>CM076577.1:1467047486-1467430701 GCA_034641835.2 Pinus albicaulis
CCAAGAATGCAGACTTCTTCATGCTCAAACTAAGCCTCAATTCAGCCAATTCTCAAGCCGACCGAACTTTGTTGGAAATTTCAGTTTTGTGAAATCCATTATCTATTGAATGCAAGGGCTTGCCCCTTTCCTCTAAATTTGAACTAGATGCATCAGTGGAAACTGTAGTTTTCTGATCTTTGTTTTCCATTCTTTCCATCGAATGCAAGGGCTTGCCTTTTTCCTCTAAGTTTGAATTAGACGCATCAGGGTCATAAGAATTACATTTCTCATATCCAATTTTCAATCTGTCTGTAATTGAAAACGAACTTGAATGTTCTTTGACTTTCTCCAGTTTCTTTGAACCTTTCTCGGCCCAGTCCACGTTGTTTTCATCGTTTTCCTACCTTTGATGTGTGAACTAGGGTTTCTGAAGAGAAAAGGTTTTGCAGTCTCGTCATCAAGATATCTTCGAGGCTACGATTGAGCCCCTGCAAATCACTCACATCGTCGTCGCTGCTCTGCTATTTTCCTGCCTTTGACGTGTGAACTAGGGTTTCTGAAGAGAAAAGGTTTTGCAATCTCGTCATCAGGATATCTTTGAGGCTACGATTGAGCCCCTGCAAATCTCTCACATCGTCGTCGCTGCTCTGCTGTTCAATGAAAGAATCCAAGTCAAAGTCATTCGAGGTTGGAGCCATGGTAGATCAAGAATTTTGCATACAAACACTGAGCTTCGTCGTCATTTAGAAGCTCATTTATTTACTGAATTGCTTGAAATTTAGGAGAAGAATTTCTATTTTGAAAACAAATTCGGTGCCATGTTTTCAGATTTGAACCCTTCGCCTTTGCCACCGCCCCTGGTCTTCTACCATTTATCCTCTTAATCATACGCAACTACGCACAGAGGTTGCGATTTCGATTGCTTATGTTTTTAGTAACGTAAAAAATTTTGGAACCAGTTCTCGCAGACCTTATGGGCCGTGCCAATGTTGCTGCACACGGAAATAGATTTCACTTCACATGAACGTTTCGTTTCTCAATGTATTCTACTATGAGTGTGAATGATGAGAGGAAACATAAACACTAACATTTACTAAGGTGTAAAGATATTTTCAGGGAAATAAATATTATATAAAAATAGAGTGAAGAATATTATATAAAAATGGAGGGAAGTGTGATTAAGATGTAAATATATTTTAAAGGAAATAAATACTATATAAAAATGGAGGGAAGAATGCCCCATGAAAAAATGGAGGGAAATGCAGCATGAAATAGACAATGAAAAAAATCAATATTTTAATATAATGTATAACAAAATTAATTAAAAAAAAAATGAAATTAATAAAATAATGTAATAAATATATATTTTTATTTAAAACAACAATTTTATGCTAAATATATTTTGTATTTAAAATATAATTTTTTTCCTATAAATTACATCATTCATATACAATATATATTGGACATATGTGTCTGCATTTTCAATAGGTTGCACCAACTTCTATGTTGTTTGTTGTGCGAGTTTAATAGTTGAGAAGTGAAAATCTTCTAAATTTGAAGCTAAGAAAAACTAAATTTCCAATCTGTTTTAATTGTTGGCAACCCTGCAATTGACGCGGACTACTCAAAACATTAATATGTCCCAGTTGGTTGCCAATTAATACACTAATATCTCCCATTTTTATAATTGCGGCAATACTTTTTTTTTGTCATCCAACCAAGTTAAGGCCTAAGTTTGCAGTCACGCTAGATTTAGTGTTTGGATCTGTAAGTGGAGTTGCATCCGATGTAAACAGACCACCGTTAGCTATAACTTCGTTGTAATACAAGTTGTCTAGGATCAGTGGCGTTTGAGGATCCATGACCATAGTCGTGTTGATGTTAATGGGGTTGCCTTGGGGACAAATCTGCTTCAGTATCTGAGCATACGTTGGATCAAGGGACATGTCCATCATATTCGTGCCATTGAAATTGTAGAGCTTGTTGACGAATGAAGTATAGTGAGAGACACCAATTGTGTGTGCTCCTGCATTCGCCCAAACAACACAAACATGATTATAATCATGGTTTTGCTCAACCATTATTGTCATCTACAAGAATTGACACATTGATGAGTTGCAGGTCTCAGAAAACACATGAAAATTAACCATCTCGTCCTGGGATAGACCTTTAGCTGCAAATATCTGAGTTAGATGGGTTACATTGAAGGTAGGGGGTTGTAGATTTCCCTGTATATTGGAAGCTAGTGTAATATTTCCATCCTTTCTTCCAGCAGAGGGAGATGTGAGATGCCTGCGATCAATCATTAGAAATCATTGAGTGTTGTTGTTATCCCATGCTATACTTAACACAGTGGTATTCTTATGTATAATTTTTAAGAAAAATACAAATGATGCACTATCTCTAGCCGCAAATGCGATTATATCTGCACAGGACACCTTCTTTGGGAAAATCGTCTCTATTTGCAATTTCACTTCTTTAATAACATCAATTCCTCTAAGACTCAAATTGTTAACCAAATAGTCTTTCTCTGCTACGAATTGACCAGGAATAGAGTCGATGAGAACAGAACCCTCGCATCCCCAAAAGTGTAGGAGCTCCACATCAATATTTCAAAAACCTATTGAATGTGCAGTCACAGGCTGCACGAACATTATGTGTTTATTTTAAGGGAACACACCACATATATTCCGTAATATCATTGACCGACATTGACCGCAAATGGTACTTCTTCGAGCTATAACGATGCTTTCAATTTCTCTAGACTAACATGCACGTGGGTTCTCTCATGTCAATACGTTGTACCATGCTATAATCCCAAAGGACACTGTTCAGATTATGTAAGGGACAACTAATTTGAACAGTGTCACGAAGATAAACCTCATAGTTGAAAAGCCTTCAGCTTAATCATAAGTTGTGTTAGCCACATTTTGTTCCATGTGGGTGTGAATGCCAATGATGAAGAAGAGTTTCAATGTCGAGAAGTTGGAGTGCTTTTTATAAGATTCCATAGAAAAAGGGCTGAATATAAGAATAAGATGGAGAATCAACATGTTCTACATGTTATTTTTAGCCTCTCATATTTCTTTGCGTCTTTCTTATTTCCCCATTTAAAGGGAAAATTGGGTTGGTTGTTAATGACGAAGGTGAGTAAAAATGTTGTAAATTAAAAAGAAATAAAGAAATTATTTTAATTTTAAAGAGGTTAAAGATAGTTTATTATTTTAACTTTAAAGAGGTTAAAGATAGATTATGGGACAAATTGCTTTACTATCCTTATTCAACCATTTTCATGTGAAACCTCACAATAAACGCTCCTAACTTCTCAACAAACGCTTCGTGGAATAAATTATCGCAAAGAGCTACTTGACATAGTATCTGCATAAATTTCTGTGTTGTCTTTGAGGGCCTTGCATTCTAAAATGAAATGTTTTTTTTATTTCCACTTTTCCGGAAGAGAAAAAAACACATACTTTTTCTTCCCACGTTTCTTTTAGCCTTTTCCAGTGCCATGTTTCAAAATAGAGACTCGTTTCACAATGGAGTTTATGAGAATTAATCTATAACTGAGCAATGAGAATTTTGGCTCTCCAAGAAATATTGGCCCCTGTGTATGCTTTTTGTTAATGATATGAGTGGGATTAAACTCTTCAATACAATATTGTTTCTTTCTCCCTCGCTCTTTATCCCAAGTACGCTTCTAGAACTTATCCATGACAAATTTTTGTTTTTTGAGGAACTCTAGAGCTGAAGGTTGAGGCTTGAGGCCTGGAGTTACCCAATGTGAAATTCTGGAAGGAGAAAAAGCTGGGAGATTGCATATTTGAGGATTTCAAGGGCTCAGGCTTGAGCTTGAAGTTTCCCAATGCGCAATTCTGGAGGGAGGAAAATCTAATGGATTGTGCAATTGCGCAACTCAAGGTGTCAGGGTGGAGGTGTGAGGCTTCACACTGCACAATGCGCAGTTAAGGCTGATTGGGAGGCATAAATTACGTAGTTCTGGAGCTCAAGGGTCAAATTTGGGCACTGTGACTACACAATACACAATTTGGGCACTGTGCGTAGACTTCATAAATTTGAACAGAGCTTCCGACAAAGACAACTATCTGGTCCCTCCTATGGAGCAAATCCTTCAAGTTGTATCAGGGTCATAAATGTTCTCTCTATTGGATGGGTTTTTAGGGTATAATCAAGTACTAGTGGCTGAGCCTGATCAGCTCAAAACCACATTCAGAACTAAGTGGGGAAAATTTTCTTTCAGATGCACTTCTAGAACCGGAATAGATGTTCACAGAGGAATGGGCCACCACCCATGTGGTTCCCATAATAGACACCCTGAGAGGATGGTGGGAAGAACTTGAGAAGTTCAAAATCAAGAAGGATCGGGAGTATCAAGTGGCAGGCCTCATAAAGGTCTATAAGTTGGTGGCAGCTATGCTTTGTAGAATGTATGGTCTTCCCGATGCCACCATGTTCAGTGTTTCTTGGGTATCCCTGATGCACTTTATCACTGTATATGGCACCCGTTTCAATTGGTCCAACTTACTAATAGCGGCCCTCAAAACAAACATATATGTAGCACTAGCACCATAGGAGGGATACTCGTCCGAATTTTACATGGCCTCTTATCTATTGGATGCAGTTTGTTCCAGGTGCTATTTTGAGGGATGGGCTCACAACTGGGATTAGGAGTGAGCACACCCAATTCACAAGGAGTTGCAGGTATTCTGGGACTCCAAATACAAGCAGGATATAGAATCAATCACACAGAGTTTCATCCCTGCACTCTACGGGAAATTGTTCGGTCAGGATACCCCATGCATGTCCTGGTGAGCTATGGAAACAATAGTCAAGGTAGCACATTGGTTTCCATTTGCAGAAGGCACCTTCATCCGAGTCTTCGATTCATTCAAGACTCCCCATGCTCTGCCCCGGTTCATCACTGACAAGATGCTACTTCAAGAAGTATGTTATCAGATGACTTCCGGCTTCTCAAAGGTCCTTACTAGAGGTAATAAAAAGTCGTGGCACACACTTCCGCTGACCATTGGTGCTTATACAGTTAAGAATTTCAAAGAGGTGGAGGCGGAGGCTGAACAAATCAAAGGATTCTACCTGGGGCCTTTGGATTACTAGAGATACGATCCTGAGACGATAGTCCCTGACCACTGTAAATGGGCCAAGTTCAAATGGAGCTACCAACATACTAAACGCCCAACTGAGGATGCGAAAAGAAACTGGTATAACAAGGATAGGGAACTCGCCTTGGAAGCATTGAACGATAAGGAGGATCAAGATGATCAGACTCTGGAGGATATAATCCGCGAGTTGGGAGGAGCTTCGTCGTCCCAGGCCAAGAAGCCCCGAACTAACACAGGTCATAGCTCTTCTTCCCAACAGAAAGAAAAAGAAGCAGAAGCTAAAAAGAAGGAGAAAGAGGATGAAGATAAGCGTAAGAAACACCTGAAGGCATAATAGAGAAAGAAACAGGTGGAGGATGCCCGGAGAAGAAAGGAAGAGCAGGAGGAAAAAGCAGAAGTTGAACGACAGCTCAAGAAGGAATTAGATCAGGTGGAGGCCGAACGCAAAAGGAAGGAAGAAGAGGAAACAAAAGCAGAAGTTGAACGAAGAAGGAAGGAAGAAGAGGAAACAAAAGCAGAAATGGAGTGCAGGAAAAAGGCGGAAGAGGATAAGGCAGAGGCGGAGCGACTATTGAAAGAAGAAGAAGAACAAAAGAGAAAAGAGGAAGAGGATCAAAGATCAAAGGACGCCGAGACACCTCCTCCAGTAACAGGGGTACAGACAGAGCTATCGCCCATTGAAGTACCTGCAATTAACACACGTTTTGCACTCTCAAAACTAGGCACCTCTGAAGGACAGGAGGAGGAAGTGCTCAATTTGACGAGACTCACTTATGATTAATTCACTTTCAAAATCAGGCAGGAAAAAAGGAGATGCCTAGCACAGAACCCTATCGTGCCATTCACAACCATGTCGAAAAAGGATATAGTCCTAGACACTAGGACCAATCCAGTGATGATAGCATCAGCCTACACTGCTTTTTCCACTGCCATGGAAGAAAATGTGAGTTGGATGACTAGGGAAATCCTCTCCCTGTAAAATAGATTACAAGATTATGAACAAAAGGAAGCCAGGTCGGAGCAAGAAAAGAAAGCATTAAGGGAAGAAATCCAACAGCTCCAAGATAAAAACACTCTCATTAACGAAGTACCACTTACCATCCAAAGAGAGTTGGTGACGTTGGAAGCCGCCACAAGGTAGGTTTACGAGGAGATGTTCACCATAAAGCAAACAGTCGCTCCTCTACTGAGAGCCCAAGTGGAAATGAAGAAGAGAAATGAACAACTGAAAGAGGCCTCCACCACCTTGGATATAATGATAGAATGGAAAAGCAGATATCTGCAGGCTTCGGATACTTTTCCCAAGAAAAATTGGATTCACACTCAGAATGACAAGGTCCAAATTCGCATGAAGGTGCATCCAAAGAAAATTTATTTAAAGACCTAGAGAAGGTGATGACCGCCTATGAGCATTTGATCAGCGGCATTGACTTGATGGCTGAGCTACACCATATTCCCTCTCTAGGTGCACTGGGTGACGAAAAGACATGGGAACAGATAGATCAGGAAATTCAGGCATTTCTACAGCCTATCAGACAAGCTGCCGCTACACCTGATCTCCCAACATCGCAGGAGAACTTGGTTAAGTTCGTTGTGACGCTAGTTTGGATTTACACCAAACTGGCTTCCTTATCTACCAGGTCACGATCAAGAGAGAAACCCTGATTCCGAATGCCTTAGAATGCCTACACAGATTAAGGGAAGATACTCCCACTATAGCTAAGTACACTATATCCTCCTCTATCCACTCAGACAATACTTGAGTACTCTTTAAATACTCCATTTACTGTCATGGCTTAGTGAAAAATTCATCTTTCTTGAGGTAGAAATTGTACAGTAACATAGTCAAACAAAGTCCTATAAGTAATATTTCTTTCCCATTTTTCCCAAGAGCCAATAAAATTGTTATTTTTACTGAAGCACCCCTTCCCAATGTTAGCTTCTACCTTTCCCAACCCATTTCCAAGCATAATTACCATCCCTAAATAAGCTTAGGGAAAATTTGTGGTCAGGGTTAAAAGCATTAAAGTCACTTAGAACACATTTTGTAGCTTAAACCCCACCCCCAGTCATTAAACCCTAATTTAACTTATCTACCATATTTCACAAATTGTAGACAATTATTTCCCATTATTGTATGTTGGCTCTATGACAGACTCAAAGTTAATGGGATGTTTCCAAATATGGTCTATTATTGTCTAATGTCCTAACATATTCCATCTTTTTTGGCAAGAAGTTCTTGTTTGAGAAACATATAATAATTCCCATTAAGTAAAGCACGAAATGTTAAAGATTTTAGGGGGAATCACATTCATTATGATATTATTGGTGTCTTAGAATCTTTGACACTACCAATCCAAATGGCACAACAAACTACCTTGCACAACGGAATATAAACAACAATAAATCAACTAGTGAAAAGAATAGACAATTTATTTTATTTTTTACAATTTTCAATAGTCATCACCAAGTTATACAATCTCACCATAAATAGTTCTCGTACACTAAAAACGATTCCCAATGGGATGTCATATGGAAGGAAGATATTTAGTATATTATTTACATACTTTGGCTTAGGAGTTGTTAGAGCTACAATAAAGGAATATTCTTCATCATTCTAAGAATACTTTTTTAGACATGGCATCAAAATAATTATTTTCCCTCTTATTCTTCTTTTTCTATTCCTTGTAGTCTCTTTTGAAATGCTTGACCTTGTCACACTTCCCTCTCAAAGTATGATATATCCAAAGTCAAGATGGATTTATGTTGGTTATATAAATAGGGTGGCCCTTCTTGTTCACATCGAGTGCATAATTCATAGATGTGCAATGTTTGGTTATTTTTGAGGTGGTAGTTTTGCATTGATTCATTTATTTTAGGTGTACAATTTTGAAGAAAACAAAACATGGTGGAAATTAAAGAGACAACATAATACGAAAGATCAAAGAAACCCCCCAAAAAAGAAGAAGAGAAGCTTGTGTTGATTGTAGAAAAAATTACAAGTGTGGGAAGAAACATGTGAAGGGATCATTTGAGCTACATTTTAAAAGGGTACATATTTTAGAGCAAAGAGTGAGGATGTGAATAATGATAAATTTGTATGTATTTTATGTACTTGTTAAATATTTCATATACATTTCAATCTATTTATTGTGTTAAGTTATTTATTTGTAAGTTAAGGAGTTTCAAGTAGTTACTTAGGGTATATTTCCAAGGTTATTCCTCACAATTGAACTTAAAGCAGCGTGCTCAAGGTTGATTACTACATTGTTATATGAATTAGAATAAACTATGGGCCCTCTTTCAGTAGACACTTGATCAACTTTGGAGGGACATATCTACTTCTATAGTGAAACACATAGAAGAATATTTAATCCAAAAAAATATACTCAGAATGCATTTGTCTATGCACGATACTTTATTTTTATTCATCGTAGCACAATATAGCAACAAATTGGCCCAACCATATAATAGGGATATTTACCAACAAATTGGCTAGTATAGGAGGAAGACACCTAGAGGTCAAGTCAATTATGAATAACGGTTTTGGCTTAGGACATTATTAACTTAGTGAGAATCAATTAGATGATGTGGAATATGTGGGGGTTAATCCAATGCATTGTGAGTACTAATAATTCTTGATTATTAGCATGATGGTTTGTCATCATGGTCAAGTAGATATCTATGCTTAAACACAAGCGTGGATCTCAACCCTAACCTATGACTTACGGTGCGTGTACTAAAACAACTTAGGTGTCAATACAAAACATGTTTCAAAACATGATTGACTTAATTTTTCACTTTTTATTATTATAGTCATTTCCTTAACTATTACTATAGATAATACATACATATAGTTAATGGCCCTTGATTACTAGTGAAGTGAAGTGGTAATATTCTCTTACCAATATTTTATTCCCCTGATACAAGTTAGTTATCTTAAAATATATACATAAAATTGCCATAATAATGAACAATGTTGTTAACTTAGATAGCAAAACACCTCTCAATATCTTTAAAATATTTATAATTTTTAAAAATTTCTTTTAACTTTTGGTTTTCATATTGCTACTCAATAGCATATAAATAAATAAATTTAATATATAAATAAACAAAGTTAATGATAAAAAAAAAAATTACATACCTCTTTTATTGTAGGTATTGTATATGTCATCATAGTCATTCAATTGGAAGGTAGATTTTCAGATTTTCAAACCTATTAAAATATCCATTAAAAAAATAAATTAATTGCTCACATGAACTTTGAGCCAAAACGTTAATTCCGCCATGCGGTTAAATTTGTTTTGTTTGATAAAATTGCAAAAACAAAAACGAAACAAACTCAGAGAACTCTTAAGGATTATTACTCTGGATTTTCTGAGTGGGAAACTTGCGAGCTTCATTATTGTGGAAGAATTGCGAAATTCGTTCAGGCCATTCGAATCCATTCACATTCACAGCTTCGAGCTTGCGTCCTCAGCTATCCGTTGACTTTTCTTTTGTAGGATTTGGACACCATTTTACCATCAAACCTTCAGAATTTTTCTTCTAATAGTGAGGTTTTAGAAAGCTTTTAAAGCTGGAGAAGGTACAAAAAGACCAAATTAGCAGGTTTAGTAGTAATTCATAGTTCCCAACAACTAATTTCGAGGCCTCCTATAATTCGAGGTATCCAGTAATACGTGGTCCTATGGGAATAGGAGGGCATTAGCAGCGGGGGCTATTAGCTATAATAATCACAATGCCCAGATGCATTCATCAAGGGGATTTCATTGAACTAGCAATTAGTGCATGGGGAAAATTCCTCCAGTATGGAAACCGCATCGCTGAACACATGGCAGAAAGTAGATAGCAGAGGATTTTCTGTAGGGAAGAGGCAATCACAACGACCATAATTTTCATCACCTAAGCCCCCACCAAGTGGCAATTTTTTCCAAGTGAGCAATTTTGAACCCCATCCACATTTGTTAGGATTCAATATGGATTTGGAGTTGCATACCTTTCTGAATTCGATATCCATCAATTTTAAGTTGTTGCTGCATTATTCAGGTTGCATTTTTTTCAGATTTTATTGAGAGATTGTTGTTTTTAATATTGGTTTACAGTCTTCCCTCTTTGTTTAATTAATGAAGGTGATACACAAAGTGCATAAATATAATAGGATTCCATAACCAGGTCTCCTATTTCAGAAATGAAAATAATTTTTTTGTATTGGTTTACAGTCTTCCCTCTTTGTTTAATTAATGAAGGTGATACACAAAATGCATAAATATAACAGGATTCCATTACCAGGTCTCCTATTTCAGAAATGAAAATAATTGAACACTAAAGACTAGAACAGATGACTTAGCGTACACATCTGGCCTTCGAACAATTTCTCAGATTTTCAAAAACTCTTTAACATGTTGCAAGATATTTTTGACATGTGATTTGGCTTCAAAATTTCAACTCCAATAGACAGAAATGTCGCATTATCATTGTAGATATCCTATGGATCGTTTGAATTTCTGCATCTAGATTACATGCCTTGCTTTCAATTACTGGGCCATTCCATGCCCTCACAGGCTGCAATAACATTATCTATGATGAATTTACCTTTAATGAAACAAGTCTGCCTAGGTTTGATAATAATCATGAGAATATGCTTGATTATGAGTGCTGAGTTTTGGTAACACTATTACATGAGTCATTCAACAGAGTGATAGGCTTCCAGCTCATAGTCACTTTGGAATCATTGACCTTGGGTATAAACTTGTTAATACCTTTGTTTAAGTTGGTTCTCAATGATTTCTCTGTGATGGATTCTTTGTAAACCTCCGCAAAATGTTTGGATTGACAAAATACTAGGTAGCTTTATAAAATTAACTCTGGAATCTTTCTAATCCCAGGACTTACCATCATCATTGTTCATGTTTGAGAGGGTAGCAGCTAGCTTACCCAAATTCAATGACTAGTCACATAGTATTCTTTGCGCTTCATAAAGTTTGTGAGATGACTCCAAGACAGGGTTGCATTGATGTTCCTCACTTAGTATTTGCAATTGAAAATTCTTTCGTAGAGAGAACTGAGAAATAAATTGTTTCTCAATTTCATCTTTTAAGCCTACCCTTGGTTGATTTGATACTGGAGATTCTCTTTTCAAGCCTTCTTTTGAATATAGGGCCCCAAAAAAATCCTTCTGTAGGCCTATCGCATATTTTAAGCCAGTGGATGATGGCCCTGCAATTGTGTCCCTTTGGCACTTAGAATCTTGACAACTTTTAGATGATTACTGAGTGTGGCCACCCTGACTTGAAGTGCTTCATTGAAAAGGATATTCTGGAGGCATTGTCTTATAGATTCCCTTATTCTTTGATAACATTTACGTTTTATTTGGATGGAAGCAATTTTTCTTCTCATGGGCTCTAAGGAGAGAGGTTCCTTACAAGTTATATAAACATTATTTTGCCAACCCCAATCAGAACTTATTCTTGAAGGTCTTTGGACAAGTTAAAATTCAGACATGATTTTCTGGCCCCTAAGGGTTGTAAAATTTCTCAGGCCTATGATAGATAAAGTGAGTGAGAGAATAAGAAATATGTTTGTGGAAAGGCCAATATTGCATGGCTATCTCAGGGAACTTGATGCACACAAGGAAACATAACTGTGCATTTCTCTTTGGTGAGAGTTTCTCATACCACCAGGAGAAGCCAACTAAGGTGTTTATAACTTTATATGCACTGAGGACTGCTTCAAAGACTTTCATCAAAGGCAACTTTATTAAAAAAATCAAACAAAAAAGAAGCCCATGGTCAAGCTACCAGTAGTTTTCCAAAGCCATCTGAGACTCCCCTACCTCCTGCATCCAAGCCTTGATGATCATCCATAGAGGAATGTGGTCCATGAAATGGCTAAGCAGTGATTGATGCTGATAATCAACACATACATAATTGTATTCAGAAAGCTAAATGGCTAGTGGAGATCCATCATGATCAGATCCATTTCATCGTGGAAGACTTCCAAAATGAACTTTCTAGGGCATTTTGACTATTCAGGGATTTCTCTTGAAATTCTCAGTCAAACTTGGTCAAACAGTCTTGAAATTCTCGGTCAAACAGTCCTGAAATTATTGGTCAAACCTGGTCAATGCACTGGTCAAACTTGTAGTCAAAGATGTGGTCAACGCTGCAGTCAAATAGTCTAGATTTCCTCTTATTTCGTGCCACCAAACTTGGTCTCCAAAAATCGAATTCTGTCCCAAAAATCGAGAGTCGACCAAAACTCTAAGAAATTTTGTCAAGGCAACTTTTGAATTTATATTTATTATTAAGGACTTATGGATTTTTGACACTCGATTTGTGGAAGGTTCTCAAAATCTCCATTCCAGGAATACACTGATTGCCTGGTAAATAAAAGGAAAAATCCATTTTCTCGAGCAAATCTATCTCTTCTCTTTGGCAGTTAAGGAGCACAAGATTGTGGAGGCCATGCTGGGTCCCCAGTTGAAGGATGAGGTCATGAAGATCATCTCTGTGCAAAAGCAGTGGAGGGTTGGGAAGAGAACTCGATTCCACGTAGAGATCATAATTTTTTATTTTTTTTGCAAATAAACGAATAAATAGAAGGAAATTCATACTGCTAATTTAAAAAAAAACAGAGAAAGAATTGAATACCAGAAGAACCCATTATTTGTAACTGAAAAGATTGTAATTTATGAAATGAAAATTCACTTGAGCCTTCACCGAAACTGTGGTAGTCTATATGTCTCAGAAAAGTTGTGCAAATAGTTTAAATTGCAGTCTCTGATAGAAGGAAAAATATACATAATGGCCACCCTTGAGAGGGGCTAGCGATAGGATGGACAAGATTACTAAAGAATAACACTTAAACAATGTAGCGCAACCATGAAAAAGCCACAAGTATACTCTGTTAAAATTTCCAAGAGAAAAGAACTCAGGAAAAAAAATTAGGGCTATTTTAATGGTTCTCTTTCTTTCAATCAATCCACAGAAAAAAGATTCGATTGAAGTTTGTGGATTATTTAAATCATCATATGTTTTTGGATTAAATCCCTATGAGGAATTTATTCATTCAATCTTATCCAAAGAAGGTGTTGGAGTTCCAGTGTTTTGGCCAGATTGGCAAGACCAAAAGACCAGACAACATCAAAACCACTTTGGGGCCCCAGGATCTAGCCCTCCTAGACCCGGAGAGGGATCTCTCCACAAAGCAAAGAATGATATATCTTTGAAGCTCAAAATGAGGTTTTAGGCTAGGTATGAAGCACAAAAAGGGGGGGGGTTTAAATGATTTGGTTGGTTGTTGGGTTGAGTCACGAGATCATCAGCTGAGAAGGTAATGGGAGGAAAGGAGAAGAGCAGTAGGACGTTTCGGCAAAGAGGATAGGTCGGGAAAGTGCCATCCATTGGGCTATGGAGTCGTGAAAGGAGATTACTTGCAAGCAACTAAGCAAGGCTTTCATAGGGCAAGTCATCTACACTAAAGGATCTTTAAGATAGATGGTGGAGTGGGAACATTAAGGAAAGAAATGGAAAGAGACACGAAGGGTAGCTTGAGATCAGACCAAAGGTCATATAACTCCAGATCTGCTTCAGCATACTCTCAAAGAGAAAAGCACTTAATATTTAAACATAGAACTAGGCCTGAGATCATAAAAGGACTTTTAACCTTCAATGCTTTGACGCTAACTCAAGGGATCTTGGAAAGACCAACCCATTAAACAAGGACCCAAGTGGATAGGGCTTACATTGAATCCCCGGTATCCCAAATTCTCTAGCTTGAACCCAACAAGAACAAATAAGCAGCAAACCCCGAATTCACACATCAGCTAGCAGTGAATGGTTAAATTACATGAATTTGCTCTTAGATTCACATTTAGTAGAAAACATCAAAGGTAGGGAGAGTAGAAACATAGGGTACCATGCAAGGGTATATCCTATGCTATATTTCTGATGCGTACCAGAAGACCAAATGAATAGCATGGAAAATGTAATAAAACAATGAAATAAGAGAAACATCACCCGAAGTAATAGACCAGGATCCTGTGAAATTGCTTGATTAATTGATGTGCAAAACCAGTCACATACACTGAGCTCAATGGCTGATTACCGTCCAAACTTTCTCCTCCCATCCTACTACATTACAAACTACTCTGCTACTCCCTCCCAAAACTGTTCTAACAACGAAAGAATCCCTACAACTGCAACTACAACAACAACGCAACCCTTTACAAAACGTTCTTCAGGGTTCTTATAGGAGAATGAAAAATAGCAGGAGTTGATGTGAATTAAATGAATCCATTAAGACAGAGTGGAGGAAGTATCCATGCCCATTCTGCTTAATAGCTCTGCGCTGTACTCTGTAGGCTGGTTCAGAGTCTCTGTCAGGTCGATATTTGACCTCTGATGTTTCTTTGGAGTCCGTTCTGGTTGTAAGGCTCTTTGTTATATCTTCTGAAGCAAGTAAGGTGACTGAAAGGTCTTTTGGGCTTCCATACCTCCATAATTGTGGTCATGATAGTCTTTGGAAGCTTTCTATCAGTGGAATGGCCTTTGGGAGCTTGGGGAGGTATGGAGACTTCTATAGGAAGACGTATTGTCTGAGTGAAGTACTGCTGATGCTGACAAGCAGATATGGCTTGTTTCATGTGCCCTTTAAATCTTCAAACTGCACCTTAATTCTTTGAAAACGGGATTAGGTGCTAAAAATGAAATTAACAGGCCCGAATCCCTCAAAACTGTTACTTCTATCTCACTGGCCACTGCTGTAACGACCTCTTTGTGTTCCGAATCATAGTGACTGCGATTATGGAAAATAGAGTGAATTCATCACTCCGTATACCCTGCACAGTAAAATAAACCAATTATAAAATCTAGGGGGTGGTGGAAGCAAATGCTGTGAAGGCCTGGAGGAATGGTGACACACAGTGATAACTGTGAAAGAATGGCAGAAAATGATGTTTAGCGTAAAACCCAGAGTTTTAAGGTTTTGGGAAAATACACAGGGAATGGATCAAATGAATGAAGTCGGACTTTAATGGTGGGACCCGGTGTGGGCGAAGGGCGATTAGCTTTGGACCGTTGGATCTCAGGAGGAGATCAACGGTGGAGGCTAAGCGATGAAGTTAGAGGAGGCTCCATTGAAGAAATATGGAGGAAATGCGATGCAATGTGGGCCTTAGATCTGGATTGAATGAACGGTCACGATTGGATCAGGAGATCGCAATTGGGAGAAGACAGAGGGTGACATATTTAAAACCTCGGATTGGCGATGGTGTGATTGAGCGCCAGCCGTCCGATCTGGAACACGATCAACGACAGAGATTAAATCGGCGGGGAGAAAGGCGGTGGCAATGAATGGGGAGCGATGAAATCTGGACCATTGGGTCCGAACGGATAAACGGCTAAGATTTAATTGGGGTCGGCCAATCGGGGGAGACAGAGTGAGGCACATCGAGAACTTCTGATCATCGATTGGGGCGGCGATGCGATTGGCGCTTGATCATCGGATCGTTTACGGATCAACGGTGGAGATCATAATCGGAGGGGGAAAAGAGAAAGAGGATGGGTGCGTTGCGGGACAAGCACTGACCGTTAGATCTCAGGAGATCAACGGCACAGATCGCGACGAGGTCTACAGAGTAGAAAACCATCGCATCGGAGGAATTGAACTTAACAAAGAAATGCGCTCCCGATGATTTCTTCCAATTCCGATTAGCGCCCATGCCTTAAGCGCTCGGTTCTAGGCATGGGTAATGTGGGGAAGTGGTTAAGGGGCTGGCCGAAAGGGGCTAAGCCTGTAATGTAAAATGGGTGATTTTGGCCGAATTTTAATTCTTTTTAAGGCCAGAAAAGGGATTTGGTAGATAGAAAAAGGGGTTTTTAAACCAAACAAAGGGTATTTGAAAGGTTTTTAAGGGGATTAGGATGATTCAGAAGGTTAAAAAGGGAATTTGGAGGACTCTGCAGAAGGGAAAAATGTGATGAAAACAGAGGTTTAGTGGGAATGAAATAAGGGAAATGAAGGTCTTTTTGAGCATTCTTCCTTACAAACAGAGAGGCTTTAAAACAAGGAACAACAGCGAGGATTTATCAAAGGAAAAAGGCACAAGGAAGCTTCAAGGATGATGTGTTTTCAGAGGAAATGCATTCCTCGAAGGCTCAAAAAACATTTTAGCCCCCTGTTTGCTTGTCAAAAAATTCATAGGGGGCTAACAGAAGGAATTTTCTGTTAAAAGAAGGGAGTGAAAGAACTGGGAAAATTATTTAGGAATATAATGGCCTTTCTACGTGATCTGACTATCTACTATGATGGGATAGTCATAAATGCTTGTGGAAAATTATTCATTCACTTTGAATATGAGAATAGAAACTCTTTAGTAGCATGTAAATCATCAAACAAGAGGGAGTCTGGGATCATTCTTCTACAGGAGAACTGTAGGGACACTGGTTGCTAGAACAATTGCAAATATTGAATTACAAAGCACTTATTGATTCTTTTCAAAAAATATTTCTCCTTGGGACATCCTTAAGGAAATGTTAATGAGTAGATATAATTATGCTTTATGATCAGAAACACTACAAGGGAGAAAGTGCATTCTAGCCTCTAATCCTAATAGGAGAAAATAACTTTGAATGAGAAATCTATTTAACCTTGCATCAATATGCCTTGGACTGAATCTTTTGTTTGACCAGGTGTACTTACCAATAGAGGGCTTGATGTCGCGCAACTCCCAGTCCTACGTGAGGTCCTCCACCCATTCCCTCGCCGGATCACTTACGATGCTGCCTCCTCACTTCTCTAACAAAAGCAAGGTGATATTAAGGTCGCCAGCAATGATGGTATTTTCCAGATTCTCCATTCCTTTCAGATTTCTGATGGAGTCCCAGCAAGCCTTTGTCTCCCCTGCATTTACTGGGACATACACATTGATGAGACAAATGATCTCTTTTGTGTCAAGATGCTGAAGTTTCAAGAACAACTAGTGAGTGTTTAGGATCTCTTTGACCATCAAGAATTTGTTAGTATTCAAGAGAGTACCCAACCCGCCTGAGGCTCCTCGAGAAAAGACTGTTTTTCCTCCACCTTTATTCCAAAATTTCTTACTTATTTGGAGGAAGTCTTTGTCCTCCATTTTAGTCTCCTGAATGAGAAGTATGTCTCGGGTGTCTATCCTTAGAAGACTTCTTATGGCTTCTTCTTTAACTCTGCTCCCCATACCCCTGCAATTCCAGGAGACAACCTTCATCACATACTTTTTTGGGTGTGATGAGCTCCCCTGGAGCCCTGAGTCTAATTTCTTGTCATCTTCGACGTTTTTGCCAAGAGTTTCTTGAGGGTTGGTTGACTGCCCTGGAGCTTATCTTTGTAGGTTTCTTGTTCTCTCTTTTCATGGGCGGACTTATGGCCTCTTGTGGATCTTCTAGCCGAAGTTTGTGAATCCCGTGTTTCTCCTTCCTCCTCTGAATCCTCCAATACTTGTTCTTCCTCAACTTCTGCATGTTTTTCTTTAGATCTATCTGTGGAACTTTCTCCTTGCCTCGATCCTGAAGGGGTCCCTTTGTTTGGGGATCCTTTCTTATGCATCTCAACCTCCTGGGTGTCCTCTATTGCTGAACTTAGGGGCCCGAATTTGTTTTCTTGACCATTCGAGGGAGGGGTTTGAAGAATAGAAGCCGGTTGAGGGCCTTTACCATTTGGGACGCCGGATTTGTGGGATTTATGGGAGGTATTTATCCGCTTGACCTGGTTCCAACCCTTCTCCTTCCCTTTCTTCACCTCTCCATTACTCGGACAACCCCTAGAAAAGTGACCGTAGACATGGCATTTCCGACACTTGAAGGGAAGCTGCTCATAATCTAGCTTTTGCACATGGGTCCAACTGTCAACATTGATTTTTATTGCCTCTGGAAGGCCCACCTCTAGATCTACCTCAACGCATATTCTGGCACAATCATATTGGTCCTTGTTATTTCCCCGGTCAATAAATTTACCCAGGGCATTGCCTATGTGCTTCAGCAAATCCCAGTTCCAGCAATGCACTAGGAGATTCGGCAACCTAACCCACACAGGAACAACAGTTGGAACATCAACTGCTGGGTCGAAATCCGGCGTCCACTTATTGAGAAACAGGCCTTGAGGACCCATGAAGTAGGGTCCATTCTGAAAGATCATATCTTTATCCTCTTTTGAGATGAATTTAAACAGAAAATAACCTCTCCCCAAGAAATACGAGGTTACATTGTTCTTGATCAACGACGTCCAATTCTTGACGACCTAGTTCTCCTTGGTTTTTGGGGAGGGGTAGAGACCTGTGAACTGTCCCACGAGAGCGCGATCCGCCAGAGACAAAGCTACCTGGATTAGACCCTCAAGGGGAAGAGAGATTTCTGGAATATCATCCAGCTTTTTCAAAAACTTGGCTGCTTCAGTTTTCTTCTTCTTCGGCATCGAAGCCAGCAGTAAGTTGAACGCATCAGCAGCGGACGGAGGATGACGGGTGGAGGAACCTGGGGTGAGCCCAAAAGCTCCATGGCTGCGAGGGAAGCCCTAGGATCAGTTGTATTGCAGAGCATTAGGAGAATGGTTTGCAATCATCATTGTTGGGATGGAGATGGAGTTGACATCCAGTGCCAGTGTCTGAATAGTTAATCTTTTCATGAATATCAGAGTTGCTGTTGTTTCTCAGACGACAGTGAGGAATTAGGGTCTCTTTGTCCGGGGTTTATTGCTGTGATTTGTTCTTTTTCTTTCAACACTATTCAATTTGGGTTTTTTTTACAAGCTACACACAGAGAGATCGAGATTGCAAATGCAAATTCATCAACCACCGGGCACTGCATCTTTGTGAAAAATTTTCTTTCTAACATTCGTGTTTTAGCTACTCATCCTGTCAAAGCCAGAGCCTTGATTTTATTATTTCGAATTTTAAGAGACATTTGAATACCATGCATTTTAGCTTGGTAGGCCTCACATGGTTCAAAATTGTAATTTGAAAATTGTCAGAATAAATCATTTGCGTACCTTGGGGACTTAGTTTTAATAATATGATTACATCACTAGAATTTAGTATGCAATTAAGTGCTTTCCATGTAACTACAAGTAGATGACAAACAATACAACATACACCTTGAATATAATTTTGAGCTGAAAAACAAATAAAACAACAGAATCGAGTACACATAATGAATACATTAAATTAAGGATATCCCATACTAGAAGTATAAATTTTATATTTGCTACCTCTGCCCCTTCCGAAAAATGTTCCACATCAAGAAATCAAGCTAACCATAGATTCCCGGTGTCTTCTTATTTCACCAAAAAAGAAGGGCAAAACCAGCTTTGCCAGTATTTCATCATGCTAGACTCTATCACAAGATGGTAGAGTCCAACTATGACTTACAATACCAACCAAGGCGATAAACCCCAAAATCAGTATTACAGTACCACACCATCCACATTCAAATTTGGACACTGTCTAGCCCTCCATACAAATTGAGCCATATGGAATTATGTACAGCTATAATGCAGATTTCTCAATGTAAATATGCTTGAAAGATTGCCTATGATGTATTAAAACTCCAAAAAGAATTCTTCTCGTTGAATATGAAAGTATTAATCCAATGGCTTACTGAATGTAGATGCCTGCCAGATCTTCCCAGTTTATCAATGAGGAGTCTACTTAATTGAGTATCAATTTCAAAGTTCTTAGTAAAACCTACGATAACATTTCCTTCAAAAAATTAATCCACTTAGAAAATCCATGACATAGCCATACAAATCACAGAGATCATTGCCCAGGCATACCAAGATCTCCTTCACCTCATGACACATTTCCTTTCCAATAATAAATGTAATCTTCCAGATCATAAACTGGCCAGGTTCTTCCTACTGTTCTTTTGGTTGAGCCTCTTACCCCTCATGTTGTATGAGGCCTTGATCCACATTGAAGACCTACTCAAGCAGGCTCCATATGGAGGAGGTTGTCTTGATAGCCATTTTTTTTGCTCTTTATGCCTTTTCTTTATTATGAATAATCTTTTGAAGTGTTACTTCACATATTTGGGGCACTTTTGAGGTGTTACTTCACATATTTGGGGGCACCTTTTGAAGCCTTTATCTAGACAGTTTCATGCTTGAGAGAATAGTTCACATCTCCCTAGGCACAAGCAAATATGTGGAAGCATGCCACATCAACAGGGGCTACAATCCATATTGTTGTTTCTATTGACTGGAAATTACACTTAAATTCTGCTGTAAAGGGCTTTGATTAAAGGGAAAAATCTGCCATCTAAACAAGGATGTCTGTTGAGGTGTTTCCTGTGCTTTTCCCTTGCTGATTCTTGTTATTAAATTGGATGATTTATTGCTATCATCTAAGTGAAAGGTAGGGTAGATCCTAGTTTATAGAAAGGTCACCTATTTGTTGCCATGCATATGTACGTGGAGCACCCTTGGAAGGGCCCTCTAGTTAATTTTCTGCAATCTGAAACAGCATTCATAGATAGATCCTAGCATGTTGTAACAGCATCATCTCTCATCACCATTCAAATATATATCAACTCTCTAAATATCCTTCGACCCCATTTGTCCTAAGTTCATGTTTGGCACCGGTCTTCCTTTTGTATCTACCAACTTCCCATCATCTTTTTACACAATTTCATCGTTACTACTACTATTACCACCAGTATTAGTTGATGTTGTTATGTTGTTTGTTTGACCATCCTCTACCCTGGGAGAAGACGAAACAAGAGATGTCGGCACTGACCAGTTAGTATGCCTGTCATCTTGAAGGGAAAACCAATTTGTATTGGTGAACATCGTTGCTCTCAGCCTCACACCATCCTATTTTCTGCCCATTCTGAGAGAGAATACAACCACTTCTGCAGACTCATCATCAAAGAAGGCATCCTCATTGTCTCTACCAATGGTTGAACGAGCCTCTTCCCCATCTTCACTATCAAAAATTCCATATCAGAATACTTGACTCAGGTTATTGGCCATTGTTGACTTATCTTAATCTCTACCACGAAAATCATCTTCATCACCAGCTATAGTCCATTTATGTACTGTTGATCGTTTGCATGTCCACTGGACAACGTTCCCCACTACATTACATTTTGAAGGAACATTTGTTTCCCAATTAGTCCACTCTTTGTTTCTCCACAACAATGACTGTGTCAAGATATTATTTATCCCCAACTGAGTAAGCTTGTTTTAAATTCGTGTAAAGTGACCAATGTTCCATATTCTTGGTGCAACTTTTCCTGGGTAAGATTTTTGTTGGCTTATTCTGATCAACAGGAACAGTGGGATTTCTTTCTGTTTCCAAAAAACTTTCAATTAAGTTACAATGCTAAAGGAGATTCTTGATAGGAGATGTGTTATTGTTCTCTAAGCATGACACTATGAATCTCTCCACTTGATGATGCAAGGAATTGTTAAAAGGATAATAAAAAAGCAGATGTATAATCATTTGAATAGCACCCAACTTGACTAATTCCTGTTGATCAACTTCACTGCCCATCCTTAGTGGGACTATAATGAATTCCACTATCTTTAAACAGAGCTTTCCAAGAGGAGGCCGAAGTTCACCATAGGTAGTTGGTAATGTGTTTTCATCAGAAGATACATCCAACAACTTCAACAAGTCACTTGCATCTGGAGAAAGATATTCATCGTTGTCCCTGTCCAAGTCAAGTTGAAGTGGAAATTCATATTGGTCATTTATCTAGATCATTGTATCTCGCAGGAAATCATATTCAAATCATTTCAACTGAAGTTATAGTACAGGAGGAAAATCAAGGAAAAGAACGCCCTTTCTAATGTAGCTGGCACATACAATAGGGCTACTAGCGACTGCTTCAGATTTAAGAGTTAGAGTTCCTCCATCAATAACTTGTGCCAGGGTATCCATCAAAACAAGTGGAGTGTTTGAACCAACCCAAGCATATATGTCAAGCTCAGAAAAAATCTTATCCTGCTGTATAAAGGAATTTAAACCTCACATCCTAAATAGGCCATTTGTGAATATGATCTCTGCTAAGTGAATATAGTAATCTCCAACAGGAAGATCGCCAATTATATATGAAAATTTTCCAAACAGAGCTGTTTGATAGACAGATGGGCACTCTTTCTCAACAATTGTCTCATCTGTTTCAACTTTTCAGCGCATCTCTGCCCATAAAATGTAAATTTTGTTGAAAAGCACTTCCCAGGGAATTGTCAAAGGAGGACAACTAGTTTTTGGAGGGCAGTTTGACCGTTTCTTCAATTTCAAATGTAAAAATGATTCATTTTTCTGAAATGGATCCTAGTAGGAGATCATCAGCACAATGTGCCATACTATGTTGATTGTGAGTGTGCATAGCTCTCTGCGAGTTGCTATCCAACTGAGTATCCTTTTGGGACTATAGTTCATTAACAACACTCTCAAGAAGAGATTCTATATTTCCACCAGCTTCGTTTATCAATTCACAAGCTTGTCCTTCAGAATTAGTGAAAGTAGACACTGGGCATTCTTCCTCCTCTATCACCAGTTTTTCTTCATCTAATCCCATAAATTTTCCAGTGTTCCCAAGCAGATTCACATCATATTTCCTAAGCATTATTTTACTGCTTGTCCCTTGTCACCTTACCAGTGTCTTAAGAGATTGGCTACAAACAGGTGATTTTTCTCCCCTCCATTTTATCATTATTCTTTCTGCAGTCTTCTAACATTCAAAAGCTGCAAAAAATTCTTCCACATTTTTCATGTAACTGGGACCCCTGTGTGAATTCAAATTTGATCCACATGAAGTTGGGATAATGATGAAAGGCCGTCAAGTAGATATATGCCCACTGCCTTCTCTTCTTACTTGTTGATCTGGACAATTTTCTTTAATAGATTATCTTTCAATAATGCAGGTGGTTGTGCAATTTCTTCCATGTTCTTAGAATTCATAATTTCTATTGCAAAAATGTCCTTGTCCATTTTAACACATGCACCATCAAAATCATCAGCTACAACCTTTGTAAATTATGCTTTTTGACCATGTTCTGTCCCTATCCATACTCAGTGTTTGAATCAAATATTTGCAAATCACCTGCATGCTTCCTTTCTTCTCCTGCTAGATCCTCGCAAGCACTTGTCTGCTTCTTGTATAGCCACAACCAAATATTGGAATGTAGATATAAGCCCAGGAACTATAAATACTCAAAAGATGAATCAATTCCATCTATTATTCTATGATCATCACAGGTCTGAGTTCAAGTAGATAGAAGCCACACCTGTTAAGGGTGATTTTGATGACAGTTTGGGATTGTTGTGAAGGTGTGATTCTCCTTGAAGCCATCCGCACTAGTTTGGGTCACCTACAGCTAGGCCACGGGGCTTAAGAACCCTATCCTGGAGGCCGAGAACCTACAGCAAGAAAGCCACAGTCAGGGTTGCTTTATCATGAGGCTGTGTAGTGGGTTTTGAAGCCTAGAAGAGGCTTATGGGCTACTAACATTTGAAGGGACTGGTTGAAGGTAATACAATAAAATGCTTTACTTAGTCTAAACCTACCCCCATTTTGCGATTGATGTTCTTCTTAGTTGCTAAATCTGTTCCTTATCAATAGATGGTCCTGACATACCCTTCAAAAGCGCAGCTCATTAGATTTATGTTGAAGTAGGAATTGAAATAAAACTGTATGAACTCTATCCTACTTACCAGTTACATTCATCACTCTAGTATTGGGGCAAAAGGAGATATCCTTATAGTTGGAACAATCACTGATAATACATGTTTAGCTTAGGAACCATCTTTTAGTCTGTCTGCCATGATGGAGTTTGATAATACACTCTCTCACACACTCTCAATACTTTGTTAGCCTAGGAACCATCTTTTAGCCATTGTATCTCTTAGTCTTTGTTCTCTTGTAGTTTGTACCATGATGGAACTAGGGTTGGAAATGGATGTGGTGAGCTTGATCATCAACTGGACTACCTTGAAAGTTGAGATGCAATTGAACTGGAGGGAACCATCCATCTTTTGTTTATTTATTTATTTTTTCACATTTTCAGTTTCCATAAATCTTCTCCATTCTGTATCTAGGCATTGTGGTTGAATTTTTTTCAGCAAAATGAGGTGCAATATACAAATTTTTTGTGCAGGTCAGGAATTTGGTAAAAGATAATATTTTCCAGGTTGTTCAGGTATCCATTGTCAAAGTCTAGTACTCTCTATTTTAATTTTTTTAAGGGACCGAGGCTTGTAGTTCAGCTCTTGCATTTTTTATTGAAATTGTATCAGATAAGATTCAATTTAAGGGACTGAGGCTTGTAGTTCAGCTTTTGCATTCTTATTCTCAGTTTCTTTGCTCAGAATTTTAGATATCCATTCTCAAATTATTTTGAAAATTTGTTTTTCAAGACATGGAGTAATAGTCCTGCTTTTTTTCTCTATAGAGTTGAAGAAAGATATCCTGAATAAGAGATTTGTGGATAGAGTTTTCAGAGATTGACACTCTTAATTGGGGTAAAGTAGTGGCAAGAAGCATTGGAAACTAGGGCTTTCTAACGAGGTCGTAAGTTTTAAGGCTTATAATTGATGCTAGCAAATCTTAACAAATATTGCATGTTGTTTCAAATTAAATTCTAAACTTTAATTTTGTTTCCTTTGAATAAACTCACTGCTTATTGTAGTGTCTTCTTAGTTATTTGAATGTTAGTAGCATCTGTAAATTTGTGAAACAAACTGCAGTACCGACCTTTGATGCTTATAGTGTTATTCTTGTATTTTTTCTGTTTATATCCATTTTTCCATTTTAAAGTATCAAGAAAAACATGAAAATTGAAAATATCCGAGTGGTGACTGAGTTGAGATAATTTTAAGCACCAACAAGAGTTGTAATGCGTTTGACCCTGCTATAATAGATCACTAAAAGAGTGGAAAACTGCATAAAAATGAGGAAAATTTTGAAGATCAAAATTGTGCAAACTTTGATGAGTATAGCTTTGAGCATTTTGTAACAATTGCATGGAGTTGCTTGTGCTGTGAACATTAGTTTAGGACCAGTATAGCTTTGAGCAGTTTGTAACAATTGCATGGGGTTGCTTGTACTGTGAACATTAGTTTAGGAACAACACAAAACAAAGGAAAAAATGATTAAAACTATATTTCGCAATTTGTACCAAATAGATAGATTTTGAAGTTATGAATATCTGTTTGCAGCCCACTCCACCTATCTCTTGGGCTGCCTTTTTATTTTTAAATTAATTGTTGTCATATTCCAACAATTTCCATTTTGACAACAATTTATTAGATAAATTGTTCAAGCCCATTCATCACTCCCTTTGTAAACCAAGAGATGCCAAAAACCACCATAGTTCTCTAATAACATTGTTTTCGTAATTTTGTCTACACAATTTTCTTGGGTGTGGACTTTTAAAGATCTATTCCATCATCATCATTGACTTGTCTTACAAAATGATACTTCATATCAATATGCTTAGTCTTACTATGAATGATGTATTTGTAGCCAAATCAATAGCACTTTGGACTATCATAGAATACAATTGTGCTGTCTGCGTTCTTCCAAGCTCAATTAGAAGACCCTTCAACTGAATTTTTTCTTTGCAAGCATGTGAAACAACGATGTGTTTCTGAGTCTAGTAGATAAATCAATTGTTCCTAAAGCTTTAAGATCCAACTAATAGATCCATCCCACAAGAATAATAAAAGCAATTGTTCCTAAAGCTTTTAAGATTCAACTAATAGATCCATCCCGCAAGAATAAAAACATAATTTGAAGTCGGCTTCTTTCTTCTTCTCCTCTTTTTATTTTTATTTTTATTTTCATTTTTAATTTCTAAATCACCTTCAAATTTGGAGTAGGTTTTTTGTTTTTTAATTTCTAAATCACCTTCAAAAGCTGCGGGAGGTGCAGCATGTTAACTCACAATTAACAGGATGCCACGTGGGAAAACAAGCAGAGTTTGCAGCACCCAGTTTTACAGTTGCTTAGGGATAAGCAACATTTGAGAGGGGAGAACTGTAATATCCCTTCCTAAATAATTTTTTCAATAGTACCACAAATTTTCTATTTTGCTAATTTTGGGGGCCTAAGATAATTTTGGAGAGGAAAAATAGGACAAGGGAGTCGAAATGTTTGCCTTGGTGGAATGTGGGGGCCACATCCCCAACTAATATGAACTCCTTGAGGAGAGAGAAATCATATGGCCAAGGGAAGAGGTTTGAATTGCTTAGTGAGGGGCCCACATGGAGGAAATGAACATAAATTATAAATAGGAGAGAGGAGGCAACATTTGAGGCCTTTTGATAATTTGACATTTGAAGTGTTGCTCTAGTTATTTAACATAGTTACATAGTGTTGTTCAACACAAGAGTTTCTCAAGGAGGAAGCTCAACCTTTCTTTGACGGACTCTGAGTACCACCCTAGGAAGGATTCTTCATAAGTTTCAGGAGTTGGATAGAGGGCCACACATGTAGTATGATTTTTGAGCAACTGAGACGCATTCAGGAGGCCACACAGAGAGTTGAGGAGGAAGAGCTGGAGTTGGGAGTTGTAGCATTATTGAAGTAATTTTTGGTCAATTCTAGGAAAAAGGAGGAAGATTTGCAAGGGTAGAATTCAACACAAAACATCAAACTGATTTTCCGGAGGAGAAACTATGTCATCCTACCCATAAATTGCGCAATCATTGTGGAGGCACAATTGTGGGGTGGCTTGTGAAGGGATTTTGAGAGCTGGGTTTCTTGGGCTTGGCTTGGGGTGCAATTGAGAAGATTTTTCCAGCCATTTTGGGACATTCATTCCAACATCAGTCACAGTTCTAGTTTTTCTGCACTTAGAGGAGGGTCAAGCAATTTGGGGCCATTTTTTGAGCATCAAAACCAGGGAAAACCCTTTCTGGGTTTTTCTAGGTTTTTAAAAAGGATTCCATGTCTAATTTATCAGAATTTTCTGAGCAGTTAGTGTTGAGATTTTTGAGTGTTGGGGTAGCATCGTATATGCTCTAGCTCCCAAACTTTGTGGAGGGACTAAAGTACGTGAAATCTCCAAGACCCAGAAAGGGATTTGAGAAATTCAATCCAATTTAAGAGATAATTAATTAATCTTTTTAATTAAGGACCCTAAGTTTGACTTAGGAAAATTAAAAGATTAAAGGTAATCAGTTTAAACATGTGATGGAAATTACTTAAGTCACACGAATCAAGCTTTATTTTAATCTTAGTCATTGATTCAGGATTAGATCACAGCTGTTGGTTTCCCAACGAGAAAAGTATGAAGGAAAGGCTTGGGGTCAGTTGGAGAAGTTCACACACGGAGGCAGAGCATTGAGACTAAGCTAGAATTCTACGGCGTGGTTTGCTAAGAATTTCCAGAAGTGTTTCAGCGGCAACGAGGGGTAGTATTGGTGAGAGGGATGATCTGATCCCAAGCCAAGAGTCAACAAGAGGCAGAGAAGTAGCAGTCAGAACAGTGCAAAGGGAGCAACAACTGCACCACGCAGAGGGCTCAGTGCTACACAGGTGCTATGCAAACCCAAAAAGATCAGTGTAGAGGCAGCAGGAGGCCATCAAGGTTTATGCAAGCCTAACTATGACAACGCAGGGACAACGTAACCCAGTCTGGGGTTACACAGGCCTCTCTTGAGCGGAGGCACACATAGGCTAGTAGAGCTTACACATAGGGCTTCAGAGCTGCGTTGGGGTTTCTAAAGACAGAAAAGGGCTGAGTTCTGTAAATCCTATTTGGGGGTGTGAATCAATCCAGTTTTCCATCTCCGAAACAGAGGTATTGCTACAGATTTTTTCTCTGTCAGGTTAACCAATAAGGTGCCCAGATTTTTTGTACTTAGAATCTACTTAATAATAAAAACCCTCCAGCAGCTAGAAGACCGATTTTCCCGCATTGGGTTTTTTCGAGGATAGTTGTCTAGAAAATCTTGTGTGTCACTTTGTCTATGTGCATGTATTCAGTTTAGATCTGGATTTGTGTAGGTCGTTAAATTGTTTACTTCAATGTTAATAATGAACATTTCAGATTAATAACTTGTATAAGTAGGAGAAGTAAATCGTGATTTAACAGTAAGGTTTTTGCATAAGTAATATTCATAAATTTTCACAGTTAGGAGGGGGGTAATTAGGGTATCAACACAACCAATAGTGCAAAAATCACAAGATCAGTGCAGATTTTTAGTGGGAAAATTGCAGCAACAGTTTTCCATTGATAAAACATCCCCCTGAGGCTTGTAGCTTGCCTTGTGAAAGCCAGGGTGCACATTTTTTTATATATTGTACTCCAACAATATCTTATAATAAAATTTGCCCATTTTGGTGTGTTTGGAGCATTTTTGTTTATGGGCGTTTGCTAAAAAATATTTGTGTTGGGTTTATTGCATGTTTTTGTTATCACTCTTAATTTTACCATTAGGAATATTATACCTTGAGAGGCTTGATCAACATATCAAGTCAGATTTGAAACAACAGTAAAGTAATCCTTATCGATCGAAGGACATTCTTTCAAGCACAAATGAAGAGCCTAGGAGACACCTTCATTGAATGATAAAATGATAACATACTTTGAGCATCTTTTGAGTTGACAATAAAGTGCATTGATCATGAAATTAATTGAGCTTTCTTCAAGCCTTTGTTGAAACAAAAGTCACTCTTGAAGCATAGTTGAAGACCAAGACTTGAAGAGTTGTTTTTTTGAAGCAATCACCCTTGGAGTATTGTTGAAGACCAACACTTAAAGACTTGTTTTGTTGGAGTAGTCATACTTAGAGCATAGTTGAAGATCAACACTCGAAGAAATGTTTTGTTGGTGCAACCATAAAAGTTTTGCTGAAGCAGACAGGAAGTTTTTGTAGAGGTATATTTGAGAGCACTTTCCATACCTATCTTGGATACATTTTTTAGAAGTATTTGAAGTTTTTGATGGAGGCTTGAAGCAGTATTGAATTCACCCTAAGGGATTGTAGCAAACTAAGAGGGTTGGATCTGTAGAGGATTGGAGTTGTCATACAAGATTGGAGCTTGGATTTGTAGTTGAATTTTAGAGTCCTCATTCAGGGTTCAAGCCTTGAAGGAGTTAAGGACTTTGTTGTACAAGTTGAAGCTTTGGTTTTTAGATTCCTCAAATTCATTAATAAAATTATTTTCTTGTTGCACATCTTGTGTTTTGGTTTAATTAGTGATTTTAACTAGCATAATATAACAATTGTAAAGAAATATTGATTCAACCCCCCTCTCAATATTTCCAACACTAGCACACCTTACATTTTTTCCACCTTGCAATATTTTTATTGACATGTTAGAAGGAATTTTCACAATGCAATGTTATTGTTCGTAATCTGGTTGTTTATGATAGAAGGAAATCTAACATGTGCTAGAGTTCCTTCACCTTGGAATGTTCTTACTAGCAATGTGCTTGTGCTTGTGTTAAAACGAAATATGGCACACACTAGATTTCTTTTGGCATGCAATGTTGTTGTTGGTCGTATGCTTGTATTTGTGCTACATGTAAAGCTAACACTCGTTAAATTTCTTTCACCTTGTAATGTTGTTATTGGAAAAATGCTTGTGTTTGGGCTAGAAACTATGCTAGATTTCTTTTGGTTTGCAATATTGTTGTTGTCTATTTGGTTGTTTATGATAGAAGGAAATATAGCGCGTGTTAGATTTCCATCACCTTGGCAATGTTAATGGAAATGTGCTTGTGTTGGGGCTAGAAGTTGTGCTAGATTTCTTTTGCTCTACAATAATGTTGTTGTCAATTTGATTGTTTATTATAGAAGGAAATCTAGCACGTGTTAGATTTCCTTCACCTTGGCAATGTGCTTGTGTTTGTGTTAGAAGGAAATATAACATGTATTAGGTTTCTTTTGGCATGAAATGTTGTTGGTAGTATGCTTGTATTTGTGCTACATGTAAACCTAACATGCATTAAATTTCTTTTACCTTGCGATGTTGTTATTGGAAATGTGCTTGTGTTTGTGATAGAAGTTGTTCTAGATATCTTTTTCCATGCAATGTTGTTGTTGGCAATATGCTTTTGTTTATGTTGGAAGCAAATCTAACACGCTAGATTTCTTTCACCCTACAATGTTGTTGTGTGCTTGTGTTTGTGCTATGCGTAAATCTAACACGTGTTAGATTTTCTTCACCTTGCAATGTTTTTATTGACAACATGCTTCAATTTTGGCTCGAAAGAAATCTAGCATGCGCTACATTTTTTTTTCACTGCAATGTGGTTGTTGACAATACGCTTTTGTTTGCACTAGAAGTAAATCTACCATGTGCTAGATTTCTTTTATCTAGAAATGTTGTAATGTGTTTTTGTTTGTGCTAGAAAGAAATCTAGCATACATTAGATTTCTGTCACCCTTCTATGAGTTTATTGACAATGTGTTTGTATATGCATTAGAAGGAAATTTAGTGTGCACTAGATTTCTTTCGCATTGCAATGTTGTTGTTGGCAATTCAATTGTTTGTGCTAGAAGGAAATCTAGTATGCGCCATATTTCCTTCACCACAATGATGTTATTGGAAATGTGCTTGTGATTGTGCTAAAAGGAAATCTAGCATGTGCTAGATTTCTATTTCCCTAGAATGTTGTTGGTAATATGTTTATGTTCATGCTATAACAAAATCTGGAATGCGCTAGATTCTTAAGCTCTACAATGTTATGTGTTTGTGTTTGTGCTAGAAGGAAATCTACCACACTGGATTTCTTTTGTCTTGCATAAGGTATTTTTGACAATATGCTTGTTTGTTCTAGAAGCAAATCTAATATGTGGTATGTTTCTTTCACCCTGCAATATTGTTATGTGCTTTTGTTTGGGAGAGAAGGAAATACAGCATGTGTTAGATTTCATTCACCTTGCAATGTTGTTATTGGTGACATGTTTGTGTTTGAGATAAAAGTACAAATAGCATGTTAGATCTAATTCACTTTGCAATATTGTGATTGGAAATATGCTTATGTTTGTGATAGAAGAAAATCTAGCATGATATACATTTCATTTACCCTAGAATATTTATGTTGCCAATATGTTTGTGTATGGTGGGAGGAATTCTAGCATGCACCTAATTTTTTTTGCAATGCAATATTGGTGTTAGAAACGTGCTTAGTTTGTACTAGAATAAAGTCTAGCATGCAATAGATTTGTTTCACAATGCAATATTGTTTTTGGCAACCTGCTTGTATTTATGCTAGAATGAAATATTACCTGCATTGTATTTCTTTTGCAATGTAATATTATTGGAAATGTACTTATGCTTGTGCTAGAAGGAATTCTATCATGCATTGGATTTCGTTTTCACTACAATGTTATTGTGGGCAATGTGCTAGAAGTAAATGAAGCATAGGTTATATATCTTCCACCCCGCAATGTTGTTTTTGGGAATGTGATTTTGTTTGTGCTAGAAGAAACTCTAGAATGTGTAATATTTCTTTTACTTTGCATTGATTTTGTGAGTAACATGCTTCTATTTACGCTAGAAGCAGATTTAGCATGTGGTGGATTTCAAATGCCTTACAAAATTGTTGTTGGAAATGTGCTTGTGTTTGTGCTAGAAGGAAATCTAGCATGTGCTAGATTTATTTGACCATGTAACGTTGCTTCTAGCTATATGCTTATGTTTGTAGTAGAAGGAATGATATTGATTGTTAGCTTTCATTTAAGGTGCAATGTTGTTGTTTGAAATGGGATTCTACTTGTGATAGAAGGAAAGCTAGCACACATTATATTTACTTCATAATGTAATGTTGTTATTAGAAATATGTATGTTGTTATGCTAGAACGAAGGTTATAATGTGTTAAATTTCCTTCATCTTGCAATGTTATTATTGAAAATGTGTTTGTGTTTGTGATAGAAGTAAATCTTGCATCCGTTGAATTTTTTTTGCAATGCAACATTATTGTTGGAAATGTGCCTGTATTTGTGTTAGGAGTTATAAAATGCACTAGATTTCTTTGTTCTTGTTCCAAAATAAAACTATCAAGATTTCACCCTCACCAAGGTTAGTGCTTTGAAATTATTCTTGGCAATGCATCTATGATTATGCAACAAGGATACCTAGTGATTACTAGCTTTCTTCTAGACACCATTACACTTATGCAACCAATGCTCTAGGGGTGACATTGTCTCAATAATCACAGTGGTTAGAGTTATAGCTTTTGATGTGCCCTTTTATTGAATTTGAAACAATTTATGGAGATCAATGATAGTGCAAAATAATTGTATATAGATATATGTTGTTTTGGCACTACATTTGTGCTTGAGTTGGAAGGAAAGATAATGGTATAGCTTTCCTTTTGGCACAAACATAATAATCCAATCATAATTATTTGATCCATGGAGAATAATGTGATCTTTGTATAATTTTAAAGTTTATGAATAAATGTATTATTGAGGTATACTATATTTTGCTTCCAATGCAAATATATGCAACTTTAAAGTATCAAGCATAATTTTTTACATGTATTGTTTTTCTCTCTATTTTTTTGTATAGTTATGAACTTCGAAAAAAAATTTCACTAATGTTTGGATGCATAAGATAAGACTCTTCCTCATCAACATAAAAATCTAGGAAAACTCAAATCTACATTTTTCGAGGACCTAAAGTTAACATCCCTTTGTATCCATCCTCAATAGTATGTCCTCATTGTGTATAGGTAGGGAGTGCTAACATTGGAAATAAAGATTTGTAAAATGAAATTTCTTTTCTTTTAGAATAAAAATGAGAATTATCTAGTATTTACAGTACCAAAAATTTTATTTGGAAGAAAACCTCTAGTTTGCCTTTTGATTATCAAGTTGAAACATCAAACATCCTCTCTAAGTGAATATAATTTCTCCTTTTCATGGGGCTTTTAGACATCTTATGTAGCATCAATCTCGTAATTTCTTAGATTTTACAATGGACCATGTTTTGGTTCTTCAACTTCTACAAATTGCTTATGATCATTATTCATACACATGCATTAAGACTACAAGTGTCATTTCTAAAGTTAAATAGGAACTTGGTGGTTTGATATGAGATTATATTTGTCATTCAAAACTTTTATTTGTATGAAAACCTCTAGTTTGGCTTTTGATTATCAAGTTCAAACATCAAACATCCTCACTAAGTGAAAAAATATTTTCTCCTTTTCATGGGGCTTTCAGACATGGTATGCAGCATCAATCTTGGAATTTCTTAGATTTTACAATGGACCATGTTTTGGTTCTTCAACCTCTACAAATTTCTTATGATCATTATTCATACACATGCATTAAGACTACAAGTGTAATTTTTGAAGTTAAATTGGAACTTGGTGGTTTGATATGAGCTTATATTTGTCATTCTATGATGCTATCTACATCTCTAATTGCATGGTCTTCATATATGTTTTTTGTGTGATTTGCATGTAAAGTACTTTTTGGTAGTAGGCACTAGATGGTGGGGAACAATGTTTCATTACATACAATATGACTACCATACTATTTGAATTATTGCATCTATATTACTTTTTGAAAGTTTTGTGTTTTTGCGAAAATATAAAATCACACTTTACATGGTTCAACCTTTTAATTACAATTTTATGGTTTAATTGTTGTTACAGAATTGGTACAAGCTACAATGGAAAATATATCAAAAGGAGACTATGTTGATCTCCTTATTAATGATCAAGTCATTGGGCTAGGAAGGGTCAAATCTACATTGTCTGGAACTTATTATGTCGGAGAAAGGGTTAATGCATGCTATGCTGCAATTTTGATAATTGATGTCACTCAACCACATTTGATTGAGGATGTTGATGAAGGGGACATACATCCATGGAAGATCAGGGATTTGAGGCACAACTTAGGTAAATCAAAATATTGAAGCATGTGTTCAAATATTATTGATAGTATAATACATTTTTTTTGAGTAAATACTAACCTTATTTACATTCGTTTATAGGTGCAAATGTTTCTTCTACATTTTGTAGTGGAGAAAAGGTAGATCTTCTGCAAAATGGAGTGAAGGTTAGTGAGGGCTCCATATTCAATACAAATCTTGGGCATAAAGTGCATGGAAAGATGGTAAAGAAAGGATGCATAGTGGTAAAAATTGAGAAGGTTTTAAAAAATGATGTTTCTCTACCACATCCAACAGGATTTGAGCATACACTAGGGGGTGCATTGGAATCTTATGATATTTGGCCAGAATCAGATTTGGAAACTCATTGTCATGATCATACCATAAATATTCCCCAAGATAGGGTTAAATTCATATGTAAAAAGGTTTCTCTTACACATAAATGCATGGGAACAAGCATGTGTATTGCCAAAGGAATGCTAGTTAATGTCCGCGAGGATGACATTGTTGAAGGTGAAACACTAGGAGAAATGGACTTTGGTGTTTTTTTGGAAGAGATAGATGGAAATTGTGAAATATGAAGAATTGGGGATTAGTCTATTCATTGTTTGGTTATATGGCCAATAAATAAGTTGGTGGACAACAAAGGTGTGATATTAAGGGTTAAGGAAAAGTTCAAGGAGCCAACCAAGGAAATGGTATTATGGGATGTTATAGAAGACACAAATCCCTTAAACAAATGGGATGAGAACCTTTGTAATTAAAAATATATAAACTCAATTGATATGCATGTAACAAGGCCATATAAAAGGAATAAACGAGTTATGGCTACGACAAAAATTGCAAAATGTCAAACACATATAGATGAAGAGAAAGAAATTCGACTTTTGGCAGCAGATGTATGTTGTACAAAAGATTGTCTTCAACATCTGGATAGGAAGGCCATTGCAGGTGCTAGAAGGGGTATGAGACAAAAAAATAAAAATGGTATTAGGGAATTTGTCTTGAATTCACTCATGTCAAGGAGCCATGGCCATGGCCATGGCCTACCACCTATTTCTAGAAATGTAAAGGACATGAGATTTAATGGGAATATTATTTGTAAGAAAACATGGTATAAAATACATAATATTCCTCAAAGCACATTCTATAACTACCAACAATATTTCCAAAATGGTCAGATCAAAGCTATTCATGGTAACACCAACACATGCAAAGCACGAGGACACACCGTGGCAGCCATAGAAATATTGCACAAAATTGTAATGGATAATTCAGATTTTTCACCAAACCAAACACGTCAAGTTGAAGAATATGGAACATCTGCTCCTTTAAGATTGCTTCCTTCAACTTACACACAAAATTCTCTATTAAAAGAGATCAATGAGGCTCTTCAAAAGCTCAATTACCCTTCAATATCACAGTCAACAATGAGCAAGATATGGAATACTAAGTTTCGAGATGTGGAATTTTCAAAGAACACCAACTTCAGTAAATGCAGTGAATGTATTGTGTTGAAAGCACAGATGAAGTCAGCGACTACAAAAGAGATGGAAGAAAAGGCACGAGGTAGGTTGAACAAACATAACAAGATTGTTATGTGTGGAAGATATTGCTACTATGCCCATAGAATTATGTCAAAGCGGTTTCCAAATGAGTATTTGAGCATTATCCATGATAAAATGGATAAAACAAAGACTTAAATCCCAAGGCTACGTGTCAAATCAAAATCTATTGTAGGAACAAATTTAGGTGTGTCATTGACAGGTATGCTAACACATGGGCATAACACAGGAGGTTTTGGTCATTTCTTCCTACCATTTGTACAAATGGGATCGCAATTTACTATTACATCCCTTGAAAAGTGCTTAAGGGACCTTGAATACCCACAAATTGATATGTATGGTGATCTAATTTATGAGAGTGGAAGTTCAAGAAACCCACTTACAGATGCATTACTTGACACCTCTATTTACTCAAAATGTCAAGTTTACAAGGATGATTTTATATCTCATGGAAGATCAAAGAGCCAAAATTTTGATTTTAAAACTCTTCCTCCACATTTGTTGTTACAGTTGGACAATGCAGCAAGTGATAATAAGAATCGCTATCTTTTCGTGTTTTTATCACTTGTAACTGCACTTGGTGTCTTCATCACTATTGAGGTTGGATTCTTGCCTGTGGGGCACACCTATGAAGACATAGATGGAACCTACGGAAGAATTTCTTCCAACCTAAAAAGTAAAGATATATATTCTTTACCTGAAATGATGGATACATATCGCAAAATTGAAGAAAAACGAGTGTTTCCACCTACACTTATTGACAAGGTCTATGACTTCAAAATTTTCCTTAATGGATATATCAAGGAGGGAAAAAATGCACTAGTTGGACATCTTAATGTTCAATACTTCCAGTTTCTTGTACTCAATGATATTCCAGTACTAAGGTACAAAGAATCCATTAGAGATACTGAGTGGTCAGAACCAGTTGAGTTATGGAATATAGATGATGAAGGTCAACCTATAATTCCCATAGGGAACCCATCTTTCTTAGATTCCAAAAAGAATGATGCCTATTTCAAAGAACTAAAGGAAGGGATAGCATCATACATAAAAATGTGGAAAGACACTATCGGGAACGAAGATTCACCAATTGTTACAGAGGAATGGAAAAATAAAGTAGTGTATTGGGAAAGAGTTCTTGATACATTAGATGGAATCTATAATTATCATAGAATAATAGATGGAAGTGATTCATCTTTTGAGGATTTCTGGCCCAAGACAAGGCACATTGTTGATGTTGATCGTAATGCACTCCATGTAATCTCAAGTATTATGGATGAAGATTTCGATAATGCAATGGATGAACCCATATATGTTGGACCCAAATGCAACAAGCCAAAGCCAACATTCAATCCAAAGATTGATGTTCAGAAAGGAATGATGTTGCTAGTTAGATCAGGAAATGAGGATGCAGGAGAGATGATTTGAATGGAAAAATACATCTCAGATATATTTAGGGATAATGAAAGTGAGAATCTTCATGTAAAGGTTGATTGGTGGAAGCCTATTTCAGGGAAATACAATGGAAATTTTTTAGAGCAATATTGGATACTAAATGTTGATGACACAGAACTTGGCTCTATTCCAATTAATACCATAGTTTGGGCATGGCTGCCGAAGAAAGAACATTGCAAGAAGACCAAGATAGATAAATATGGTCTAGAAGCTGTTCTTGACCTACTTGGACAAATATCTTAAGATTATGTTTATGTGATTAATGAATGTGATTTGTTTTTGAAGGATCTTTTAATATGCATTCAGACACTTTTCAATATTTGTTGTATATCAATATTATTCTCTTCATATTATTTTTGGTGGAGTTTTATATTATTTAGTATTTCAATGTAATCATGTGGTGATATAGATGACATGATTGTGCCATAAAATATTTAAATTTTGAAAGTTTTGTTTGACCAACATGACTTGTCACCATATCAAATATGCATAATCAAATTCAATAATGCACTTAAAAACATCTTCTAAACTTCAAGGTCTATTAAAACAATAATGGAGTAGCTAATTAGTATTCTATTTAATATAAACCATTTAAACACTTAATGGAAAAATGTTAGACATTTGTAATAATGTTTGAAGTGAGTTTTCCTTAATATTCCTTATTATAATTGATCTAAATCAAATTTGTTGTTTTGTTGCACTCTAATTTAAAAAAAAATGATTTTGATCATTGAACAACACAACTAGACTTATAAAATATTTTCTCTTATAGACTTTGAAGTGGTGCCAACATTGTACTAGTATAATAAATTTGTGCTCAACATAGGAAAAGTAGTTAGTGTCAATTTAAAATGGTTAATAATAGTAAGAAACACAATATTGATATATTGTTAAATAACTTTATAGGTAAGAATCTTTTTAAAAAATCAATTATTCACGAGTCAAATTTAATACATAAATATAAATATTAATGATAATAGAAATAATGTAACTTGGAATCTAAGTTTTAGCTGAATGTCAATATGTTCTTTTCAATATAATATCCTTAAACACTCTAGGAATAAAAACTAAACATTTGTAGTAAATAGTTTAGTCAATTTTCTCTCTTTCCTCTTGGATTTGAAAATAATCAAATTGTATTACTTTGTTACTATTCTAATTCATGATTGATTTTGATAATTAAAATGATTAGTAATTGAGTCGAGAGGCGAGGCTCATTCTACAAACTAGTATGAGGGGATGTGTAAGTTCGACTATAATTTTTTTTTTTGAATGATCTATTAATATACATTCATACACACTTTTCAATATTTGTTGTATATCAACTATTCTCTTGATATTATTTTTGGAGTTTTATAATATTTAGTATTTCAACGTAATAATATTATTTAGTATTTCAATGTAATCACGTGGTGATATAAATGACATGACAGTGCCATAAAATATTTAAGTTTTCTCACCATATCAAATATGCATAATCAAATTCAATAATGCACTTAAAAACAACATCTTCTAAACTTGGTCTATAAAAACAATAGTTTTTAACTTAGTTTTTAACACAAAAGTACAAATAATAAATAATAAATAAATTATACTACAGTTACTCTCATTCAACATTTAAATCAACATTTAATCCCTCTAGGCTCATGTTAAATCTGTATTTAAGGTGGATTTATGCTGGTATATATTGGACACATTACTATGATAATTTGTCATTAAATAACTTTATGTAACTTAATATATATCTTGCATATTAATCTATTATTCATAAAGTCAGTCTCAATTAAGTTATTTTTTTACACAAAAGAACAAATAATAAATAATAAATAAATTATACTACTACTCTCAATTATTCAACATTTAAATTGATCGTAAAAAAATATTTTCTCATGTCAACTTTAAAATGATTCAAACTTCCTACAATAGTATGTAATGATGATGGTGATAATGATGATTATCATCCACTAAGACAAAATAATATGGTATATAAGAAGCCATAAAGATATTACTCTAAATTCTTAAGAATTTTATTGTTATGCTAAAAAAGCATTAAAATAAGTGTTTCAAGATCATCATAATTTTGTTTAGTTAAAAGATCAAGAAGGTTGGTAGTGCCACAAATATTTTGGAATTTAAATCCAAATTTGAGTATAATGTGGATGATCTAAGAGGGTTTTTCATCTTCAACCATATTACTAGTGTTGCAAAGGCTATAGAATTTTAAATTGTGCCAACCTTGTCGTAGTAATAATCGTAATTTAACACATACATTGTCATGATATTTACTATATCAAATTATAATTAAACGGGTTAATAATAGTAACATCAAAAACATTCTTTTCATATTAAAGTTAATCATAATAACATACAAAACATTCTTTTCATAAAGTTAATAATAGTAACATACACAACATTATTTTCATAAGATGACTTTAACAAACTTAGCTTTTAGTACAAACCATAAAAAATCTTAAAAGAGATAATGTAAGGAAACCAAGATTAAGATATGAAATATTTTATTTTGCAAGTTTATATAAATTTGTTTAATATACTTTACCATGACAAAATTTTCACCAAAAATGGTGAATATCTACATTAAAATTACTAAACTAAGTGATTTTATAATCCCAGATTTTGAAAAAACTTAATCTAGTTAAAGTTTCTAAATTCTAGTTCGACGAAAAACATCCAATTTTAATGAAATATGTGTTAAAGGAAATGACAAAGGCAATGGAAAAGGCTTTGGAAAGGAAAAATGGCATTTTTGCACATTTATTTATGAAAATAATGGAAAATAAGCGAAAATGAAGGTAGAAGGTCATAGGTTGCATGTGAGGAGGAAAATGAAGGAAAATAATGGAAAATGAAGAAAATAGAGGCATACAATTTTGGAGCTCTCTCATTATTCCCTCTCTCTCTCTCTCTCTCACTCTTGGACACTTAGATGTTTATTGAAGCACTTTGGCATTGGATCAAGAAAATCAAAGAAGGAAAGAGGAAGGAAGGAGCAAGTAAGGAAGAGCATGATAAAGAAGCTACAACGGGACTCTTTGTTGGTATCGATTTTCATGTGTGATTATGCATGGTATTGAATGTGGTTCTTTATTGTCATGGCATGGGTTTTTCCAAGTTTGATAGTGTTTTCAACCTAGAATTTCCATTTATGGATAGCCATGGTGTGATGGGGTTCTCATGTTCTGGTTGCGCTGAATTTCCGGATGGATTCGAAGCTGAGTGAGGTGGATTTTTGAAAGGAAGAAGATATGGCCTAGTGATCCATGAACCAGATTGTGGATTGCAGTAAATCCACTGGCCCAGTGACCCCTGAACCAGACAGTGGGTTGTGGTAAAGCCAAGTATTGTGTGCCTCGGTGGGCCTAAGAATCCTTGACCAGTTAATGGCAGGATATACGATAAATCCTAGAGGGTGGAGTATCACTTTAGGGCCTAGTGACCTAGTGCGGATTGCGGTAAATCCTGAGAAACTAAGAGACATGAAAATTCCTCATGGTGTAGGTTGAGAAATATGGTGGCATTCATGCTTGTTTTTTGGCCTAGTGATCCCAAATGGATTGCAGTAAAACCTATTTTTTATTGATGAGGGTGAGGTTGTTTAGCCTCGAGATGCTCTAGTTGGTTATTTTGGTTTGAGTCCCGCATTCATGCTTGGAATATGGCATGGGGGTGATTGGATGAAGAGATATTTGGCTCAACAAATCTATGGTCGGGTGGAAAGTAGTAGTCCCATCTCGGGTTGGCTTTTGCATTCATTAATTAGAGGTTCTTTCCTTGACATATTATGTGTAAATGTATTGGTTTATATGTGGATTCTATGGCTAATGTATCCTTGATATTTATGTTCTTATTATGTTGGTTATAAGCAAGTATTATGACAGTGATGATGTATGGCTCTCCTCATGTTTTGATTTATAAATGAATGTACAATGTATCTATGACCTAATAGATGGTAATTCAACAGATGATGTAAGGGAACAATGCTTCTTAGCGATTCTCAGATAAGTATGAGACTCCTATGCTCAGATTTTTTTTTAACTTATAGATTACATATTTGTGACATGTTTGACGAAATGCATTTCATGGCTAGTAGGGGTCTAGTCTAGACCTTGTCAATGTTTTTGCAAATGTATCATTGTTTTGTTGTGTAAATTCATTTATGAACTTGTCATTGAGTTCTGAGTAGTGACCTGGGAATTGGGCCTGAAAAAGTGGCACAAATATTGGGGACGCAGGCACATGTCTAAAGAAAAATTCCCTAGACGCATGCATACCAATGTTGTGGGAGCGTCCAGAGCCTCCCAGACACACCCTTATCCATATCAAGGGAGGGTCCAGGGGTTTAATGGTCTAAAAAACCAGTGGGACCCAAGGGCTAGTTACTTGAGTGGTTGGGATGGCTCCTAGGATTTTTTTTGCTGATGGGGAAGGTACGTTTGATTTGTTTTCGTCGATTCCACTTCCTTAAGGTCACCTAGGAGGTTGAATCCCACTATAGTGGCCTCTTGTCGCATGTTTACCCTTGTTGGCTAATTACTTGGGTAGATGTGGTATGAGGATGTTACAAAGTTGTATCAGAGCATGTTTCACTCTCTTTGGGTCATATTTGATACCATAAAGTGGTATCGAAGCAGGTTGTGCCCTCTTTGGGTCATATATGATACCACATAGTGGTATCAGAGCAGTTGCGATCTCTTTGGGTCATATCTGATACCACAAAGTGGTATCAAAGCATGGTTCACCCCTTAGACTGGATGGGCGGTGTGTGTTGGTCATGCATTCATGTCGGTTGCATGTGTGTTAATCATCCTTGTGGTCTATATGCTTGTTGTATATGCATGGTGTCGGTAGTGGTTATAGTGATGTCGCCATGTGAAAGATGATGTTGTTGTTGTGAAGTGCATCATCATGAGTGTATGATTGTTTATGCATTGCTATATGTGCCAATGCTTACATGTTGTCAAATTTGCATTGGTATGGTTGTTGTTGTCATGGTATGTGTAGTTGATATGGTCATGCATTGATGACTGGACTCTAGCTAGAATGATTTTTATGTGTTGGTACACTTATTTGTTATATGTATATATGTTTTTATGATTATGTTTGTACATGTATTATGTTGATTTGGATGATCTTGCAGAAGAGATATCCTCCCTGAATTATACTAAGGTACATTGGTTTTTTGTGATTTGCTTTAGCTGACATAGTATGCCTAGCAGGAAATAGATCAAAATGACTGGAAAGATGGGATTGCAGATATTCTCCCCATGAATCAGATGAACAACATGGTGATGAACACTCTTCTGATTTAGCAGACACACTGAGAAGATTTAAGGAAGAAATAAGGAGTTGTAAGGTGGACAATGATAAAATCATGCAGGCACAAGAGAAATAAGAAGAGGTTAATGTAATGCTCCTTTAGATTTTGTCGGAATTGCAGTGATAGGGACCACTTCAGATCATCCATGGGAAGGAAGAAAAAATTAATGGGGCATATGGAAGTAGGTCTCATGGTGGACACAGGTCGGATAGAGATGACACGATTAGAGATGGAACTTGTTGGATACTCTGGATAGGAGAGGTGAGGGACACATGTACTATTCTAGTTCTAGTCTTGACAACCACTATGATCATCATCGTTATCATCCTTACAGGAGGAGTGATAGGGAATACTTGTTGGATGAGTTTAAGAAAGAAAAGCCACCCACTTTTGATCGAGACTTGAAAAAACTAGAAGATGCATAGGCTTGGATACTTGGGATGAACACGTTATTTGAGTTGCTTGAGTACATAGCAAACATGAAGGCCAAAATTGTTATCTTCAACCTGAAAGTTAAAGCATATATCTGGTGGGAAGATGTGAAGCAGGTCAGAGATATCAGGACATAGGACTTGAGTTGGCATGAGTTCAAGAGTATTTTTAGGAAGAAGTACTTGTCAGAAAGGTATTATGATGATAAGGCCAAAGAATTCTATGAGATAAAGATGGGATCGATGATAGATGAGGAGTATATGATCAATTTCCTGGAGTTATTGAGGTATGCATCGTATCTTAAATATGAGAAGGATAAAATTCAATGATTTGTCATTGGTTTTCCATTAGAATTTAGAGATCAGATTGAGTACGATGAGCCTCGGTCACTTGAGGAAGTTGTTAGCAAATTGAAGCATTGTTATGAATAGTTAAATCATAAGAATGAATCTCAGCAAGGATGGGAAGGGAAAGTTAAAGGTAAGGGTATATGACAGCTAAAAATAATAAGGCCTCAAAATGAAAAAGAGAAAGAAAATGTGGCACCATGAAATAAGTTCAATGCAACTAGATAGGGACATGGATCACAACAGCAACATAGAGGTGATGATATTGGACAGTGGGAGTGTTGGACATGCAATAAGGAACACCTTGAGAGAGATTTTCCACAAAATCAGGGTGGTAGGCCTTAGATATATAGTGCACAAGAGGCGCATACTGCTGGGGATGTTGGTTAGAGTGTTCCTCGTATCTATGCATCACTGCATAATAGGAAAGAAGACCATCAGGAATATATCATTGAGATGGACGATAAGCTTTGTGATCAAGTTATTTCTATTTTGATTAACTCTGAATCTAATTATAGTTATGATAGTCCTGACTTGGTGGATAATTGTTGTTTGAATAAAGAGGTGCATGCAGAATATTGGTTAGTGTAGTTGGCTACAGGTACAAAGAAAAGAGTTCATCATTGGGTAAGAGCTTGTTCATTCAAGTTGAATGGCATGTCTACAACATCACACTTGAACATAGTGTCATTGGGATCGTATAGTATGCTATTGGTTATGGATTGGTTATACCTTCACAAGACCAAGGTGGATTGCTATGACAAAGTCATTGAGTGCTTGGATGACAATGGGGAACCAAGAGTCTTACAGGGAAAGAAGAAAGCCACATCATTTAGGATGGTGACAGCTATGCAGGCCAAGTATAATCACAAGAAAGGGTGTGTCTTATTTGCAATACATATCTCTATTGACAAAGGTAAGGAAGTTGAGGATGCACATGTTTTGAGAAGGTACCCAGTTCTATGTTAGGATATTCCAACACATAGGAAATAGTTAAGAATAACTTAGTCTAGTGTAGAGTTAGGTAAAGTGTGTTTCTTTACCATGTACATTTGTAACTTATAATCCGACGGTCACGATTTGCAGTGATCCAATGGTTATCTCTCTCCTCGGTATTAACGAAACTTGATCCGTGGCTTAACACCCAATTGGTCCATGATCTCTATTTAAAGAGCATGGAGGGTAATTTTTCCGGTAACCATTTATGAGAGAAACATATGTAACATTTATTTTTATATTAATAAATTGCATGAAGTGGCTGTGTTGGCTCAGGCTGTGGACTGTTTCCCTCTTTGAGGGTTTTAACCACGTGATTATATTGGTGTACTGATTTGTGATTTGTTTGTGAGCGGTGACCTTTGGTTATTGATCTAAGGAACTTACCTTGTAAATTCCTACATGGTATCAAAGCTATTTTGAGGGCCGCATCCATTTTTGTTCAAAATCCAAAGCTGGTTTGACTGCATGCGACTACCGTTTTCTAGATCTACTATTTCTGAAAATTTTCGGGCTTGGAGAAATGCTTTGTTGTGTTCGGAGTGTCTGTTATAGTGAGGAACGCCTTTCTTTTCATGCGAAAAGGTTTCCAGTTGCACAAGTTATGTCAGTTTAGATCTGGAGGTATAAAGTCTCTGTTTTGCAGTTTTATTTGTTAAAAGTTCTGCTTATTTCTTATTTTGGTTCCCTCTATTTATTTTTGCTTTAGGTTTTATTTATTTTCTGGATCTATACCCTCTTCTCTGTGTATTCTCTTTGCTTTGCACTGTGTGCAATCTCGGAAAATCAGAAATAGGAGGTAGGGATTTTTTTTGCTACGTATGCTCTTTCCCCACATCTTTGTGCAATCTCGGGAAACTAGAAATAGTGAAAAAACAAATAGTTGTCGGTAAGGCTAACCGAAAATATAACAATATGCCGTAAGGCTTGCATTTCATTTTTTTTTTCTCGGATTTTTGTGTTTTTTGAGCAGGAAAAGGCATGCACACCGAAGAGTAAAAAAAAAAAACCTTCCTCCTTTCAAACAATTACAAAATTCTTTTACTATCTCACTTGGTGAGAAGTTAGTTTATGAGAATAGAGGTCTTGGGTTCAAGTCTCTTTCTCAAGCTTCTTTTGTAAAAAGTTTTTGTTAAAGGGGCGGGATTTTTTTTTTTAAGTCGAACTTCATTATCGAATTTCAAACCATTCCCGTAACTATTCAGCATCTTCAACTTGTTTTTTCAAAAAAGCATAACTTCTTCATCCGAAAGCCATTTTTAGAGCCAATTTTTTTTAATCAGCCTAATTTTTTGAGATCTTTCCATTGGAGCAATTAGTTTTAGCTTTTCTCAGCTTCATTTTTTTTTAAATGGAAAGTTCATGCCCGATTATTCTTAACAACACCAGTTATTTCCAATGGCTACCTCACATGGTAGATATACTTAGAAGTAAAGGGATTTATAGAACAGCCACAGGACAATAAACTAAAACTTCTGATGGTGATAAAGTCGCTAAATGGGAAAATAAATAAGATCAAGCACGAGGGTTGATAGGAATGTCCATTGCTCAAGATCTTTGATTTCATATCCTTGACATTGACACCCCTCATGATGCCTTGGAAAAGCTAAATACTGTCTTTAGAATTCAAAATCAAATCAGGGCCCACCAACTCTAAATTAAGTGGCTTACTTTGGACCCTAATAATTTTTCCTCTATTGAAGACTTTTTGTCCAAATTCAAGACCCTTAGACTTCTTTTAGAAGGTTGTAAGGTAAAAAAGGAAGATGGTAGCCTCATCTATTGCATTCTTCCTATGCTTGGCCCTGCATACTCTGTATTTGTTTCTACCTTCCATTCCACTAGAGAAGCCATCATTTCTTTAGGAACCACCTACAAGAATCCCTCTTTTGATTCCTTTTGTGATTCTTTGATAAGAGAACAAGAAAAAATCTTACACCTTGGTCTTATCACTCTTAGAAATGCTTCTAAGAAAGCCTTAGCAGCCCAACAACAATCATATCAAAAGAATCCCAAGAAGTAGTATCCTAAAAAATATGGTCTGAAACCAAACAAGGGTCCTAAGAAATTTCAGCCACAAATTGAAAAAGCAACTCACCAAAATGATAAGGCAAATAAAAACAAAGGGAAGAAGACCGATAGACATTGCAAATTTTGTAATCGTGATGGCCATATAGAGTCCAAATGTTTTAAGAAGATGGAAGCCTTAGAAGCAGCAATGAAGAAGCACAACATCAATTTGGAGCACTCTTCACCTTCATCTTCAGGAATGACACTTTCTGCTTGTGGTTGTCAAGCATCAAGATCTGGTTATGCATTAAATGTATCTTCCTCTTCTCATTCTCGTGAGTGGCTCATTAATTCTGCAGCTTCTTATCACATGGCCAAAAATAAAGCCATGTTTTCTTCTTTAAATGATTGTAACACCAAACATATTTATGTTGGTGATGATAGATCTCTTAGTGTTGTAGGATCTGGAACCATTCATCTCGATAATGGTCAGTTTAATGATGTACTATGTGTTCCTACCCTTGTCATGCAACCTTCTCTCTGTTTATTAGATAACTCATTCAGGTGAAGGGAAAATAGTAGAATTCTCACCTCATGATGTTGTAATCAAGGACCTCAAAGATCCTAAACATGTTTTAGCTACTGGCATTGCTGATGATTCCACAAGGTTGTATAAGTTTGAAAACTTTGGGTCATCATGTCTTCCCTCCATTTTTGTTGCTCATAATGATGAAGTGAGCAAACTTTGGCATGAGCGATTTGGTCACTTAAACTATCGCTCTCTTCAAACTCTATGTAAGGAAAATATGGTGACGGATCTTCCTATGGTATCTTGCTGAGATGGTGCTTGCTCCGGATGTGTACTTGGAAAACATCATTGGGATTGTTTTGACAAATGTGCCTCTTGGCATGCTTCAGCCCCTTTGCAGCTTGTGCACAGTGATTTATGTGGTCCACTTCCTGTTGTTTCTTTCTCTGGTTGTAAGTACTTCTTAACTTTCATTGATGATTTTTCCAGATGCATTTGGGTATACTTCTTAAAACTCAAGAGTGAAGTTTTTAACATGTTCTTGGCCTTTAAGGGATTTGTTGAGAAACAATATGGGCAACAAATTCTTAAGTTAAGATCAGATAATGGAGGAGAATATGTTCACAACAAATTTATCAACTTCTGCACTGAGCATGGCATTCAATTGCAACATACTGTTCCATATACTCCACAAAAAATGGTGTAGCTGAAAGGAAGAATCGCACCTTAAAAGAAATGGCTAATTGTATGCTTCAACCTAAAGGACTTGGTCTCAATTTTTGGATAGAAGCCATTAACTGTGCAAATTACATAGTAAATCACACTCCTACTAAGGTTTTAAAGAATATAACTCCATAAGAATCTTGGAGCTCAATCAAACTAGATGTAAGTCACTTTTGTGTTTTTGGAAGTGATGCTTGGGCCCATATTCCAGATGCAAAACATAAAGCCTTAGAACCTAAGAGTGAAAAATGCAATTTTTTTGGATATTCTGAAGATGTCAAAGGATATAGACTTCTTCAACCAAAATCCAAAAATATAATCATTAGAAGATATGTAAAATTTGATGAAAATATATCGGCCTACAAGCCTAGTTCGGTGGGTGTGCCACCTTTGGCATGCGAGCCTAATTCGGCATATGTGCCACCTCTCTCTCTCTCTTCTATTTTTAATGGAATTCCTTCTAGTTCAGATGACGACAGTGAGGATGACAGTCCTCCACCTCTTGAAATTATTCCTCTTACTCCACAGCTTCCAAGATGGGTCCACTCTACTCGGGAAGTAGCAGGTTATCTGCAGGTGACCTTGCAGATTGACGATGTACTCGTTCTCAGTTGGAAAGAGCCTCTTCCTTATTTGCTCAAGTTCCAGAAAATCCTGATCCATAAAAATTTGAAGAAGCCTCCGGTCATCCAGATTGGGATGAAGCTATGAATGAAGAATATCGTTCCTTATTGGAGAATGATACTTGGGATCTTGTTCCTCTTCCAAAAGGAAGACAACTTGTCAGATGCAAATGGGTTTACAAAACAAAGTTTGGACCAGATGGAAAAGTGGATAGACATAAAGTTCGTCTTGTCGCTAAAGGATTTTCACAAGTTGAAGGCATTGACTATACTAAAACCTTCTCCCCTATTGTCCAAATGAATTCTATCTGCCTTATTCTTTCCCTTGCTGCCTCTTTTAAATGGTAAGTCCATCAGATGGATGTTAAACCTACCTTCTTACATGGAGATTTGCATGAAGAAATCTACATGGAACAACCCCATGGATTTATCCAAAATGACTCTAGCCTTGTTTGTCACCTTAGGAAGTCTCTCTATGGTCTCAAACAAGCTCCTTGGGCTTGGTATGCCAAAATGGATAGATTTCTTTTAAATAATGGCTTTTCTAGGTGTCATTTTGACAACACTGTCTACACCAAGAAAGTGGGTAAGTCCTTCACCATACTTGTTCTTTATGTTGATGATCTTATCCTTACTGGTAGTGATCCAAACCATATAAACCATGTGAATTCTAGCCTCAGAAAGAAGTTTGAAATGAAAGACTTAGGACATTTGCATTATTTCCTTGGTCTTCAAGTCTTGCAATCCAAGGAAGGCATTACCCTCTCTCAATCCAAGAATGCCTGTGATCTTCTAAAACACTTTCACATGGAAAACTATAAGCCAACCCCTTATCCCTTTTAGTCTGGAGTCAAGATTTCAGTCACTTGTACTACCCCTGAAGTTGATGCTACCTTATACTGTCAACTTGTTGGTAAACTTTTGGATCTAATCCATACCTGTCTTGACCTTTCCTTTGTTGTTGGTCTTGTTGCTCGGTTTATGCACCAACCTCATGAAAGTCACTGGAAAGTAGCTAAAAGAATAATTCGATATATTCGAGGTACAATTTAGTTCGGGATTCATTACAATGTAGGAGCATCTCCATTGTTGATTGGTTTCACTAATTTTGATTGGGTTGGTGACCCTAATGATCGAAAGTCTACTGTAGGATATGTATTTACTCTTGGTTCAAGACCTATTACTTGACCTTGTAAGAAAAAAAGTGTCATCTCTCTTTCTTAAGTAGAAGCAGAAGAAGTAGACAATGATGATGCTAAGAAGTGTATTATTGGTCAAAGTTTTTATGGAGAAGTAAAGAAATGGTTTCGCTTTCTTGAATCTGGTACAATTGGTACCTCACAACAAATAATTGATTTATTCATGGAAAAATGGGAAGAGAAGAAAAATCCACTACAAATCCTAGATGAATATAATGCACTAAAATGTACAAATGAGCCTGTCCAAGAATTCACAACTATATTTAATAAGATATCTCATTCAATTCCTGATAATATTAAGCCTCCCCCAGGCCTTGCTTCACTCCATTATCTGGGTAGTTTTGACCCTGACATGCCCTATCAGCTGAGGGAGAGAAACCCATCAACTTTGGAAGAAATGCAAAGAAATGCAGTAAGTGTAGATGCCAATTTGATTTTTAAAATGTATAAAGTCAAAACGGAGAAAAGAGTCACAATAAAAGAAGAAACATCCACTTCATCAGAAGGAAAAATTGATAGTTTGATTAAAGCCATGGAGAAAATGATGGATAGGATGTTCAGTGCTGATAGACAAGCTGAACCTTCTTTAAGAAATCCCAATTTTAGGGATCCACAAAGTCAACAACAAGTTTGGACACCTTTCCAAAAAAATTATACTGAAGGCCCTGATGAAGATGATGAAGAAGAAATTTCTGGATAAAACCATTTATTTGAGGAAAATCAACAACCTTTCTTCCTCACCAAAGAAGATCAATATTCTGCAGAAATTTGTGCACCAGAAGACCAACAATATGCCATGTCAAATGAAGAATTAATGGGCACTTAATATTATAAGAGATGATATCAAAATTCCCTCACCCAAGTTCAAAGGTAGTATGGTTTGAGGAGTAGAAATGTTCCTCTAGTTGCCAATAAAAAGAAGCAAAGCTCTCAAACCAATACTTAGAAAAAAGAAGTTGTTGCACCAAACATAAGCAAAGAAAAGGAACCTATTTCTTCTATTTCTCATAAAGCTAATGAAGAATCCACCAGAAATCAAAGAAAAGATCAAGAAATTCAAGAAGGAGGACAAAAGAAAGATTCTTCATCCAAATAACTTCTTGAAAAGAAAGACACATCAATAAAAGAGGTAGATAAACATCCTGCTCATTTTTCTCTTGAAAATGAAATTTCCAAATTGAAGGTTTCTATTCCTTTTACTGAGATAATGAAGAATGATCAATACAAGTTTCAAGTTACTAATTTTCTTAGAGTTGATCAAACATCTGATATGGTTAACTTGAGTGATGATCATCTTGAGCTTCTTTTTGGTCCTGCTATGGATGGAAAATAAGAATATAGTGAAGTTCCTCCCTTTTACTTAAGTCTCAAGATCCATGATTTAATTCTTCATAATTCAATTCTTGACTCTGGAGCATCCCACAAACTCATACCTAAAGCCATTATGGACAAGTTACGACTAGTCATCACAAGACCTTTCCATGATCTCTATTCATTTGATTCAGGGAGGGTGAAATGTCTTGGTGTTATCAAGGATTTAGTGGTCTCATTAGAAAAAATTCCAGCTAAGAATGTCCTTATGGATGTTGTTGTGGCTGATATCCCACCTAGGTATGGAATGCTACTTTCTAGATCATGGGGATCAAATCTTAGAGGAAATTTGTACCTTGACTTTTCATATGTAACAATCCCTATATTTGGACAGTTAAGGAAATTTTACAGAGAAAGTAAGATGAAGTATATGATCAGTACAAGAGAAAAGCCTAATAATCATCCCATTCATGCTGTACATACAGATTTAGAGTATTTTATTTTATTCAATGAAGAATGCTCACCATCTTAAGAATTTTTGATTGAAGAAAAATCAGAAAATCCAAAAAAATCAAATTATGTTTTAGAATTAGCAGAGACAAAAAAAATTAAAATAGTGCCAACAATTTTGGAATTGAATACATATCCTCAAGAATAAAATAAGAAAACAACAAAAAAAAACAGAAATTTTGGATACATCAGAGGTATCTCAAGAATAAAACAAAAATCAACCATCTAATTTGCACCTTCTAGATGAAGAAAATAGTCTTTGGAATATGGATTTTAATGGAGCCTTGGGCAAAGAAGGTGCTAGCATTTGAATATGGATTCATATCCCAATTAATAAATCATTGGATATCCCTCCAAATGTTAGAATTTCTTCCTATAAACTAGCATTTGACCTCACAAATAATGAAGCTGAATATGAAGCCTTAATTTTTGGCCTAAAGTTTTTGAAAAAGCTTGGTGTAAAGAAAATATCTGTATATGGTGACTTCGAGTTAGTTATCAAACAAGTCAAAGGAGAGTACAAAGCCAAACATCCCAAAATGAGAGCTTACCGAAATGCAGTCCTAGATATCCTTAAAACATTTCTTGAATATACTCTGTCATTAATTCCTAGAAACATCAATGTTATTGCTGATTCTCTTGCCACTTCTAGTATGTTCAATATTCCTCTGTATCCAAACAAAAAATATGAAATAAATGTCAAACATCGCCCTGTTGTCCCTGAAAATGTTCAATATTGGAAAGTGTTTCAAAATGATGAGAAAATCAATAACTTCTTGCAGAAAAAAGAAGAATTCATCAATGAAAAAATAGATGACCAAGAAATTCATGCTACGGAGATAAGTACTACAGTGTAAGGATAATTCTATTGCAAGAGGTTTGGTACCCTTGGAAGAAATTTTTTATCAGGATGATGTTACAAGGAAGCCTACTATGTCACCAACATAAATGGGAGTGGAAGATCTAAAGCTTGGCACTTCAGAAAACCCAAAGATGGTGCGGATTTCAAAATACTTGAGTCCAGAAATGAAAGATAAGTATGCAGTACTTATGTCTTAATTTTCAAATGTATTTTCTTGGCAATATTTATATTTTAAGGTCTATGATAAAAGCATTATTCAACAAACAATTCCTTTGAATCCATATCAAAAAATATTTTGCCGGAAGCTTAGAAGGATGAATTCCAAATTGCTTCCTTCTATTCAAAAGGAAGTAAATAGATTATTCACTGCTAGAATAATAGTTCCTATTCGTTTCTCAGACTGGATGTCCAATCTAGTATCTGTGAGAAAGAAGACAAGAGAAATTAGATTGTGAATTGATTTACAAAATCTAAACAAAGTATCATTAAAAGACAATTATCCACTACCAAAAATGGACCATATTCTGCAAAGGGTAGTTGGACCATCGAGACTTTCTTTCTTAGATGGATACTCAAGATACAATCAGGTGCTTTTCCACCTATATGATCAAGAAAAGACAACTTTCACCACACCTTGGGCTACTTTCATGTATGCCAAAATGAATTTTGGTTTGAAAAATGCAGGGGCAACTTTTCAAAGAGCAATGGATATTGCTTTTGCCAATGAAAAAGATTTATTTTTGGTTATTTACCTTGATGATATCACTGTTTTCTCAAATACGGATGAACATAATTTGCAGAATTTAAAGACATTCTTTCAAAAGTGTAGAAATTTTAGTATTTCATTAAATCTAAAGAAGAGCCTCTTTGCTATTGAAGAAAGTAAATCGTCGGGGCATATTATATCTAAATATGGCATAAGAGTAGATCCTTCAAGGATTGAAGAAATTTAGAACTTATATTATCCCAGGAGAAAAAATGAGATTCAATCCTTCAATGGTAAAATTAATTTTCTAAGAATATTTGTTTCAAATCTTGCTAAACATTTGAGGCAGATTAATAATATGATGAAGAAAGATATTGAAGTAAAATGGTATGAAGAAGAAAATAAGTCATTTAATCAAGTCAAGTTAGCTCTATATCATGCTCCTATTCTCATTAGCCCAGACTATACACTTGGTTTTATAATTTTCTCATTTGCTTCAGAGCATACACTTGTTGTTGTTTTAATGCAAAAGAAAAATAAAAATATAGAAAATCCTATTTCTTTCTTTGGCAAAACAATAAGGGATGTTTCTTTAAAGTACAATATCATTGAGAAGGAAGCTTTAGAACTAGTCAAAGCATTGAGATATTTCAGAGTGTACATTTTACATTCCCAGGTCATTGCTTATGTGCCAAATGTTGTTGTTAAAGAAGTACTCAGATAGAATGATCCTGAAGGTCATAGAGAAAAATGGATTGTTGCCTTGCTAGAGTATGATTCAGAGATTAAGCCCACATAATTAATCAAAGGAAAAGGACTAGCAAAGATGATGGCAGATTCTAATCTTCATGCCTTAGACATAAACTTCATTGTTGCACTGTTTGATGAGCAAACTGCTGAAACATTACCTAAGATAGCTGAAATATTTTATTTATCTCCTTGGTATGCTGATACTGTATATATTCTACAAAAATATTTTCTTTATCTCCTTGGTATGCTGATATTGTATATATTCTGCAACATTTGAATCCTCCTCCTGGCATGCCAAGTAGTAAAACAAGATCACTAAAGTTAAAAGCATTGAAATACTGCATTCTGAATGGTATCTTATACTAGAAAGATCCTAGTGGAATATTTCTGGACTATTTAGTTGAAGGTGAAGTTGAGAAAGTCATGAAAAATTTCCATAAGGGTGACTATGGAGGTCATAGTTATTGGAAAACCACAAAAAATAAATCTTGAGAGCAAGTGTTGTAGTCCCGTGATTTGGCTGATTGGAAAACCAAATGACAAGGCAACATATAAACCAAGCTTTAGAGCTCTAGGATCTAGCCCTCTTAGTCTCAGAGAGGGATCTCTCAATTGTTTGCAAAGATATGGCTTGTTTGCTTGTAAAAGGGTTGATTTTAGGCTAGTTATTAAGTGCAAGTTTGTTTGTTTGGGTTTGGTTGGTTGAACATGAATAATCTAGGAAGCATAGATAGAAAGGGGAAATATCAGAGCCATTGGGAAATGGAGTCAAGAAGAAGTTATAACAAGCTCAATCAATGGATATGGGATATCAAAGGGAAAATCTAACTTGGCCAGTGGATCTTGGGTTTGGTGGATGAAATGAAATGGACATTAAGGATTTAGAAGGAGAAGTAGAACTAAGGGAAATTAAGAATTCTTAATTATATGTACTCCTCAACAAAGGGACTTAAAACATTATCTGAAAATGAAGAGGCATTCCATAGACAGGGCTAACCATAAATTCTAGAAACCACACTTCAAAAAGTAATAATTCAAAGAAAAACTTTTCCAATGAAATCTAGGAGTCGAGGAACGATCTATTTCATCCAAAGATTTCACCTTCAAGGATAAGAAAACATTCAAGATTCACAAATAACTACATTCATAGAAGAGGGAACTCCTAGACATCTAAGACTGCAATTATAAAGTCCTTCAAAACAATTATCTCAACAAGAACAAAGGGTATGATCAAAACAGACCTCTCTGGAAGACTGTAAACAATGGTACTTTAAAGGGAGACTTCAGAATCAATTTTCAAGTGGCAGCAAGTAAGCAGGGAAATCCATAAATCATTCTTGGGACCAACTGTTTGAAATATTTCTGAAATAAACAAGCTTAAGGGTTTGAAAATCAGTCAAACTACTCAATAAAACCTTCAACAGATGAAAACATAAAGGCAATGAAGAGTGAACAGGTCTAAGGTGCTTCTAGGAGACATTTCTTAGCCTAAGATTTTTAGTCTACTGCAAGTATAGAATGATGGAGCAAAATGGAAAACAGGAAATAACATTAACATATCAGAATACATCACCAACAACCATGTTCAGGGATCCAATGATAGAGCCTTCTAATTAAAAAAACATGTCAAAACCTCATCAGTCTTCCAAAACTTCAATTTCTTCTTAATATTCAGCCAGACTATGTACAATTGCAAAGAGTTCGGTTGCCAACAACCAACCCCTAACAAAGAGCTCCTCATAGAGTATTAATAGAGAAATGAGGAGGTGGAACTCTTTTTAGGGTTTAAGTGTCATTAATTAGAGAGTAAATGCATTCCTGACCTTGAAAACCACGCAGGGCATAGGGTAGGAATGAATTGCACTTCTTCTCTGTTTTAATAACTCTGCCTTAATTTCTAAGAGAAAACAGGTGAAAAGTTTGACTTTTAAGCCTATTTCTGTCTTTTATAATAATTTCCTGACAGCTTAAAATATCTTCTGAATGTGTAATAACTGTTAATTTGCCCCTTAGGACATAAAGTAGGTCATAGGTGGCAGTTAGGTTTATCAAGTGAATAACTGCTCTGTGTTGATTTATATGAGGCCTTCTTAAGCTTATCTTTCCTTTATTTGATCATAAAACTGTTTTTAAGGTCTTTTAGCCTTGATCTGCCTTTAATTAATCTTCTTTGAGGCTTTGATTTAGCCTTAAGACTTTATCATCATCCTTATGTTGTCTCTTTAATACTTTTGTTCCTCTGTCTTTAACCTCACCTTTATCCCCTTTTTTTAATTTAAACTTTAAACTCTATCTTTTCCTTTCTTCTTCGTATTTCTGGCCCTTGGACCATCATTCAAAGGCTCTTCGTCACTTATTTTGACTGTGGGAGGGTAGCTTTCAAACCTTATTCGCCATTTATCCTGCAAACAAACAAAAAATATTATAAAACCCTACGCATTTGTGGTTAACTACTTACATAGGCTTAAAGGAGGCAGATGGAGCAGTGAGGCAGAAGGAGAAATGTGTGGAGGGAGGCAGAAATATGAAGAAAATGGGTTAAAATTAAAATTATGGCGCGGAAATGGAAAATTGGTTTTGCGAAACCACGAATGGTTTTTGTGCAAGATTTAGGCGATAAGTGGTTTTGCGCGTTTTGAATGCGATACGTGTCCGAGGGTGACGCGTGTCCCCACAAAACCACCAGTTTTGCATTAATAACATGCGATTAATGTTTTTGGAGAAACAAGCGCGAAAGAGTACGCAGACCATTGGATCTGGGGCTGCAAATCCAATGGCGGAGAGGGCACACGATGGGGAAAGGTGCGCGGTGGTGGGAGATAGTGGAGGACAGCTGTCAGAGGGGAATTGGATGGGCAGATGGTGGGCCAGCAGGGGTGTTATCAGTGGGATTCATGCGGACCGTTGGATTTGTGGGATGATCCAACGACTGAGAATCTATTGCGGGGGGACCAGGGGGTACGGGCTAGTTTCTTGGCCTATGCCTCTGTAGTAGATATCAGCCGTAGATCTGAGATCTCCACTAGTCAGGCTGGTCAACTGCGGGGGCACCAAAGGGTTGACCTATGGATTGAAAAGGTGCCTGCGGGTGAAATGGAAAGGTGATGACCGTTGGATCGTGGTGATCAACAGTCGAGGACGAGTTGGAGCATTGTTATCGGGGTGGAAGGTTTGCAAAGGAAATGCGGGTTTACAAAGGAATGGGTGCCGAGGGTTTTAGCCAATGGCCACAGGCTTTGGTTTTATGAGGAGAAGAGGCGGAGGGTTTAAGCCCTCGAGGCATTGCATTGACGGGGAAAACAAAGAATGGGATCGAGGAAATGCCGATGCGATGAAGTGTCGACAGTTCTCGGCTGTGGTTATATGGAGAAGGGGCTGATGTTTTTAAGCCTGCAGGGGCTCAAAGCTTTATGTGTTTAAAAATGGGCGGATAATAAACCTAAAAAGAGGTTTTTTAAGCTTTTTAAGGCTTCCGATAAGGGTAAAGAGGGTATTTTTAAACCAAAAAAGGGTTTTTGATGATTTAAAAAGGGTTTTTTAGGGAAAATGGAGGATAATGAAGAGAAATAAAATACTTTTTAAACCAAATATAAGAGTGTCTATAATGGTTTAAGGTGGATTTTCAGAGGAAATGAAGAGTTGATAAAGGGAAAATGGACTTTTCATAAGGGGAAAAAGACTTGTTAAGATAGGATCAAAAATGGAAAAATGGGGGGAATGAAATGGAGGTAAAAATGGTGGAAATTATGGCTTTGAAGGCAATTTTCATTTTGAATTAGCAGGATAAATTTTCAGGAGACATAGATGAATATTTTTGGTGAACTGATAGACTTAGAATGATGAAGGCAGTGAGATTTCTAGAACTCATAATGCTTCTTTGAGATATTATTTTTAGAAATCTAGGATTGGCAATTTAGTCATCTTTGGATAAAATAAAAAATTATGGATGACTAACAGTGGCTCAACTTGGGGAGGACAACTTGATCTTCAGGTGTCCAGAACCTTAGTTTGTTAATCTCTAGCTTCCAACAGACCAGTGCCTTAATCCATTTGGCAACATTATTTTCTTTCTTTTTTTGGCTATCTTTGGATTTGAGAACATTTCAACAATCTGCAGCATATGAAATTCTTCAAAGCAGCATCACTACCTACCCAATCCTACTTGTCCTAGAATTTTTTTTTCTCTTTTGAGTGCATTTGAACTAGCATCTCTTTTACAATTTATTTTTGAAAACAGAAAGATAAAAATATCTAAGGCTACCATTATTTCTTCCAAGAGTCCAGATTAAATAGTTGGACTCAGCAACTTCTCTACCTAATCTACTATCTGTCAAGATTAAGCTGTTTAATAGATTTGCATTCTCTACATTCTAAAACAGAAATTTAAACACAGACAAACCAGGATTAAACAGTTTGATTTGCTGTAGTGTCTATGGTTGTATGTATAAGCTGCACATAGACTTTATTTGCAGAAAATTGAAACAAAATTTTGAAGGCTTAAGATCTGAAAATAAAGACATCCTTCTTTCTTCTTGGCTCAAGTTTTGATCTGTTTAGAGACATCTTTTCTTTCTTTTCTTTGGTTCAGATTTTGAGCATGTTTGAACCATTCTTTCTTCTATCCTAATCTATTCTACTGATAAGCTAAGATTAAACAGTTTGGAAAATCTTTTTCACTAACCTATCAGCAGTAAATTGAAATCTATCTAGTCATGATTAGGCTATATGACTAAATAGCAGTGCTTCTTTCAAGTAGTGGCATTTAGGCTTGCACACTTTCATAATTTTTCTCTTTTTGGTATGGGGCTATACCTTTCTTCTTTTATATCTACCCTCTTTTCTAATTTTCTATTGTTTTTGTATTTTTATTTTTCTTTCAAAATGAAAGCAAGAAACTAACTAAATGCTCACAAGCTGAGCATTATTAACATTCCTATCTAACCTGATTTAACCTGGAAAATTTACATATTTAGTTGATGAACTTCCTTTTCCAATATATTCAATCAAGTAAATGGTTCCATGATTGGTATTTTCTCATCTCCTTAGCATGCTGGACAAACAAGGCCACTCCCATCTCACTTGTTCTTTAGTAAAGTGTTAAAAAATCCTCTTGCTTTTGGTAATACACTGCTCCTAACAACCTTTATCCCTTCTTCAAAATTCTTCAAGAAATTGGCAAAGGGATCTTGAAATAATACCTGGTTATGAGTATTTGAAAGATAGTTTTCAACCAGGATTACTTTTTTCTCCACTGGATCAAGCTTAAGATTCTTTTGAGAAAGAAATTTTTCCTCATCTTCCTTATCATTTGAATTGGAGGACTCATAATATATTGCAGTGCTGTCCTCTTGTAGTCCTAGTATGCCCTGATTTAGTGGACTGTACTTTGTGAAGAGATCATAATATTCTTGAGTAGGGGTATCTTTTATTACCTCAACCCTTTCAGGAGAAGGCTCCTTATCTTCATCTTGCTCAAGAAATTCCTCTTTCCTCTCAACCTCATCATCACAATTGATAGATTGTTGATTCCCAATTATGTCAAAGATATTTCTTATGGATTGGATTGGTTGATTGCTGCTTTCAAGCTGATGATAGTGAAATTCATGACACCAATCAAATGTTGGTTGCCTTGCATGATTAGCTTCTGCTCGAAGCTCATCATCATCATCAGACTAATCAAAAATTGGAAAATCATTAGTATAAACAATCTCACCAATCAAGAATATTGGGTTATCAGTTTGTTTTTCTTTAAGCTGATCTACAAGTTTATTTCCTAGTTCATGACAACAAGTTTTAGTAGGTAGATGAGCATAAGTGTTTTGTTCAAATGAAGTTTTGAGGGTTGGCTGTTTTTTTAATACTCGATCAATTTCTTCTTCTGTTAAAAGAGGGGGAATTTTCATTTTGCTTTGGATAGAAGTACAACAGTCCTCTTTCTCTTGTGTTGACTGACTTTGAGGTTGGATATCTTCTTGAGCCTCTCTTAGGGGATCTTTACTTGTGCTTGCAGGGAAACTTTGAGGATTTTCTACTATTTCCTGATCTTCTTCTGTTTTAAACAACTCATGATTATTATGATACTCAGTTTGAATACAAGGCTCATGAGTTGTTTCTTCTGCATTATCAGGATGCCACTCTCTTCTTAAAATCTGAAATGAGTTAAAACATAGAGGGAGAGTCCCTATATGTGTTTATTTTTCTTCTATTTCAGGTTTTGTGATTCCTAGGGGGCTTATTGTTTCCTCAAAGCAATCCTCACTTTTTGCATTTGCATTTTGGTTGTAAAGTTCTCTTAACAGTGCAATACAAGATAAAGGTATGCTATCAGGACTTTCTTGACAACCTTATTCATTGTTTTCTCTATAATATTTCTCATCATACATGTCTTGCTCATTGTCTAAGTCTTGTAGTGGTTGAGTTTGTTCTTGATCTGGGAAAAGCATGGGCTGCTCTAGATCACCAATATTTAAATTAGCCTCACACCTATCCATTATATTTTCAAACATGTACAAAATTTCTTCCATCATGGCCAATCGTTTTTCCTTTGGGTCTATATTTGAATCCATGTTTGTAAATTAGAAAAGAGGTCACTGTATCTTGTCAACCAGTTCAGAGTCTTCTACCAGTGGAGTCATTTGGTCTTTTTGAGGTTGTGGAGTCGCTAGGTGGAAGATTTGAACATTGATGTCCACCAACAACATGATTGGGTTTTCTCAATGCATTCCGAGGGGAGTTTACAAGGACTAGTGAAGTAATAGGCTTACTGGAGGCCAGTGGAGTCGCCAGGTGGAAATTTTTAGCTCTTTTGCAGGTAAAATGTTTTCTGTTCCACCACCAATGTTTATTATGAAAGCCAATCTGAAATGTTTTTGAGATTTTCTGAGTTTCTATGGTTTTTGAAGGACTAATGAGTCTATAAGAGCTTGCTAGGCAACTATGAACTAAGAGGTCCCACCGTGATCACCAAAATTTTGGTGTGGCAATGAGGTGGCAGATTCACTGGATTTTCTAGGTCAAACTAAGGTTCTAAAGAGTCTTAAGAGGTATTCAAGAAACTATATACTCAAAAGTCCCATCATGATCACCAAGATGTTGGGGTCCTGTGATTTGGCTTATTGGCAAACCAAATGACAAGGCAACATATAAACCAAGCTTTAGAGCTCTAGGATCTAGCCCTCCTAGTCTCAGAGAGGGATCTCTCAATTGTTTTCTTGTAAAAGGGTTGATTTTAGGCTAGTTATTAAGTGAAAGTTTGTTTGTTTGGGTTTGGTTAGTTGAACATGAATGATCTAGGAAGCATAGATAGAAAGGGGAAATATCAGAGCCATTGGGAAATGGATTCAAGAATAAGTTATAAAAAGCTCAAACAATGGATATGGGATATCAAAGGGCAAATCTAACTTGGCCAGTGGATCTTGGGTTTGGTGGATGAAATGAAATGGACATTAAGGATTTAGAAGGAGAAGTAGAATTAAGGGCAATTAAGAATCCTTAGTTATATGTACTCCTCAACAAAGGGACTTAAAAAATTATCTAAACATGAAGAGGCATTTCATAGACAGGGCTAACCATAAATTCTAGAAATCACACTTCAGCAAATAATAATTCAAAGACAAAATTTTCCAATGAAATATAGGAGTCAAGGAACACTCTATTTCATCCAAATATTTCACCTTCAAGGATAAGAAAACATTCAAGATTCACAAATAACTGCATTCATAGAAGATGGAACTCCTAGACATCTAAGACTGCAATTATAAAGACCTTCAAAACAATTCTCTCAGCAAGAACAAAGGTTATGATAAAAACAGACCTCTCTGGTAGACCGTAAACAATGGTACTTTAAAGGGAGACTTCTGAAACAGTTTTCAAGTGGCAGCAAGTAAGCAGGGAAAACCATGAATCATTCTTGGGAATAACTGTTTGAACTATTTATGAAATAAACAAGCTTAAGGGTTTGAAAAGCAGTCAAACTACTCAATAAAACCTTCAGCAGATGAAAACATGAAGGTAGTGAAGAGTGAACAGGCCTAAGGTGCTTCTAGGAGACATTTCTTAGCTTAAACTTTTTACTCTACTGCAAGTATAAAATGATGGAGAAAATGGAAAACAGGAAATAACATTAATAAATCAGAATACATCACCAACAACCATGTTCAGGGATCCAATGATAGAGCCTTCTCATTAACAAAACATGTCAAAACATCATCAGTCTTCCAAAACTTCAATTTCTTCTTAATGTTCAGCCAGACTATGTACAATTGAAAAGAGTTCGAATGCTAGCAACCAACCCCTAACAAAGAGCTCCTCATAGAGTATTTATAGAGAAATGAGGAGGTGGAACTCTTTTTAGGGTTTAAGTGTCATTAATTAGAGAGTAAATACATTCCTGACCTTTAAAACCACACAGGGCATAAGGTAGGAATGAATTGCACTTCTTCTCTATTTTAATAACTTTTCCTTAATTTCTAAGAGAAAACAGGTGAAAAGTTTAACTTTTAAGCCTATTTCTGTCTTTTATAATAACTGTCTGACAGCTTAAAATATGTTATGACTGTGTAATAACTGTCAATTTTCCCCTTAGGACATAAAGTAGGTCATAGGTGGCAGTTAGGTTTATCAAGTGAATAACTGCTTTGTGTTGATTTATCTGAGGCCTTCTTAAGCTTATCTTTCCTTTATTTGATCATAAAACTGTTTTTAAGGCTTTTTAGCATTGATTTGCCTTTAATTAATCTGCTTTGAGGCTTTGATTTAGCCTTAAGCCTTTATCATAATCCTTATGTTGTCTCTTTAATAATTCTGTTCCTCTGTCTTTAACCTCGCCTTTATCCCCTTTTTTTAATTTAAACTTTAAACTCTGTCTTTCCTTTCTTCTTCGTATTTCTGGCCCTTGGACCATCATTCAAAGGATCTTCCTCACTTATTTTTATTGTGGGATGGAAACTTTCAAACCTTAACCACCATTTATCCTGCAAACAAACAAAATATACTATAAAACCCTGCGCATTTGTGGTTAACTGCTTACAAAGGCTTAAAGGAGGTAGAAGGAGCAGTGAGGCGAAAGGAGAAATGCATGGAGGGAGGCAGAAATATGAAGAAAACAGGTTAAAATTTGAATTATGGCGTGGAAATGGAAAAGTGGTTTTTTGAAACTACGAATGGATTTCATGCAAGATTTAGGCGGTAAGTGGTTTTATGTGTTTTGAACCGGATATCAATCGGAGGGTGACGCGTGTCCCCCAAAAACCACCAGTTTCGCATCGATAACACACGATTAATTTTTGTGGAGAGATGAGCACGAAAGAGCACGCAGACCGTTGGATCTAGGGCTGCAGATCCAACGGCGGAGAGGGCACGCGATGGGGGAAGGTGCGTGGTGGCGGGAGAGAGTGGAGGATAGCTGTCAGAGGAGGATTGGATGGGCGGATGGTGGGCCAGCAGGGGTGTTATCAGTGGGATTCATGCAGACCATTGGATTTGTGGGATGATCCAATGGCTGAGAATATATTGCGAGGGGACCGAGGGCTACGAGCCAGTTTCTTGGCCTGTGCCTCTGCAATAGATCTCAACCATAGATCTGAGATCTCCCGTAGTCAGGCCGATCAATTGCAGGGGCACCAAAGGGTTGACTTTTGGATTGAAAAGGTGCCCGCGGGTGAAATGGAAAGGTGACAACCGTTGGATCGTGGTGATCAATGGTCGAGGATGCGTCAGAGCATCACTATCGGGGTGGAAGGTTTGCAAAGGAAATGCAGGTTTAGAAAGGAATGGGTGCTGACGGTTTTAGCCAATGGCCACAGGCTTTGGTTTTATGAGAGAAGAGGCAGAGGGTTTAAGCCCTCGAGGGATCGCAACAGCGGGGAAAACAAAGAATGGAACCGAGGAAATGCCGATGTGATGAAGTGCTGACAATTCTCGGCTGTGGTTATATGGAGAAGGGGCTGATTTTTTTAAGCCCGCAGGGGCTCAAAGCTTTATGTGTTTAAAAATGGGTGGATAATAAGCCTAAAAAGAGGGTTTTTAAGCTTTTTAAGGCTTTCGATAAGGGTAAAGAGGGTTTTTTTAGGGAAAATGGAGTATAATGAAGAGGAAAAAAGGGCTTTTTAAACCAAATATAAGAGTGTTTATAATGGTTTAAGGGGGTTTTTCAGAGGAAATGAAGAGTTGATGAAGGGAAAATGGACTTTTCAGAAGGGAAAAAAGACTTGTTAGGATAGGATCAAAAATGGAAAAATGGGGGGAATGAAATGGAGGTAAAAATGGTGGAAATTATGGCTTTGAAGGCAGTTTTCATTTTGAATCAGCAAGATAACTTTTCAGGAGACATAGATGAATATTTTTGGTGAACTGATAGACTTAGAATGATGAAGGCAGTGAGATTTCTAGAACTCATAATGCTTCTTTGAGATATTATTTTTAGAAATCTAGGATTGGAAATTTACTCATCTTTGGATAAAATAAAAAATTATGGATGACTAAAAGCAGGTTTTTATTGGCCTACCTTGTTTTTTGATCTCTACAATATAGTTACTAGTTGTCACGAGTGTCAAATATTTCAAGGAAAAAGGAAGCTTTTACCTTTTCCTCTTAAACCAATTGAAGTTCAAGCACCATTCCAGCAATGGGGACTTGAATTTATTTGTGAAATTCATCCTCCACCTTCCACTCAACACAAATGGTTTCCACTGCTATAGATTATTTTACCAAATGGATTGAGGCTATTCCCAATAGACAAGAAATTGATTCTGTTATCATTCAGTTTCTTGAAAATAATATTTAGTCTTGATTTGGATGTCCATACAAAATTATTACTGATAATGAAGCTGCTTTCAAATCCAAGAAGATGATTGATTTTTGTGATAAATATGACATTAGACTTGGCCATTCTATTGTATATTATCCTCAGGGAAATGGGATTGCAAAATCATCTAATAAGTCTTTGGTGAATATTATCAAGAAGATGTTACAGGAAAGCTAAAGGAATTGGCACAAGAAGCTTACAAATTCTCTATGGACTGATAGAGTGAGCACACAAAGATAAATTAACATGTCCCCATTTCAACTTGTTTATGGAATTGACATTGTTTTCCATTCTTCTTTGGATGTTCCAGTAATGAATATTTTGTAGGAGGTTGATAGTGAACCTAATGACATTCGAAGAAGGATCAACCAGATGATACATTTGCAACAATAAAGAGATGAAGTTTTCAACAATACTTAAAAGCTGCATGACAGAATTAAAAATATTTTTGATAGAAAAACAAAGGCTGATGACTTCAAGATTGGAGACATTGTTCTAAGATGGGATGTGAGAAATGAAGATAAGGGCAAGCATTGAAAATTTGAAAATATGTTCAAGGGCAGGTTGTGCTAGAAGATATTGAAGAGCAGGTTGTGCTGGGAGGACCTATCAATGGTAGGATTCTAAATCACTATGTTTCTTGAAATCTTGAGAAAGAAATTCATTGTCATTGTATATACTAGTTTACATTTGATGCTCAGCAAATAAGAGAGTTGTTGCAAAATTTTGAAGCCCGAGGAGAAGGCTACGAGACTCCTGCAAACATTTCATGTTTTCTTTTGAAAATTTCACAAGTTTTAGTCTTTTTTCAAGTTAGAGTCAAGTCAGTTGTTTTTAGTCAAAGTTTTCAGTTTGTTTTAGTTTTTCAAAGTCCACTTGACTCCATAGCCCAACGGTAAGGCTACCTAATCTACAATGTTCTTGACAACTCTTGAAGGAGCTGCCATCCCTAGCTAGAGCCAATGTTAGGGGCATTCCTTTGTAGCTATTTATATTCTTTTGATTTGCAGAGTTTTTCCTCAGTCTCGGCCTCTGTTTTGCATCAGGAAATTCCTGTTTCTGCCATTTCAACGGAGCCAATCATGCCTCCAAAGAAAAAAGGACCAGAAGAACTAGTAAGTCTGCTATTACATCCTCCAATTGACCTTCATCACATACCATTAGCAGACAAAGACCATAAAATCCGTGAAACCCTCTGTGACCTTGAGTTATTTGAATTATATTGCTGGTTAGAGGATAAATTATTAGATAAATGTGATCACATAGGACTATGGGATTCTAACCTTCCACACTTTATCTTTCCTCACACCCATAGTGCTCTAGAATTTGTTAGAATATTCCAAGCCTGGTATATGCCCAGCCAGAGAGCTATTATCTCTCCTACATGAGATATTTTAGTGACCATCACTGCCCAAACCATTGAACAAATGATGTAAGCACAGATCAGAGAGAATTCCACACCATTTTCCCAAGAAGTCTTTATTGAAATATATCAAAAGTATATTTTTCAAAGAGAGCTCAAAATCTTGAGCTATTTATGACTGAAAATGATCCATTACCCAAGGAAACCCCTCCATTTCCATCATCTATTTTCCTTGAAAGGTCCAAACAAATCATCACAGTCATTTCCTACCTTCTTGGTTATTATTCAGACCAATGGGTAGATGAAGCCATAATAGGATTCATGTCCATATTCTCCACAGATTCCAAACCCTCTATCATTTTCAACTTCAGTCAATTCATTGCAGATTCTATCAATGATTATTTGGTTAAATTTCTAACTGAAGAGGTCTTCAAGTATGCCTCTGTGATAGTCTACTTGTTCTTATATTCTCACAGAGACAAATTTAAGTTTTCCTTACGGAAATTGGATGAAGAAGGCAATCAATAGTCAATCATTTTATAGACTTCATTGGTAATGAAGGAACAAAAAGAGTACTCATATAAACAATTTGTAGAATTGTTTCTTCATCCAACACTTAGTTTATTGAACAACACTACAAAGCCCAAGATTAGTGAAGAAATCAAAAAGGTATTTGAGTTTTCAAATCAAGCAAGAATAGGGGATTGGTATCTTTATCAAAATTATACAGAACTCAGAGTTTAGGGCTGTGAGATTCCCCCTTATAAGTTTCCAAAATTCCTCCCCACAAGGATTTTTGCATTAGAGTATATTAGAAAAATGATTAATGCTGATGAAGTGCATTTTGTCTCTGCAAAAGAAAAATCACAATTCAAAATCAAAACACAGATATGACCCTTTATTTGTAATAGCAGGACAACAGGGGAGGAATCAGACAAATTGTTGAAAGAGATGTAGTTTAGCCCAAGTTTCACTTGCTCTTATGATCCAGTTGGTGTCATTTCTAAATTAAGGGTAGATAATAAATCTACACCTTATTTTCATACACCTAGACCAGATATTGAAAAATATATGAATCGGCTTGAATGAATTGAAGGTAATTTACAAGAGGCTGAAGAAAAAAAACTGTCTACATCAACGTTACAGAATCTTATTGCTTAGGAAAGATCAGTGAAGAGGGTTAGAGAATATTGTTCATCTCCAATGACTGATTCATCTAACAAAGATTTTAAATTTCATTACAGGAAAAAGACAAAGCTTAATCAAAAGGTCAATCCTAGCAAGGAGTCAGAGAAAGAAGTAATTATTGTTACTGAAGATACACCTCCTTCCACACAGGCAGGTGATTAAAGTACTTCTACTACTCCTACTACTTCGGCAATTTCTAAACATCAGCAATCAAGATCAACAGAAATCCATTCAGACTAGTACTAGTATAGTTGCTACAGGGGAGAAGGAGAAGACTGTATTTTACACCTTCAAAGAGATAAATTTGAAAATGAAATGTTGAAGACCAGTACATATAATCAATTTTGGAAGAAAACTCCCAGCACTCAAAGCAGGTTGCTCGCATCTTTTGGCATAGAAAAGGGAAAAATGCAATTTTCTTTTCTTCAAGCACAAATTCCACAGCCAAAATCGGAAGCATATTACAAAAAGACTGCATTTGAGTTTGATACAAAAGAGATTCATCTAATATATCAAATGGAGTTACACAAACAACCTGTTGAGATAATTTCATCAACCCTCACTAACACTGCTACGAATTTATCAAAATTGCAAGCTTCATTGGCTAATGTACAATCACAGTTGAAAATGGAGAAGGTGTCTTCATTTGCAAAGGAAACAAGAATAAAAAATATAGAAGACTTGGTGATCAAGATTGGATATGATCCTTCCAATGTCAATGCAATAGAAGAAATCATCAAAAATAAAAATTTTGACATAGCAACATTGAGGAAACAATTGAATATTCCAGCTACATAAGTTCCTTTAGCAAAAAAAATTGAAGAGACTGGATCTCAGAAAACATAAATGATGAAGTTGATTATGGAGAATAATTATCGAATAAAGCAAATGGAATCAAAACTAGAAAAAATGATAAAGGAAAATGAACCAGCAGCAAAAGCATCAAAGGTTCCTTTAGAAGCAGTCCCCCTTGCATTCATCCCTATAGCCACACATTCTACAACAAGTACTACACATGGAGCTGAGAAGCTTACCAAAGCAGTTCAGAATATGTCCATTCAAGAAGAGGAGATAAATAAATTAAAGGAACAGGTAAAATTGTTGCAACTTCGGAAATCTAATGCTGAAAGTTCACATGCAGTTGAAGCACATAGAGCCAAAAAGTTAATTGAGAGGTTGCATAAAGAGAAAAAAGAATCAGCCATTGGAAATACTCTGGGCCAAGTAAAAGATATAATTTGGGTAGATATCATGGAATATCTTAATGAGATTTGGCCAAGTATATAGATTATATTTGAGTAAAAGGAGCTGATACAGAAAGAAAATGAGGGCATTACACAATCAAAGCACAACTGGGAGATAAGCCTATTATGGAAAACAACATCATCAAGTTTCGGAATGAAAAAAACAAGTATGAACTGGATTATTTGGGCATGGCTGATAGAATAGAAACAATCCTGGAAGTGAAGAAGGTGCTCACAAAGAAGAATTTGATTCTTCAACTTGAGGAAAAGTGTCACAATCTGGAGATCACAGTTCAAATATTTTTCAGCGGAATAGAACCTTTGACACATAAAGGATTTCCCTCTCTATTTGTGATTAATGTTAAATTTATGACCAAAGAGGATTATTGGAGAAGACTTAAGGAAATTTTCGGATATACGACCAAGTTTTCAAATATAAAAGGCACACTAACAAGAAGGGCGTTGTTGGGAACATTAAGCAATGACATTTACATTCAGTAAGAGATCAAACATGTCTTTGTGGTGAGGCCCACTTTTGCTAAATACACTGAAGCAGATGAATTTTACCGTAAGGTAATGAAATTGGTCATCCCTGATGAAGAGCGCTAGGAAAAACAGTGTGAATTTCAGTAGTAATTAGTAAAAGAAGAAAATTCAAAACTCTGCCAGATCATCAGTCAACTAATATCCAGCGCAGCCCACAATTATCTCCTTTGGCAACAATTTTTAGTTAGAGCAACATCAGAACAACAAATTGAATTTATTTCCATGATGGATTTAGAATTTAGTCGGAAAATAAAGCACTATATGTTATGATTGCCTTTAATGTAACTGTTGTAATTTTGATTTTTTATAAAGACTTCGTTGTACAAAGTATTATTGCTAGATAATCAAGTTTTTGAGACTCTGTGTATTATTGTGGACCTATTATTAATGAAATCAAAGGATTTGCAGAAATATTGTGAGATTCATGTGGTATTTATTTTGAGCACTGTGCTTTCTCTCTATTATTTCATTTCCATTTCATTTTCTGTGTAAAAATCTTATCATTTTATAAACAGAGATCAGTTATATGTTTTGTTTATTAAGATTTCTACAAATGTGTCTTTTATTCTGATGAATGAATTCAATAAAATTCTCATTCAGACCCCTACCTTTTTCTACCACTATACACAAATGACAACTTAATTATGCTCAAATATTTTGCCTATCTTGTCTTACTTTGTTCTTTGCAATTTAGTCTTTGAAATTAGCTTTAGTTTCACCGATCTTAATTTTTATCCAGCAAACAAATTGTTATACAAATTTTAAAACATATTAACTCATATCTAGCCTAATATCTAGTACTCAACCTAAAATTGAATATTTAAAAATTGACACAGAGAGATCCCTCTCTGGTTAGGTAGTGCTATCTACCTAGCTAAAAGTTGGCTTGTGGTTACTTTTCTTCACTCCTATTTTTAGCCTAGGAAGTTGAGGAGAGTGATAATAGACGCTGCACTCCTCACCATTTTCATTCACAACCTTCAAAACCTCTTGCAAGAGCTCCAAACCACCAACAAAGGATTTATACACCTAAATAAAAGTAAGCGACACCATTTTTACCCTCCTAGCATTTTCCATTTGCAAATTTAAAGCGTTAAATATCTCATTCAAATTTTTAAAGTGTTTAAGCTAAGAAACCCTATATTTCATTCCTAAAGCTCTAAATTGTTCCCTAGACCGTGAATTCCCTTCCCATATCACACTAAACCATAATCCTATCCCTACATCACTAAATCCCTATCCCCAAACTACATTTCCCAAAACCCTAGCTCCTAGACTACAAATTTTCTAGGAAGTTTCCCTTATACCTGTAATCAATTTCCCCATCTCAATTCCCTAAGTATTTTAATCCCATATCAGTCCCCTAAGTTCCCTAACCCCCTTCCCCATTCCCCAAATTTTTCCTACTCCCATCCCCACTACCTAAACTTATTTTCCACTTCACTTCCCCTTCCCTAGGGTTTCAAAACTAAAAATACCATGGAGGAGGAAGATAAAGATTTCATGGAGGAAAATAAGGACAGAGAGGAAAGGAGACCTCACAAGGGAGGAAGAATTCTGAGGCTTGAGCCCACCAACACTAGAGAACTGATGGCCTCAACTATGAAATTCTCTTGCTTTGAATATGTTGATTTCCTTGATTTCTGCCAAATAATCCAAATATTTCAACACCACCTTGTTTTGAGCAAAGTTTTCATCTCAAACCTCAAAGGCAATCAGGTGACCCTTGTAGGTGTGACCTTCACCATATCTACACCTATCATTGCTACTGCCACATGGATACCAAACATGGGTGAGAAGTGGTTTAAATCCAAAGACCTGGATGACCAGTATTATGAACCATTCATAAAACCAAGGTACAAAAATGAGAAAAAGAGAGTCTTCCCTTTCAGTTCTCTTCTTGATAGGTATACCTCCATGATGAAAATCATCATGCAGTACTTCTCTTGTGAAGGAAGGTTCTCCAGACTTTACAAATATCATATGAGACTGATCATGCACTTCAAAAGTGTAGAAATTACACAAGATGCATGTATATTACTGGACTCTCCTGATCTAACAAATTAATCTTATGTTAAATACATAATCCTTCCACTTAATTATTTGTTGAAATTAAATCACCAATTGGAAAACACATATGAAGAAAAATCAATCGCAGATAAACACAATTGTTTAACGGGAAAGCTTAAAGCTAAAAACCTCAAATATCATATATTATGTATATCAATGGAACATGTAACAATCTCATACAAATATTTGTACATCAAGCTCTTAGTACAATCAACAATCATCACACACTATCATGCAGAAATTTTCATATCTATGCACTAATTTCTTGCCTCCTGACAGCCTACCTCCACTGCACAGCCCGTACTGAAGAATATACTTAAATGAATTCGATCATACGTTGCCTTAACTGTGCAATCCTCATTGGAAACTCCAATGTACTTGTAGATGCATTGAATGCATCACTATAGTCACAACAGATAGTCCATCTCACCTTTTCACCTATCTCTCCATTGGGTCTCCACTAGAACTGACATGCAAGTAGTTAACTGTTGTATTTGTTTAGTTGCAAGTGAGTCTCTGGTTGTGAATTAATTAAATAATTGATTCACTAAACTCTCACTAGTGTATCTTCAGTTAGAACTAGATACAACTATCACAACTGAGTTTAACTCACTTAATTGAGTTAAACTAAATAAAAACTCCCATAACTACTCTTCCAACTTTGTCACAACTTGCCACTATTAGTTATAACTGAGTCCTCCATGCATGGGTCACCAACCACCCTAGGAATTGCGTAATTCCTTCATCCCACTGATTTTCCAAATCTGTTCACTGAAATAAAGTGCTCTAAGAGAATAAGTTGATATTTATTGTTGGATTATTAATAAGGGATAATAATAATCGACATGTATCTATTTTTAGATTAGCAATCTATAAATATACTTTGCCCAATATTCTAAAAATAGAAATTCATCCAAAGATAGAATTTTCTCAACGATCTAGAATCAACATCCTGCTAACTTTAGAATATGCTCACCATTCTAAAAATAGACATACACCTAAAAATAGCCTACGGACCCCACTTAGTGAAGGTGTTTAATTTTCACTAAGATCATCATCTTGTTGAATCTCAACACTCCCTCTAAATAAGATAGGAATTATCCTTCACTCTAATCCTGTCTCTATGGTATTCAAATTTTCTCCTGGTGAGCACCTTCGTCAGAATATCTGCATCCTGATCTTCCGTAGGAATGTACTGAAGCAACATGATCTTCCACTGCACACTATCTCTGATATGATGATACTGGATATCTATATGCTTAGATCTATCATGAAACATAGGATTAATCGAGATTTTAATGCAACTCTGATTATCACAATGTATCACTGTAGGATCTAAATGAGAGCCGAACAAACTGACGAGGATATTCCTAATCCAGATAGCCTCACTTGCATCTTGAATTGCTGCCATGTATTCCACTTCCGCTGAACTAAGTGCCATGGATCTTTGTTTCCTGCTGTACCACGAAACTGTTGTAAATCTGATGCTGAAAACCCCTCCTGATGTGCTCTTTTTGTCCATTGGGTTGCCTGCCCAATCTGCATCCTTGAAGCCATGCAACTTCACCTCATTTGTTTGTTTCTACCATAAGCCACACTTATATGTGCCCTTGAGATATCTCAGGACATGCTTGTCTGCCTTCCAAAATGGCTTGGTAGGCTTAACCATCGCTTGACTAAGCTGGTTCACTGTATCGCATATGTTCGGTCTTGGATTAACTAAATACATGAGAGAACCCACCAACTATCGATAGACAGTAGCATCCACTACCTCTGTCGATGTAGCATCCTCTTTCCTCTAATTTCCAGGAAGAGGAGTATCCATGGGCTTGCAGTCCTGCATGTGAAACTTACCTAGTATCTCCTGAGCATACTTACCTAGAGACACAAACAGTTCACCTTCTCGCCGCCATATTTCCAATCCAAGGAAATAATTAAGGAGGCCCAAATCCTTCATCTCAAACTCCTTTGCAAGATCCTCCTTGCATGAGTGTATCAACTACTCATCACCCATTAGTATTAAATCATCAACAAAAAGAAAAATTATTAAAAGCTTACCCTCCACCACAATTTGGTATAGGTTTGCATTTTCCTCACTCTTGGTGAAGCCATGTCCAGTTAAATAGTTGTCGATCCGTGTGTACCAAGCACAAGATGCTTGCTTCAACCCATATAGCGCTCTTTTGAGTTTGCACACATGTGAATCGATGTTGAAGATCTCAAATCCTTCATGCTGCTCAATGTACACTTCTTCCTCAATGATCTCATTAAGGAACATAGTCTTCACATCCATCTGATGAATGTGCCAACCCATCTGCACTGAGAGAGAAAGGATGGTCCTTATGGAAGAATACCGTGCGACAGGTGCAAAGGCTTTAGGGGAATTTTGAGGTCTAAAATGGGCCTCCTAAGGAAATAGTAAAATAATAGCTAAATCAATAAAATAATATTTATGAATTTTCAATTCACTTTTTGCACCAAAATCCATGTAACCATAGTTAAATTCAATTCAAAAGTTGTACCAAAATAAAATTAATAAAAAAATTGTATTGATGTGACTATAAATAAGAATGAGCTTTTCAAGAAAAAATCATTGTCATTGAACAACTAATGCTTTTTTCCTTTGTACTTAGATAACTTAAAATAAAATATAAATATAAATTTATAAATTATGAATTATATTATATGCTATTAATTAAAATTTATATTATTTAAATTGTATAATAACATGTAATTAATATACTATATAAAAATAATATAATATAATATAATATAATAAATGTATAGGGATATGCGTTGTTTTTTTCAAGAAATATGAAATGACAATAATATATTTTTATTCAAAAAGTGTGAAATGACATTTATTATGAGTACTTTACTTTGACTTTAAAAGTACTTAGAGAACTATAATGGTTAACCATGAGTTTTTATCCACCATTGAGAATTAACAAGTAAGTACCTTTAACTCAAGCAATGCCACCTCAACCATTAGGGATGATGTCATCCAATAAAATGTGATTGGTTCTCATAAAGTGAATTTTGATTGTACATTTTCCTTAGGAGGCCCATTTTAGACCTCAAAATTCCCCTAATGTTTCTTCATGATCAATTCCCTCAATCTGTGAGAAGCCCCGAGCAACAAATCTTGCCTTATACTTCTCGACGCTCCCATCAGTAGCTTGCTTTACCTTGTAGATCCATCTTGAACCTACCACTGATTTACCAACCAGCCTTGGAAAAATCTCCCATAAACTAGTGTTGTAGAGGTAAATCCCCTCTGCGGACAAAGGTGATCCCTACTAGCCCAGATCGGGTCTAGCAACAATCGTATCACGCTAAGGCACAGGTTCCTAATTACAATAAACCAACTTGCGAAGAAGGCCTACCTCAAGTCCAATGCTGTTGTTTGTAGAGAAGATGGCACTCATGTTTCCTTGCTCCAGCAGATCACAATTCTCTCGCTCGCTGCGATCGAACACCTGCACATGCAAGAAACACGACAAACACAAGCATGAAACCCGATATATGCAATTATGTATCAGTCAGAGAAGACACAACTCATGATGATAATGAACAATATGAGTGGAACCATAACCAAAGTCGCTTATCATTAATTCATACAAAGGAAAATACAACCAAGCTTTGACGCCGAATCTTCCTTCGGCGGGTCGTCAACGGAATACGTCTCGATAAAGCTTGTCAGGAATGGGGACAAGCCTCTCTCTTCGATCGTCAATCTCCTTGCTATGGATTTGGCACTATGAGGACTATCAAAGCTCTTGCAACATTCTTTAGGCTATGAAAGCTCTTGGAGATTCAACCATTCAGCCTTTCAGCTATTCAACCCCTTCATCAATGGATGAAGGCTATATTTATAGAAGAGAGGAGGAGGTTGGGATCCCTACAATAGTGGAAGGGAGGCCTTATCCCTTGGGAGGTTCCCCATAAGGTGGAAACAAGAAGCCAAAGGAGGAATATTGTGGTTATTCAGTCGAAACCACTCCTCATGACTCATCCACGAAATTGTTGTAATCGAAACTTCGCCTCTTTTTAAAAAAAAATTTCCTTAAGCAGATTGGCGCGAGTGCTTAACTGGGATAGAGCACCAACTGGCGCGGGCTTAGTGTTAATTTTCCCCATTGGCACGAGGACATAATGGGCTACCAGCGCCAAGGCAAAAACAGGTGTTTTCAGGGGTCTGCTCAGGAAATGATCAACAGAAGGAATGTTGTCCTCATGGAAAGGGATGCAATGATGGTATTTGCAAGGCATGACACTGCTTATTGGTCACAGAAATGACCCTCCAACGGACGAGATGGGGATTTCATGGATGGTGACAAATTACTGTGTAACAGATGCCCCCTAAATCATGAGGCCCGAAAGAGAAAGAGGGGTGAAATGCTTTACGAGAACGTGTCCAACTAAAAACACTGCCGTGGGAAAACCTATGTAGAGAAGTACAACTGATATCTCAAATACATGATATATGTGGTATGGGCACAACCATCCATAATAGAGTATACAATAATCCAGATCCAAGGTATGGACGCAACCATCCAGTGAGGATCGATAAATAGACTCAGGTATGGTCGCAGCCATCCAATGAATGAGTCATGTAACTAAACATAATAATCCACAAAATTGCAGCCTGGATTCCAAAAAACAAAATCCATGGTCTTGCGCTCCATCTCGACTCGAACAAAGTACAAGTTCAAGCATGCGAATAAGTGAGCTGAAGTCGAACATGCAAGAACATCGACTGATTACCAGCCAATGATGAAAGCTGTTAACAAGCGCGAGAGGAACCACCAATAATGACAATTGCCCTCAAGGTACTATAGGTACAATCCACGGAATGTGAACAATGAGCTAACATCGAACACCCGTAGAATCATCTGATCGAAGGCCAATGATGTAAACCTTGTGTCGAATGCGAAGAACTTGCCATTTAGGCATGTAGGCTCCAAGGTACCAGAAGGGAGTCTCTAGATCAACTTCCTGGATAATGAGCTAAAGTCAACAGGAAGTGACCTTGATCGAAGGTGGGCCATAATTTTTCCCACATCATCGACGTGAGACAGAGGAACATAATGTTTTCGTGAGTCAGGATCAGACGAGAATCAGAGGAAGGTTGAAACTTGCAGAGGTCAACTTCTCTTGAACATATCGGCAGCACGACAGTGGATTTGGCAGTATTTGACATCAAAAGATCAGAGGTCATGCTGACGAGGCAAAGAGCAGATGAGAGGTCAAAAGGGATCACCCAAACCCACAGAGGCAAGTGGAAAACAAGATGAGATGTTCCCAACCCGACACGAATGCAGACAAGCGCCATGTTCAAGAGCGACATACTGCCAACACGACAATGATGCTGGTTCCATTTTTCCCCACCATTTTTGGCGAGTACCCCAATTATTTTTGAAAACAAGCTTGAAGGGGATAGCATATTCTTGTCATATAAGTTCGTCCTTCAGACGAATCCATCCTAGTACATTTACCGAGCCCTAGGAAGGAGAAACTCGAATATCGTCATTATGACTGAATTCGATGTCATCAGGGTTTAACGAGTCTGACAAAGGAAGAAATCGAAATATTTTCATGTTTAGAGAGTTTGAAAAGACAGTGGAAAAGTAAACTCCGACAGTCCCTTTTCGTAAATAGTTCCCCAGACCCGAAAAGGTATAAAACTGTGTCTGTGAAAACCTCCTAGCTGCGATAGGCTAAGGTATTAATTTTTCGTAAATAATCTATCCCAACCCGAAAAAGGGGTAAACGTATACTGGTAGATGCCATTTCGTGTCTACTTTAACGAGATCGAAACGACAAGGGACTCGGCAATCTTTTCATATTTAGAGAGTAAAAAAAGAGCTGAAAGATGACTCCACCTGAAGGAACGAGTGGTATAAAGGGTAGCAACTAGTTTTGGTAATGGTGGAACTACTCTGAACAAATAAAGGTCAAGAGGCTAGCTAACAAGACCACTCATCGCAGCAGTTCCTTAGGAATGGGTAAAATTGTTGGGTATGTGTTATATTATTTCCACGACTAAGCACACAGGGAGGGGTAAGAGGGGGGGCGATGGCCCCCCTTTGCGCTGGGTGCAACGGGGGGTTCACAGGGGGGGCGGTAGCCCCTCCTGTCGGGGTCCGGGGCAGCGCCCCTGCAAAAATTTTTGGTCCTTAATTTCCGGCGGGTAGTCCGCGTCCATGGTTTTGTGCATGGTTTTGCACATGGTATTGGGGTACGATGGTTTTCAGCCCCCTGGTATTTTTTGTAGATCCGGTCAAGGGAACTACGGTTATGTTCTAATCCAGGGTTTATGGATTGGGGTTTATGTATGCTTCGGCATGTATATATATGTGTGTTGTAACACTAAAAGGAATATAATGAAAAATCAAGCTGGTCATCCCGATTTGGGATCCAGGGGAATATCTCTGTGTTTATCTATTTTATGTTTTATGTTGTTGCTACTATTTATTTTCTATCTTTAAGATTCATTTGCAGATAATTTCTATACATGGTTAAAACCTACATTTGGTATCAGAGCAGTTTTGGATTCAAGGGGACGCCTTTACTGTTGAGGGGTTTTTTTCTTGGGCTTGATGTAGACCCTGTTTAGTGGGAGATTTGTGAGATTGGCTCTTGCGGTAAAAGAAGATGGCGAGCGGTGGGAAGATAGATATCGAGAAATATAACGGTTAGAGTTTTGAGTTGTGGAAGCTCAAGATGGAGGATCTGCTAGTGGATAAAGATCAGTGGATCATGGTAGATCTGGGTACTAAACCAACGACAATGTCAGATGAAGACTGGAAGAAGCTGGATCGGAAGGCAAAGAGCACAATACGATTGTGTGTCTCAGATTTAGTATTATTGAATGTATCTGGGGAAGCTGCGGTGAAGACCTTGTGGGACAAGCTAGGGATTTTGTACCAATCTAAGTCTTTGGTGAATAAATTGTTCCTGCAGAAAAAGCTGTATAACCTAAGGATGAAGGATGGAGACCCGGTGACAGAGCATTTGAACGCCTTCAATACTGTGGTAAGTTAGCTGTCATCTATTGATATTAAAATATTAGATGAAGATAAGTGCATCAGTTTGTTGTGTTCTCTACTAGACTTGTGGGACAGTCTGGTTATTGCAATAGGTAGCAATACAATTACCTTGAATTTTGATGACGTTGTCTCATCCTTGCTATTGGAGGAAATGAGACGGAGAAATATGGAGGGTTAGAATGGAGATGCCTTATCTGTACGAGGAAGGTCCCAAAACAGAAACAAGAATAAGGTCTCGAGTGGAGATCTAAATCTAGAGGGAGATCTAAATCTCTTGGAAAGTTTGTAAAGGCTTACCGGAAATGCGAAAGGAAGGACACCACAAAAGGAATGCGCATCTAAAAGCTCCCGAGAAAGGAAGTGATCCCGATGAAGCCCCTTCGTTAGAGGCAAACCACCTCAGATGAAGGTGGGGATGTGTACTTGGCTTCTTCTTCAAATACAAATGCATATCATGAGGCATGTTTGATTGACTCAGGTGCATCCTTTCACTTCACTCCCCATATGGAGTGGTTCTACGAGTATGAAAATCATGATGGTGGTGATGTCTTCTTAGGGGATTATAGGAAGGCCAAATTCATCGGACGCGAAAATTCAAGTTGATGTTGCAAGGTGGAAGGATTATAACACTTCCTGGTCTTCTGCATATTCCTGCATTGGCCAAAAATCTGATTTTTGTAAGAAAGATGGATGATGCAGGTGTAAAAACAGTGTTCGAGAAAGATGCCTGCAAGATGGTTCAGGGAGCACCGGTATTAATGCGGGGAGTTCGGACTGGAACTCTGTACAAGCTACAAGGTAGCACTGTTATTGATGGGTGTAACAGTTCTATGGTTCCTGAAAGTGGAGCAGAAAGCCTAGCTGTCTCTGGAGAAAAGACCATGCTATGGCATCAAAGGCTTCGACATATTGGAGAGAAGGGCCTTCGGATACTGCATAGAGATGGTTTGGTAGAAGGTATGTCTAATTGTTCTCTGGATTTCGATTTCTGTGAACATTGTGTATATGGGAAGCAGAATCGGGTGAGTTTTCCTTCTGGTGCTAAGAGGGCAAACAAGATATTAGAACTCGTGCACAGTGATGTGTTTGGGCCTGTGCCGGTTCCATCACTGGGTAAGCCTGTGTACTATGTTTCATTCATAGATGACTTCTCAAGGAATACATGGATATATTTCTTGAGGAAGAAATCTGAACTCTTTGACAAATTTAAAGAATTTAAGGCTCTGGTGGAAAACCATACAGAGAAGAAGATAAAGGTACTGAGGAAAGATAATGGTGGGGAGTTCTACAAGAATGAATTTGAAGAGTTCTGTAAGAAGTGTGGTATAGCATGGCAGAAGACTACTCCATACACACCTCATCAGAATGGAGTTGCAGAAATAATGAACAGAACGCGGATGGAAAAGGAAAGAAGCATGCTAAGTGGTACCGGGTTAGGACAAGAATTCTGGGTAGAGGCAATGGAGACTGCATGTTACTTGGTTAACAGATCACCTTCATCAGCGTTGGAGGATAATACTCCACATGAGGTATGGATTGGTAAGAAACCTTCTCTTTCACGTTCAAGGGTATTTGGATGTGATGCATATGTACATGTTCCAAAGGAGAAAAGGACCAAGTTGGATAATAACCGGAAGAAGTATCTTTATTAGTATAAGGATGGTTTAAAGGGTTACAAGATTTGGAACCTTAAACAAAGGAAGGTTGTGTACACTCTCGAGATGTGGTGTTTAGAGAAGTGAAAGATGTTGTTAAACATGAAGTACTACCAAAGGAACTCCGAGAAGATAGAGTTTATTTTAAAGGAGGATGAATCGACTTCACAATGTATGAAGACTCAAACTGAAGAGCCACAAACTCCAACTTTGAGAAGATCAACTCGGGAAAGAAGACAACCAGAAAGGTATAGTCCATCTGCTTTCTATTCAAATTTTTCTTTGACTATAACTGATGATGATCCCAGAACTGTTAGGGAGGCAGTAGATTTAGAGGATGGAAAGCTCTGGAAGGAGGCCATGGTTGATGAAATGACATCCTTGCATAAAAATGAGGCATGTGATTTGGTGGAGTTGCCAACTAGAAGGAAGCCCATATGGAGAAAATTGGTGTTTAAGAAGAAGATGAATGTATAAGGCAAGGTGGAGAAATACAAAGCTCCGTTGGTAGCAAAAGGTTATTCCCAGGTGCCAGGAATTGATTTTGGTGATATTTTTTTTCCTGTTGCCAAAGTTACTTTATTAGATTACTTTTATATGTTGATTTTGCATTTGATTTTGAGGTAGAAGAGATGGATGTGAAGACATCATTTCTTCACGGGGATCTGGAAGAGGAGATCTACATGAAACAACCTGAATATTTTATGGTGAAGAGGAAGAAAGAAATGGTATGCAGGTTAAAGAAGTCTATGTATGGGTTAAAACAGTCACCAAGGATGTGGTATCAAAAATTTGATACATATATACGGGGACTTGGCTTCACCAGAAGCAAGGAGGATCACTGTGTTTATTTTAAATTAATTGGTGACCGTGTTATTTATTTGGTCTTGTATGTGGATCATATGTTGTTGATTGGAAATTACAAAGCAATTATCCAAGATTTGAAGACCCAACTATTCTCCAAATTCGACATGAAGGATCTTGGTGCTGCAAACTATATTTTGGGCATGGAAATCAAGAGAGATCGGGCAAAGAGGAAGCTCTGGTTAAACCAGAGGAAGTATGTCGAGACTATATTGCAGAGGTTCAATATACAGGATAGTAAACCGGTGAATGTTCCTATTCTTGTAGGTGTAAAGTAGTCTGCTGAACAGTGTCCCAAGACACAAGAAGAAGAGGAGGATATGTCTCGTGTTCCATATGCAAGTGCAGTGGGTAGTCTGATGTATGCAATGGTCTGTACTAGACCAGACATTGCACATGCAGTGGGAGTATTGAGCAGGTTTATGTCAAACCCAGGGAAGGAGCATTGGACAGCAGTGAAGTGGGTTTTCAGATATTTACGTGGCACTAATGATTATGGCTTGTGCTCCAGGGAAGACCAGGATTGGAAATAATTTTGGACATTCGTGGTTTTTTTGATGGAGATTGGGCTAGAGATCTGGACCAAATAATATCTACAATTGGGTATGTGTTTAGCCTATTTGGATGCGCAATTAGTTGGATGAGTAAAAGACAGTATGTAGTGGCTCTTTCAACTACAGAGGCAGAATACATAGCAGCCACTCATGAAAACAACGAAGCAGTTTGGTTGCAGGGATTGTGTTCAAGTATGGGGTTGGTACAACAAGCTATAAGGATAGACTTTGATAGCCAAAGGGAAATTTTGTTGGCTAAGAACCCTTCTTATCATTCAAAAACAAAGCACATTGATGTTCAATATCAATTTTTTAGAGATATGGTTTAAGCTAAAAGGGTGTTGCTTGTAAAGGTGGACACTTTGAAGAATGTTGCAGATGCATTGACAAAGTTTGTGAGCACTCAGAAGTTCTCTTGGTGTAGAGAAACAATGGGTGTTGAAGAATTGGGCCAATGACTAAGCCCTCCTGTGGCCCCCTGTGGAAAGAAAACAACAAGTGGGAGAATGTTGGGTATGTGTTATATTCTTTCCACGACTAAGCACGTGCGAGAAAGTGACTTCGGGGCGATGGCCCCCCTATCGGGGTTCGGGCGGCGCCCATTCAAATTTTTGGTCCTTAATTTACGGCGGGTAGTCCGCGTCCATGGTTTTGTGCATGGTTTTGCACATGGTATTGGGGTACGATGGTTTCGGCCCCTGGTATTTTTGTAGATCCGGTCAAGGGAACTACGGTTATGTTCTAATCCAGGGTTTATGGATTGGGGTTTATGTATGCTTCGGCATGTATATATATGTGTGTTGCAACACTAAAAGGAATATAATGAAAAATCAAGCTGGTCGTCCCGATTTGGGATCCAGGGGAAAATCTTTGTGTTTATCTGTTTTATGTTTTATGCTCTCGCTATTTTTTATTTTCTGTTATAATATTCGTGTGTAGATAATTTCTGTTCAGGGTTAAAACGTACAAAAACAACCAAGTGAAGGAATATGATCGGCCAAGCAGATAATGACGATGGAATGAGAAAACTAAGGCTCATCTAGAAAAACAGGCTGATAAAATGGCAATCACGAGAGGTAAAATGGGAATGGTTTCATTTTTACACAAGCTTGAAATCAAGATAAACTATGCTTGACACCGGTTTCATTTTTACACAAGCTTCAAAATGGAAACAAACTATGCTTGAAAAAGTAAGCATGCCCCCAGCATGGTGACTCAATTCAAGGTACATGCCCCCCAAGCTTCAGTTCATATGAAAGGCAGATGGAGTGAAGGTTTAAGTTACGAGATCTAAGAAAAAGACTCGACTGGGATTTTACGAGATCTCGTCAAAGACTCGAATTGAACAAGAAACGTGTTTCATTGTTTTAACGAGGTTGACACATTAAAAGAACTATCCTTAGGACACCTTGTTTCATGGTTTAAGGAGCTTGGCACAAGACAAGGAACTCTGCTCCAACAACCTTGTTTCATTTTTTAAGGACCTTGACAAAGGAAAAGAACCATGCTCTGACCAAACCTGGTTTCATTTTTTAAGGAGCTTGACACAGGAAAAGAACCATGCTTTGATAACCTTGTTTCATTTTTTAAAGAGCTTGACACAGGAAAAGAACCATGCTCTGACCACCTTGTTTCATTTTTTAAGGAGCTTGACACAAGGAAACGAACTCTACTCCAGACTGACCTCATCATAATGAATGAGAATTCATCGCTTCCAAGAGTTCCACTCCCGATGGAAGGAAAACATCCTGGAAGTCAGGACCCAATGCCCCTAGCACACGATGCACGACGACACTATCATTGAGTATATGCACGTGGTAGGTAGCCACATAGTTGACCTGCGGTGGGGCAGATACAACAGGTGGATAAAAACTAGGAAGGGATGATGGCGGGCCAGCTGCCATATCAAGACCAAAGAACGAAAGTTTATCAATGGTCACACTCCGTCCTTCATGCGGAAAATAAACCACACAAAAAAGAGAGGAGACAAGCACTCCCATGGCATAGGTGTAATCGCGCCCCAAGAACAGATTGAAATCCAAGGGGCCTGGAACAACCATCACATCCATATGGACGGTTTTACCTCCCAAAGTAACAGGTAACCTTGGAAGGATCCCTAATGGTTGACTAGTTCTTCTGTTAAACGTCAACAGATTCTGCGTAATAGGCGCAAGTGGCGGCGAACCAAAATATTGCTAGGTAGTTGAGGATAGAACACTAACAGACGCACCTTCGTCTATAATGGTGCTGAGTATGACCAGACCAAAAGCCTGTACTGTGATCTTGAAAGGCACATAATATGGAAGGTGGTATCCTGCAAATCGACTCCAGTCAAAGGAAGTGACCAAACTACTCGAAGGGGCTACCATCGAACCAAGATGGTCTTCCCCTGGTGTTACGGAAGAAGAAGGAGCATCCTCCACGACCTCCATCTCGAAGATGGGAGGGGTATCCTCCGGGACCTCCATCACGGGAGGTGGAGGAGCAACTTCTTGAGATATAGGGACAGGAGAATCTTTCTCCAAGTCCGAAGAATCTGAAGAAACCAGAAGAACCTGAAGGATGTGAGGTCCACTCTCAACGAAAAATACCTGGTGCACCGTAGACGGGGCCAGCTCAACCGATCCTATGACCAATGGTTGGTCGGGAACGGATTCCTGAATTTGAATTTCCGAGGGAGCAGGATCGACCAATGATGAATCTTGACCAATCGTGGCATAAGCAGGTGGAAGACTCAAAGAAAGCTGTTTGTAACCAGTCGGGGCATGGTGTAGAAACAGTCGGGTTGTCCAACACTCGCTTGGATTCATCCATATAAGGACAAAGTTGAATGGCATGGTGCCCTTCACACAACTTATAGGGATTGGTAATCTTACCCTGCTTCTTAGGAGCCTTACCAAGATCAGTTGAATACGTGCCCCCAAATTGACTCCCGGAAGCCAAAGGCAATGGCGGACAACCGCTTGACCATTATTCAAGCACCTTGGGAATGCCAGGGCAGTCTCGAAGAAGATGGTCTCCCGTGCACAACATGCAAGGGAACTTGACTTTCTGCGGAGGGTTGGGAGGTTTATCGACGGAAGGCTTCTTAACCGCAATAGCCGCAGAGCTAGCCTCTCCTTTATCAGACTTCTTCTTCTTTGTCTTCTTCTTCTTCTTCTTAGCCACCTGGTTACTCGAATCCAAACTTTCACCAGGAAAATTAGAAGAGGAGGACGTAGAAACAAGCGAAGAAGGGGAGAGGTCCACCTTGGAATCAACATGATGTTGCTCAGGCGGAGGAACTGATTGAACAGTAGCCGAGACATTCGGGACCACAGAGGTTGAAAACAACCAAACATGCAACCCAACAGTTAACCCAGGAAGGGACAACGCTACCATATAAGGAGCACCAAAATTTCCAAAAGGAGGAAAAGGATCAAGATTCCCATCGGAGGGGATTCCTTGGTTGGTGAACTCTGGGAAAGTTGCCATCAGAAATGATCTTGAGAACAACACCCTAACGAAACTAACTTTAACCAGGAATATTTCGCGGGCAGTTAATTTTTAAAACATTGAAACAAAACTCTACCATTTCATATTTTAAGAGTCAACAAAGAGGAAAAGGTGAATCTATCACTTTCAGATTGGAAACAAGTGTGAAAGGACATGCGCTTGATGACCTTTTCAAATTTAAAGAGTCAGAAAAGATCAAAATGACTACTCAGGAATCTAGGCAAAAGGGTGTACCAGATATCCGTGAACTGAAATATACACCTTGGTTTCAAAATGAAAGAGAGATCAACCAAGGACTTGACGTACGTGCAGGCAATCTCCCTGAATGCTGTGTCCAGTGTATCACAGGTATAGGGTGGCATACTCGGCTTCCTATGGATAAAGGATAGAAACCTAGTGGGGTCTCCCTTTATATACATGACGGTACGGGGAGCACAAGTCCGTACTAGTGCTGTCTAAAGCCAAGAGGCGAACGACAACTACTAGGTTTAAAGACGCCGGAACATGTCTCTAGCCTAGACCTCTAAATATTTCGTTAATGTTTCAATGCTTCCTTAGGTTAATTCAATAAATTTTAATGTTTATCTTCAATTATGTCTCGGTTTCAAGGCCCTACCACATGTCATATGACAATGTCCTATATGCAGCTATATGAGAAAATAAAACTTTTCAATTCGATGAATGCTATCTAGTTAAGGGAAGAGCTTCAAACAATGATGCGACAAACAACAACACCACAAACGAAAACTTTCCAAACTAGATGAATTTCACTATCCGAAGTAGTTTCAAACATTCAACAATGCGAATAATGCAATGTAATCTATGCAAAATCCTCTTTTTCAAAAACTATGCAATTGTAATCCATGCACAATTTCCTTTTTCTTTTCAAATGATAAGAATGCATTCAATGCACTTTTTGATGAAATGAAAATCTACTCAATGCATACTTTTAATGAAAGAGAATGCACTCAATTTGATTTTTAGCTTAAACAATGTGATCTAAGTTCAATGATAAATCTCAAAAATAATTTTCAATGCAATGTGATCTAATGCATTTTAACAAAAAGAAAACTTTGAGACAAAAACTAATGAACGCAAATCTTCTTAATGAAGGATGAAGGAAAAAGGGATGCAAACAAACACTAAGAATGCAATCGTTGTTTCAAAACACTTTATAACGGAATTGCTCAAAAGGTGACAAGACATATGAAGTCAAACACAAAGAGGACTTCCAAAGAAAGAGATTGAAACAAGGCATTTATTCCCTTTTACATCAAACAATCATGGAAATAAGACATTTCAAACAATGAGCAATGTAATCTATGCTCATACAGTGAAAAGACCAGAAGGGAAAGACACATTGGTGAAGGATTTAGGGAAAAAATCTCAATTTTCACACACCGTGAAATTGGCACGACTTTGTCATTGACAACTAGCGCCAACTGGCGCGACTTGCTCACTGAAAACTAGCGCCAATGGAAAATTAGCGCAGGTTGCTAACTGACAACAAGTGCCAACGCCTGAAAATGAAAAAACAAAGAATTTCTCCCAACCAAGAACAGACTCACCACTTCAAGTAAAATCTAAAACAAACCCAGAAGCAAAGTACTGACCAAAAGAAACTTCTGAACAAGGGAAAACCCTATCACCTATAGGAGATGGCACGACTGTCTAGCTTTAATCTGCGCCAGACAAGAGATGGCGCGAGTGATGGACTGGCAACATGCGCCAATTGGCGCAACTGTCAAGGCAGAAATCGCGCCAATCAAGCCAACCATGAAAAGATGAAAATTCAAAAACACAGAGGTCAGATCTGATCCTTTGGGGGCTGAACAGAGGTTTTACACTAGAAAAAATTGAACCAAAAGAGCTGATCAAGCAAGCAAATTCAAGAATTAACCGAAAAGACAAGACAATACTCCAAATCAACGATCCCCAGCGGATTCGCCAACTTGTTGTAGAGGTAAATCCCCTCTGTGGACGGAGGCGATCCCTACTAGCCTAGATCGGGTCTAGCAACAATCAAATCACTCTAAGGCGCAGGTTCCTAATTACAATAAACCAACTTGCGAAGAAGTCCTACCTCAAGTCCAATGCTGTTATTCGTAGAGAAGATGGCACTCCCGTTTCCTTGCTCCAGCAGATCACAATCCTCTCGCTCGCCGCGATCGAACACCTGCACACGCAAGAAACACGACAAACACAAGCATAAAACCCGATATATACAATTATGTATTAGTCAGAGAAGACACAACTCATGATCATAATGAACAATACGAGGGGAACCATAACCAAAGTCGCTTATCATTAATTCATACAAAGGAAAATACAACCAGGTCCTGACGCTGAATCTTCCTTCGACGGGTCGTCAGCAGAATACATCTCAGTAAAGCTTGTCGGGAATGAGGACAAGCCTCTCTCTTCGATCGTCAATCTCCTTGCTATGGATTTGGCACTATGAGGACTATCAAAGCTCTTACAGCATTCTTTAGGCTATGAAGGCTCTTGGAGATTCAACCATTTAGCCTTTCAGCTATTCAACCCCTTCATTAATGGATAAAGGCTATATTTATAGAGGAGAGGAGGAGGTTGGGATCCCTACAATAGTGGAAGGGAGGCCTTATCCCTTGGGAGGTTCCCCATAAGGTGGAAATAAGAAGCCAAAGGAGGAAGACCGTGGTTATTCAGTCGAAATCACTCCTCATGACTCATCCACGAAGTTGTTGTAATCGAAACTTCGCCTCTTTTTTTAAAAAACTTTCCTTAGGCAAATTGGCGCGAGTGCTTAACTGGGACAGAGTGCCAACTGGCGCGGGCTCAGTGTTAATTTTCCCCATTGGTGCGAGGACATAACGAGCTACCAGTGCCAAGGCAAAAACAGGTGTTTTCAGGGGTCTGCTCAAGAAATGATCAACAAAAGTAATGTTGTCCTCATGGCAACGGATACAATGATGGTATTTGCAAGGCATGACGCTGCTTATTGGTCACAGAAACGACCCTCTAATGGGCGAGACGGGGATTGCAGGGACGGTGACAAATTACTGTGTAACAACTAGTATAGTCCCTATATTACTAGTATAGTCCCTTATTGTTGTTAGTGTAACCCCCTTATTATTATTATTGTACCCCTGTAACCCCCATATTGTTATTATTGTGCCCTTAAATTATTATTGTTAGGTCGGGTAGGATTACATTGTGGCCCCTTGGACTCCTATATATAGAAAGGAGGTTTTGTAATTTGTATCATCCAACAATTTTTCATTCATGTAATGTATTGGAGGTTCCCCCCTGGAAGTGGCTTATTTCTAAGGTGTTGATATCTCTTTTCTTCTCTTTTTGGAGCTGGTTTCACAACATTTAGTATCAGAGTATTGGATTCTAGGGTTTCGTTGCTCCAAACAAGTCATTGTGGAATTTTTGCTATAAATTTGTTTTTTACGAAGGTCCAGAAGCATATATTTTTAGAGTGCGAAGCAAAAATACTGAGGAACATCATTACAAAATTTTAGAGTTTGGTTCACAATATTTTCGGAGATATGATCTGTGGAAGTTATGGCTTTTTGCAGGCTCCTGAATTTCACTTAAAACGGTCATCGCGGAATTTTTGCTATAAATTTTTTTATACGAAGGTTTAGATGCTGAAATATTTAGAGCGCGAAGCCAAACGCCTGAGGAACATCGTTGCAAAATTTCAGAGTTTGGTTTGCAATATTTTCGGCGATATGATCTGTGGAAGTTAGGTCCTTTTCAGGCTCCCTAATTTCATCTCAAAGAGGTGATCATGGGAAAATCTTCATAATTATCTCTTTGAGCATCAGATTGGAATTCTGTAAAAAGCGACTGGAAGTACACAGACTATAGTTTTCTTTCTATAAATTTCAAAGCCAAAGGAGAAAACAGTGACACGTGGCAAGTCGTACAAGTTCGCTCTACTGAACCAGTCCATAATTAGGTCGTTGTGGGAGATTGGACATAACTTTTTCTTGAAGAATCCAAATCAAGTCAGACCTATGGCATTTGAAAGAAGCTTCAGAGAACTACTATAGGGCCAAATTTTATATATTGTGGATGTACAAGTATAGAGATAAGTCAATTTCAATATCGAGCTCCTCAAAAGCAAGTAAAAGGTGTGTATTTTTTTATTTATTTTTTTTCCGAATTTCATAAGTCTTGTTTGAAGAATCAAGTTGAATTGATTCCAAGGGCATATTGTAGAATAGATATCAGTATTGGATTCTCAAATGGCCCCTAAAAAGTATTCAACACCCATTAAGCCTTTAGAATGCTCTGATACAAGAAATGTTTCCTAATAGTGAAAAGATAGTAAAGGAAACTCATGATGAGAACAAAATAAATGTTAATCGTGATTTCATAAACTCTAATGTTGGAGGGAATAACCACCATATTCCAAAAATGGATATGAGGAAGTTTCATGCAAAGGATCTTGTAACATGGATACTACAGATGGAGTAATATTTTGATCTCAATAATGTGCAAAACACACAAAAGGTACGCATTGCAACTTTACATCTAGAACAAAATACAATTTTATGGTATCGATGGCTTTGCTCTCGTAAAAAAATTGTCACTTGGCCAATTTTTACGGAGGAAATGATAGCACATTATTAGGATACAAAGAGAAACACTTACTTTAGCTAATTGATAAATCTAAAACAAGTGTTCAGTGGGGGAGCACATTGAAGACTTCCAAAAATTGAATATAAGGGTAACTGATATTCCATAGGAACACAAGATTGATCTCTTCATAGTTAATTTAAAGGATAACATCCAAAATGAAGTTCATGTTTTGGAACCTGATTCATTGGAGAAGGCATTCAGGTTGGCATGAAAAATTGAATGTAAAATTATGGTGACAAGGAAGCCTACCACTCACTTTAATAAAGATGGAAGTGTTGCTACTCCTAGATTTCCACAACCTAAAAGGTTAAACTAGGTGGAAGAAAAAAGAAAGAAAGTTACCTATGGTTAGCGATAGCAGCAAATACACTAAAAAAAAAAGGTCATAAGTCTTTTATTTGAGAAGAAATTATTTTACATAGATTGTGAAGAGGAAGAAGAAAATGAACAAGAATCTTCAAAATAAGAGGATATACACCAGGAACCAACCCTAGAAGAGGAAGAAATGAGTCCGAACATATCATGTAATGCATTGGCAGGAATTACCACTCCTCAAACTCTCAAGATAGAAGGACATATCAAGAAGAAAAAGGTAATAGTGTTGATTGATTCAGGTAGTACCCATAATTTTATTCATTGTAAGGTAGCCAAGGAATTGAATTGTTTCCTATACCGAGCACCAGAATGTCAAGTGATGGTTGCAAATGGAGGAACTATAAATTGCTCTGGAAAATGCCATAATATCAAGCTAACCATGGGGGAATATGTATTGAATAGTCCAATGCTTTCCATTCCTATGGAAGGTGCTGATGTTGTACTAGGAGTACAATGGTTACAATCTTTGGGGATGGTAGCTTTTAATTTTCAAGAACTTTTCTTGAATTTTTTTCAGAAGGAAAGGAAGTCGAATTACGGGGTATTGCAGGGAAGATGGGAAAGATAATAAGCTCTAATGTCATGACAAAGCTTCTAAAGAAATAAAAACGAGGTGTAATTGCACAATTATGCTCACTAGAAGTTCCAACATCAAAATCATCTATTTCTGCAGATCTCCAAAATGTCTTGGACAATCATTCCAAGGTGTTTGAAACTCCCAAATGACTCCCACCTATTCATGATCATGATAATGCTATTCATTTGATTCCAAGAAGTGTTCCTCCAAACATCAGGCCTTATAGATATCCTTATGTCTAGAAGAGTGAAATTGAACGTATGATTGCAGAAATGTTAGAGTCAGGTATAATTCAACCTAGTTAAAGTTTTTTCTCTGCTCCTGTAGTATTGGTACACAAGAAGGATGGATCATGGCACATGTGTTCATATTATAGGGAGCTCAATAAGCTTACCATTAAAGATAAATTTCCCATTCCCGTGATTGATGAATTATTGGATGAATTACATGGAACAATTTATTTTACCAAGTTGGATCTTCATTCAGGATATCATCAAATTAGAATGAAGACTAAATATATTCCGAAAACATCATTTCGAACTCATGAGGGTCATTATGAATTTTTGGTCATGCCTTTTGGCCTTACGAATGCACCTTCTACATTTCAAGGGTTGATGAATTCCATTTTCAAACCCTTCCTTAGAAAATTTGTGCTAGGATTTTTTGATGATATACTAATCTACAACAGGTCTTGGAAGGATCATGTTCAAAATGTTAACAGGGTGCTCAAACTATTGCAAGAAAAACAATTATATGAAAAAACATCCAAATGTTTCTTTGGAGTACAAGAGGTGGAATATCTGGGTCATATTTTATCTCATGAGGGTGTTAAGGTAGACCCTAACAAAATTAAAGCCATTAAGGAATGGAAAGTCCCCACAACCATAAAGAATTTGCGAGGATTTCTTGGGTTAACAGGGTATTATCGCAATTTTGTTAATAATTATGGGAGAATAGCAACACCTCTAACAAAATTATTGAAGAAAGATGCATTTTCATGGACTACTGAAGCAACTAAGGCCTTTGAACGTCTTAAAGAGGCAATGTGCCTAGCACCGGTCTTAGCTACACCAGACTTCACAAAAACCTTTATTGTGGAATGTGATGCCTCAGGAAATGGAATTGGTGCAGTTTTAATGCAGGAAGGAAGACCCATTGCTTTTGAAAGTCGTCGAATCAAAGGAAAGTATTTACAGAAACCTATTTATGAGAAGGAAATGTTAGCAATACTGCATGCACTAAAGAAATGGCGAACTTACCTAATGGGAAGACACTTCAAGGTAAAAATGATCATGATAGTCTTAAACACTTTTTGGAACAAAGACTATCTTCAGAAGAGCAACAAAAATGGGTCACAAAGATGTTGGGTTATGACTTTGAAATAATCTACAAAAAAGGAAAGCTTAATGTTGTTGCAGATGCACTCTCCAGAAAGAATGAAGAGGTGGAAGCATTGCTTTGTGCCATTTCTATTGTTAGGGTCCTATAATAATAGGGTTCATAAATTTTAGAATTGAATTTGACAGTCTTGTAAATATGTACATACCTTGCTTTCTGCAAGTTGTTTTCCCATATTTTGAGAAAATGAAAAATAATAAAAAATCAAAAAGAGGGTAAAAAGTCCTAAAAGAAAGATCAAAGGACTTAGAAAAATATAAACCCCAAAAGCAAAGAAATAATACCTGAAAGTCAGCAAGTCCAAATGCCACTACTTTTACTTTACTGCAAGAATAATGATTATGTGCAGAGTGTCAATAAATGCCATAATCCATGATCAGTTAAATAGTTTAATTTTAACTTTTTATGTTTTAGATAGAGAATAAAGATTTGTCAAAAACTTTAAACTTGAAAAATTAGTAGAAAGGTAGAGAATAATGAGGAGCTCAACAGTTTAATTTGAGCCCTCGGATGAAATAAGGTAGATCTAGATTAGTTTTATGCTTTGAAAGAAAATGTTTTTGCAAGCCTAAATGCACCTGCAAAATGAAGAAAAAAATGTTAGAAATACAAGTTGGGTAGGTAGAAAGCAGTGGAGAAATCATGTAAATAATACATCATCGAGAAAAATCACTAATTTCCCCTCCCCCATGAGTATTCATTATTCTAAGCTATTAGTCAAACAGGCTCAGAGCATTTCTCTGACTTTTGTTGGGACCGGACCCAAGGCTGTATGACTGATTAGTTAAAAATATTGAGTTCTTATGCTAAATCCTCATTGATCATCATTTAACCTTCATTCATACATTAAAACCCATTTTTCTTAATTAAGCACACATTCTTTCTTAGTAAAATTGTAACCCTAGAAAAATTAACTTTATCCCTTCATAAGCATTCATAAAAACCCACAAAATTACATTTATCCTAAGTATTGGTGAAGGAAATATAAAGATCAGAAATACTTGATTTTATATATGATACTTAGAGATAATATGTATTTTGTTTTACATTTCACTCCTCTCTCATATTAACTTTTAACATATTTTATTAGATCCCTAAAAAATACCCTTTCCTAGTTATTAATTCCCTTATATTCAATAAACCCCAAAAACCCACTATTATAATGTTTAAGACCAAAGTATATTATCCATGTGTGCAAATAAAAAAGAATCCCAAATCAAAAGCCCTTTGGTCTAAAACTATCGTTATTTCAAATATCCCGCCCTATAGTTTTTAAACTATTGAAAAAGGTTGAAAACTATATAAATACAATATATAAACCTGCCCACTTTTTTTTTATTAAAAACATTTAAAAAATGTTTTAAATATAACTAATAAACCCGCATTTAACATCCTTAAAGCGTATCATATATTTTTTATACCTTTTTACCCCTCAACCATATCATAAAAGGTTTGAACATATTATAATCCCCACTGCATTATAAACTCTTCCGCTGCATTTGATTCACCCTGGTCCCACCTTTCCATCTCCATGCAACTCCTGAAGCAATCCTCACCATTCGCATTAAAACCTCAGATCCGACGGTAGAGGGTTGATATCGCATAGATTAGATGCACGACCACTCCAATGCAAAAGCCACGTGAAATGGGTGGTTTCCCGTCGACCCTTCCCCTCCATGTGGCCTCTTATCATTGGATCGTGTGGGTTTTGATCAAAACCGTTTACCACTTGAAACCCACGCGATAAACCGCCAGTTTTCAAAACCTTTGTAATTCAAAAGCTGCCTCCCACCAGATAAGACATACATTCAATGCAGATTCATACGTTTTAATAAAACCTTGGAAAAATGTGTTAATTCACTTCTTTTGTGTGTTTAACCATTGTTTCTCTTCCCCCGACTATGTAAACCTGTGAAAGCCCCTGATACCCATTTTTATGCCCAAAACATCCAAATTCATCAAAGAAACCTATAAAAATTATTGAGGAGCCGCACCTGCTCCATTTCAACCACTGAAAGCCATCAATTTGATCAGGAGATTAAAGAAACCCTTTTAAAAGCCAATACCTACATCAAAACAGGTATTCTTCTAAGATTCAAACCTGTAATTAAATTGAAAAAACCTTGTAAAAGAAAGCAGAATCATTTCAAAGTCAGGAAATCAAGAAATTCCATTACCCAAAAGTCCCAGAAATAGGCCAAACTCTGGCAAAATTTTCCCAGAAACCCTAGAGTCCATTGCCCACCATTTTCAAGGAAATTGATCAGTTTTTCATAGTTTTAAGGGTCAATTTCAAGCTCTAAAAGGCCAGAAATCCTTTGCAGGTGCCCTAACCTTCTATAAATCCTTTTTAAATAGAGTTTTAGCCCATTTTGCAGGCAAAAACTCAGAATACCCATGTTTTCTATTTTATATCAGTTTTTAAAGCCTCAGAACTTATTTGAAAGACCTAATTGAGCATAAAATCCAAAAATACATTCTATTTGCTAAATTTTCCCAATCAAGCCTTTGTTACAGTAAAATTGCCTCTGCAAACAATTTAAAATTGCAGAAGCCAATCAAAATGCCTAAAAAACAGAGTGTAAACAAGTCTGAGGGTTCTAAAACTCCTAAGCCTACCCCTGCCATGACTCCAAATATTGCAATTGTAGTCAACCAATTACAATCCCTAGTTGTTGATATTGATCATATTCCCCTATCTGACATTGACTACAAAATAGTTGATCCTATATTTGAATTCGATCTCCTAGATATCCACAACTGGTGTTTTGAAAAATTCTTAGATGATCACGAAGAAGTTCACATTGGGAATCCAATTTACCCAAATATGTAGTCCCCCTGACTCACCCTTGTCAAGAAATTATTAGATTATGATACCAGTACTACATTCCTGAACAAAGAGCTATTGTGAAGGCAAATAAAGAGGTCCTATTTACCATCACTACCGAGTCAATAAACCAAATGTTGCAGCTTCCACCAAACCCCCAAGCAGTCCCATTGTCTATTGAAGCCCTCACTAAGCTATATAATGGCTTAGATTTTCCTAAAAGGTTTATGATTTTTCAGAATTTTATGCCCCTACATGTTGAAATTCCCAAATTAAACCCTCCTTATTTAACTTCCAAGTTCCCTGAAGCTTCAAGGCATGTAATGTCCATGCTTTTCTTCATACTTAGGTATTTCACTGATGAGCACATTGATGAGTCTGTCTTGGGATTTTTGTCAACCTTTTCTCTAGGTCAACCACCTTCAGTTATATTTGACAATGTTGGTTTCATTGTTGATAGTATTCACTATCAATTGACTAATTTGCAGTTGGAAGGAGTATTCATATATACCTCCTATCTCCTTCACATGTTTCTTTATTTCCAATAAGAGAGATTTCCAATTTCACTTCAAAAGTTGGATATAGAAGGAAAACCTCTATCAGTTATCTTTTGGACATCTATACTCAGAAAAGAAGGCAAAAAATTCAATTATTCAGAGTTTTCAGATTTTTTTGTACATCCATTAATCACCATCTTGACAAAAATAGAGCAGCCTATAATCAATGAGGAAATGAAGAAAATATTTCAGTTATCATAGCAGAGTAAATAGGTGATTGGTATTTGTATGAGAAATTCACTGAAATCAGAGTTTTTGGTTCTAATTTGTTGCCTAACAAGTTACCTAAGCATCCATTAATGTGGATCTTTGCCTTAGAGTATATTAGGAAAATCCTAAATTTGGATTCAATTAATTTTATGGCAGCCAAGAAAATGACCCAATTTAAACTCAAAAATCAAATTGGGCTATTCATATGTAATCAAAGAGATGCAGGAAAGGAAGCAACAAGCCAACTACTGGAATATAAATTAGAAGAAAGCTTCGCATGGAATTATGATCCACAATGGATCTTAAGTAAACTAAGGGTAAAATATAAATTGACACCCTTTATCCATGAATCAAAACTAGAAATAGAGAAGTTTGCTAATCAAATTGAGTGGGTTGAAAATACTTTAACAGAGGCAATTAACCAAAGGAATACTAGTCACACTTTGGAAATTTCCAAACAGCCAGAGACATCCACTAAGAGAATCAGAGAAGAAGGAGCTTATACTACAAAGACTACAATAGAAACAAAGTTTAAGATTATTTCCAACAAGAGGCCAAAACTGGATACAACAACTAAAGGTAAAGTAACAATAGATGTTGAAGAAACACAACCCTTGAATACCAACACTGAATAGACAGAGACCAATGTAGCCACTGTAATGATTAGTGAGCCAAATCAAAATCAAGAACAATTGAATAATGAAGATGCACAGATAATGGAAAGGCAACAAAGTATGGAGGCTTCTTCCTCACATTCAGATGAGGAGAAGGATTTATATATTAAGGAGAAATACAAGAAAATCAAGTTGAAGAATGAGAAAATCAAAACTAAAATATATTCTCAGTTTTTGAAGCAAAAACCAGGTAATCAAAACAGATTCCTCTCAGCATTTGATTATTCAACTAAAAAATTGGTTATGTAAGTATTACAACCCACAGTATTAGTGCCAAAAATAGTTGCTGACTACAAAAATGCTGATATGGAAGTAGCTACAGACAAAATCCATGAATTGGATCACATTTAGTTTCATAGGAAAGCCTCAGAGGTGCTCTATTCCACAGTCACAAAAAAATCTATGAGTGCTCATAGGCTTCAAAATACCATCTCTAATATGTAGGACCAAATTAAAATGGATAAAGCTTCATTATATGCAAAGGATCTAAGGATAAAGGCCTTAGAAGATTTAGTATTATAGGTAGGATATGATCCTACAAAAATCAAAGCAGCAGAAGCATTGGTTAAAAAGAAAAATGAGGACATAGCTGCCTTGAGGAAATAGCTCAAGCTTCCTCAAGGTGAGCATCCTCAGACAAAGGAAGTTTTACATGATCAAAAAGAAAAAGATGAAATGATGAGTTTGATACTTCAACTGACAGCTCAAATTAAGGAAATGGAAGTAAAAATGGACCAAGTTCTCCAAGAAAAGGAGACAGTTAAAGAACCAGTGATTCCCACTACCATTCCAGTCATCATAGCAGCAATGCCTTCTACTTTAGGAGAAAATTTGGCACCCAAAGAGCCACTTGCCACTGCAGTGCCAGTGACTTCTTCAACAACTTCAGTAACTGAATCCTCTACAATAGTGTTGCCACTTACAAATGAAACCAGTCAACTGGTAAAAGCAATGGAAGAGATGTCCTTGAAGACCAATGAAATCAACATATTGAAAAAGATAATTGAAAATCTTGAGAAGACAAACAAATCAACTCAGATAGATGCTAAAATACATGAACAAAATGCCCACAGATTAAGTGAAGAGGTAAAGAAGCTCCAAAATGAATTAACTCTCAAGGATCAAATATCATATATTAAAAATTACCTATGGAATAATGTAATTGAAGCCATCCATGATGTTTGGCCTTCAATTCAGGTAATTTTTTAGCAGAGAGAGTTACTATTGACAGCCTAGGTAGAGATCCAAAAGACACAAGCTGATTTAGTAGATAAACCAGAACAGGCTGTATGATCAATAAATTTCCTCAACAACAAGAATATACAAGAACTTGAAGAATTAAAAATCAATGACAGGACATCAACTATCCTAGAAATTAGGAAAGTTACCACCAAAATAAATTTAATGAGACAGCTTGAAGAGAAATGTGAAGGAATGAATACTGCTATCACTAGATTCATGGTTAAATTCACCAATTTAAGGCAAAAGGGACTCCCTGACATCATGGTTATTAATGAAAAGTTAATGCCTCAGAATGATTATGAAAAAAAAGATAAGAGAACATGCCAAGGAGTAGGTAAACAAACCAACAGGTCAAGGTATTCCCACAGGAAAATAATTGCTAAAAAGTTTTGAAGATTTGTTTTATTTGCAGTATGAAATCAAGCACTTATTTTTCATCAAGCCCACATTTTCCAGGTACACTGAGGCTGATGAGAATTTTAGAAAACTCAAGAATATTAGAATTCCTAAAAATGAGGAGTGGCAAGCTTTGAATGATTTGCTATGAAGAATGAAAGGAAAGCAAATGAAGAAGAAAAAATATGTTTTCTGATTTCACAGTCAAAACAGATTTTACAGCAGAAAGCAGTTTTACTGAAGGTTAAAGAGTATCTGAAATGAAAGAGTATTAGTGAGAAAGATTATTAGTGAAGGCAAGTTAGATTCTGAAAAATATCTAAAAGGCCAGCAAAGAGGACACATGAGCAGCCAACTGCTTCTTATCTTAAAACAATTTCTATTTATTTTGAATAAAATAGGAAAGCTTGCTAATTTGTTGAGTAGTTGTCACTATTATTGTTGTAAGATATTTTATTTTCTTAAGTTAATTCCTATAAGTCATCTAGGATATTTTTCCAAACATTATGTATAAGTACTTCACTCTTTTGAAGTATTTTGGTGTGGAATTTAATTGTTGGAGATTACTATACATATTTTGTTGACTTGAAGCCTTTGGATTTCGATTTTGAGTAGCAGACTGGATCCCCTATTTGGCATCATATTTCAGGATCCTTGTGATAAGCTATCTAGAGTGAAGTACTCTCTAAAACTTGTCATTGTTATCTTCTTTTTTTGCATGCATACATCTGTGTTTAAATTCTAAATCTAAATGTATAACTAGGAGTATTACTACAGGACATGTTAATAGCACCCTGTTTTTAACTAGTTATCATTTCTTTGTTTTATTCTAATTTCCAGTGTAGGGAACCCTTAATTTCTCCCTCTCCCATTTGACCTATATCTTCTACTTCCCTTTTCTAGATCTAAGGATTCTTAAGTGCCCTTTATCCCGATCATACCACCTCAAAAACCAATTTTCCCAAGATCTCCTAGGGTTATCTACCTTACCCTGCAGACATTTCACCTTTTAGGCCTTGATCCCAGTTTTGTTAGCTTCACTTAGACTCCATAGCCCAATGGACAAGTATATTTCCCTTTATCTACCCTCCAAGTGAATTTTTCCCACCAAATCCAATAAAACCAAACCAAAATTGTGCTTTCATAACTAGCCTAATATTCCCAAATTAAAAAAAAATTAAACTTGAAATAGAGAACCCTCTCTGAACCCTAGGAAGGCTAGATCCTAGAGTTTGAAGTATGTTTGTGGTTACCTCTAGTATTATTTGACTAAAAACCAAAATCCCACAACTTAAGAATTTACTGGAGTGATAACATTACTGGCGACCATACTAGGGACATAACCAGTCGTCAGTCATAAAACTAGTCTTAAAGGAGTCACTTAATTCATCCTTTTACTTGAAGATTATTTTTATAGGTTGTGGGTATTGAAAATTGTAATTTTGGCTTCTAGGAAAGTCTATTATACCAAATCTAACCTGGATCCTAAGCCTACTGCTATAGTAGATGACCCAGACCGAATTGGTAAAAAGAAAAAAACAAACATAAAATTTAGAGGCTAAAATCTCATTAATAAGAGTCAATTCATTACCAAGTGAATTGGTAAGTCCGCAAGACATTGATTTTGATCTGAAATTTGAGCATTAATTATTTAAAAGTAAATCTGAAATTGATTTAAAAACTTATGTTTTGGACCCTGCTTTTATTTAATTTTTGAATGCAAAACAAAAATCTATTGCAGTAAGTTCCAAATCTAAGAAAGTTGAAAATCATACCAAAGTTGAGGAAATTAATGTTACTATTCTAAAGTATATTGATAAAGCTATTGAATTAACTCATTTATTGACTTATGCAAACAGACCTTCAGTTTCCCAATTACATACCATAATAATTCCATCTAGAGATTCATCTCTTTATGTTGTTACACCATTCATAAATTCTACCACCAGCTCATCTATAGATCCATTCATCCCTAAATTACCTCTACAACCTAGAGTGTTATTTCCACCAGTCACTTCATCCACTATATCCATTAGTTCACCTTTTTATTTCTTAAAAACATCATCCTCATTTCCCAGCACTTCAAATACAATCTATAGTTCATCCACTATCATTTCCAGCATAGCTCCAAGAAGTTCTACCTTACTTCCTAGTCAAGCTAAGCTTCAAGCTATGGCTACTAGATATGCTCCCCTTGTCCTACCACAACAACTTCATGATATGCCACAAGACTATTAAAATAAAATACCATTGTTTGATGGCACTACTCAATATACTGCTCAACAAACTATTACGAAAATGACAGAATTCTTTGAAATTTATGAAATTGATGATTTAGATGTTCAAATGAGACTGTTTGCACAAAATTTAACAGGAGCGGTTAAGAAGTGGTTTAAAGATTTAGTTGCTAGTAGTGTAATTGATTTTGCTATGTTTTTTACTTTGTTTTTAAATAAATTGGAAAATGAAAATAATCCCCTCCAAATTTTGTCTGAATTTGATTTGTTGAAAAGAGCTCCAAATGAGTCAGTCCAAGATTACTGCACCAGGTATAATAGTGTCTATAATTCTATCCCTACAAATCTTAAACCTACCCCTTATTCAGTTGTGCTCAAATTCCCTGATGGATTTGACACATATATGTCTTACCAATTAAGGGAAAGAGATGCACACACCTTAGAAAAAATGCAAACTGATGCAGTTCGTGTAGAAGTCAACATTCTAGCCAGAAAAGCTAGACTTAGAAATGAAAGAAGAGTGACCATTAAAGAAGAAAATGCTAATTCAGATACAAAAATGGATGCTATAGCTAAAACTTTATAAAGAGTGATTGATAGACTAGATAATATGGAGAGAAGACCTCTGTGGGATAACCAACAATAGATCAGAAATCCAAATTTTAGAAAAAACATAAATTCTGGAAAAGTAAAAGAAACATCCCCAGACCAAAAAATCAGGCCACCATTCCAAGAGAACTATGTTGAAAGTTCTCAGAATAATAATGATGATGAGGAGGATACCATTAATATAATGGGAATTGATGACAACAATACTATTTTCCTTACTCAGGAAGATCAGGAATTGTTTGAACTTCAACAACTTAAATTAGATTCTAGTGAATCCTTTGATTATAAGCAAGGTTACGACTATGCAATAAATTAAATACACAACTAGTATAACCTTATAAACAAGAAAAAAAATGAATCTTCTACTAAGAAAACTTCTCAAACTCAGAATCAGAAAACAACAAAAGTTCTACAAATTCCCCCAAGGGAAAATAAGCAAAACTCAAATTCCTCCCAAAACATTTCTAGTCCTATGAAAGTATTAGGCCCTAAAATTGTTGACATTACTGATGAAGTTTCTCAAGCTGCAAAATATTCACAAAAATCTACTGCTGCTAAAGCTTCTAATTCTGTAAAAACAACAAATTTAGATCCCAAAAAACCTTATGTTGATCCTAAAATAGTAGACCCAAAAATGTTGCTTCAAAAACATCTATTGAAAATTCTAAGTCAGAAAGAACATCCACTGCTTCACAAACAATCCCTAAAAAGAAAGTTAGAAGTAGTAAAACACAAGAAACACAAACAAAGAATCCTAAAACACTTGAAAATGAAAAAAAAATTGTAGAAAAGCAACACAAACCAACACAAACTACAATTACCAAAGAAGAACTAATTCAGATCAGTAAAACTCAACCTGCATTCAACATACAATCATAAATTGCAAAACTTAAAATGCCAATTCCTTTGACTAAATTGGTAAAGAATGACTTGTATAAATCAACCATAACTAAAACATTAAATATGAATGATGGAGAAGACTCCATAAATCTAAATGATGATCATCCAGAGTTGATTTTTGGCCCGAATGTAGATGGAAAACGTGCAGATGGTGTATTTCCTCCATTTTATATCAGTCTCACCATTCATGATAAAATTCTACATAACACAATGCTAGATTCAGGAGCTTCCCATAATCTAATGCCTAAAGCCATCATGGAAACTCTGAATCTAGAAATTACAAGGCCATACAAAGATTTTTTTTCTTTTGATTCCAGTAAATTTAAATGCTTAGGTTTAATCAAGGATTTGTGTGTAACACTAGTTCAATACCCTGGTAAGAGTATATTAATGTACATTGTAGTAACTGATATCCCACCAAAATATGGTATGCTAATTTCTCACTCATGGGGAGAAAAGTTACAGGGATCTCTACAATTGGACATGTCTTACGCTACTATATCAGTGTTTGGCTAGCCTAAAAATTTATATAGGGAAACATTAATGAAATACATGGTCAGTAATGCTGAAAGATATATAAACTATCCAATTTACTCTACACCAACTGAAAAAAATCAAATTCAAACTGAACTAGTAGATAAAAAGAGAGCACCAAACAATGATAACATTTTTCATGAATCTCAATGGCATTTAGACTTTGATGGTTCAGTGAATAAGTTAGGAGCAGGAGCAGGAGTCTGGATAAAAAATATGGAGACCAATCATTCTGAAGGTCATGCTTTCAAGCTAAATTTCAAATGTACAAATAATATGGCCGAGTATGAAGCCCTCATCCTAGGACTCCAAATCATTAGGAACTTAGGAGGAAAAAGAATTTTAATCATGGGAGATTTAGACTTGATCATAAAACAAGTAAATGGAGTTTATTCTGTTTACAATCCTAGACTAAGCAGATATAGACACATTTTCATAGATTTAATTGATGATTTATTGGAATGTAATTTTGTTGTTATACCTAGAAAGCAAAATATACAAGCTCATTGTCTTGCAAATTTTGCTATTACATGCAATTTACCATTTCAACCTAATCAAAGATATACTGCTGAAGTCAAACATAGGCCAATAATTCCAGATAATCTTAAGTATTGGAAATTTTTTTCTCAACATGAACATATTTACAAGTTTATGAACAATGAAGGATAATTTCAGAACTGTATTATAGATACAAATTTTACAATAAATCATGATTTGGATTGTGAAATAGATTTAAATGACTTAGATGTAAATAAAATAAAGTTTGATAAACCTACTAGATTTAGTCAAGCTGACATAGATAGCTTAGAGAAATTAGAGATTGAAGAAATTATTGAAGATGAATCAGATATATTGAATCTTAAGGATAATTTTGTACCTAAAGGTTTAACCCCCTTAGAATATCTTTTTGACTCTAATGATATAGCTAGAAAACCAAAAATGGAGCCAGTAAGATCTCACATAGAAGAATGTAACATTGGTACAGTCAAAACCAAAGATAATCAATCTGTCTAAAATTTTACCTCAACAAGAAAAGGATAAATATATTGAGCTTTTAAAGGAATATCAAGATGTGTTTGCTTGGAGTTATAAAGATTTAAAATCTTATGATACAAACATAATCCAACATAAAATTCCAATAAAAGAGGATCAAAATCCATTAAAACAAAAGTTGAGAAGGATTAACCCTGTGCTATTACCTTTGATTGAAAAAGAAGTTAAAAGAATGTATGATGCGCAGATTATTGCACCAATCAGATATTCTAATTGGGTTTCCAACTTAGTCCCTACAAGAAAGAAAACAGGAGAAATTAGATTGTGTGTTGACTTTAGAAATCTTAACAAAGCATCCTTAAAGGATAATTAGCCTTTACCTAAAATGAACCACATATTACAAAGGGTAGTATATTCTTCAAGGATTTCATTGTTAGATGGTTTTTCAGGATACAACCAGATCCTATTTCAAGAAGAAGACCAAGCTAAAACAACATTTACTACTCCTTGGGGAACTTTTATCTATGTAAAAATGCCTTTTGGCCTAATGAATGCAGGAGCAACCTTTCAAAGGGATATGGACATAGCCTTTGCTAAGTAAATACATGAGTTCTTAGAAATTTACTGAGATGACATTACTGTGTTTTCCAAAACAGATAATGAACACTTGGATCGTTTGAGACAAGTTTACATTAAGTGCAAGAAATATGGCATCTCTTTAAATCCTAAGAAAAGTCTATTTGGATTAGAAGAAGGTAATTTACTTGGAAATATAATCTCAAAAGAAGGAATTAGAATAGATCTTGCTAGGATAGAAGAAATTCTAAACATCAACCCACCAAGAAACATCAAAGAATTACAAGCTTTTCTAGGTAAGATAAAATTTTTAAGAAGATTAATATCTAATTTATCTGAGATAATTAGAGAATTGAATAACATGCTAAAAAAAGATTCAGTTCTTAGATGGACTGTTGAGGCTAAACAATCATTTGAATCTATCAAACAAGCCTTAACCCAAACTCCAGTCTTAATAAGTCCTGATTTTAAGAAATATTTCATGATTTTTTCATTTGCTTCAAAACACAGCATTGCTGCAGTCTTACTACAAAAAAATGACCAAGGATTTGAAAAACCCATAGCTTTCTTCAGTAAAGCCCTTATAGATGCCCCTTTGAAGTACAAAATTATGGAAAAACAAGCCTTAGCCTTGGTTAAGGCCATTAAAGACTTCAGAGTTTATATTCTCTACTCACACATTATTTCCTATGTCCCAAATTCTGTAGTTAAAAACATTCTTACTCAGGATGGTCCTGATGGAAGAAGAGGTAAGTCGATTTCCACTATCTTGGAATATGACATAGAGATAAAACCCACCAAGCTCATTAAAGGCCAAAGATTAACCAGACTTATGGTTGAATCCAATTGTAATACCCTAAACATAAATTTTAGTACTCAAGTAGATGATCAAGAAGAGATTGTGACTCCATCGATCAATGAAGCCTTTTCACACTCACCTTCGTATACAGATATCATATTTGTACTCCAAAACTTACAAACTCCTCCTGGATTTTCAAGAACCAAAGCTATATTTTTAAAACTTAAAGCAGTAAGATTTTGTATCTTAGATAATGTACCTTTTTGGAGAGATCATAGTGGGATTTTACTAAATTGATTACTAAAGGAAGAAGCTGACAAAATACTTGAAGAATTTCATGCGAGTGACTGTGGAGGACATTATACTAGAAATCTACTGCTGACAAGATCCTGAGAGCTAGTTTTTACTGGCCTACCTTGTTTGTTGATGTCAAAAAATATGTTACTTCATGTCATAAGTGCCAAGTTTTTAAGGGTAAAAATAAATTATTACCCCTCCCTTTAAAGCCTATTTCAACTAAAATTCCATTTAAACAATGGGGTTTAGACTTCATTGGTGAAATTCACCCCCCCTCTTCAGGCCAACATAAGTGGATTTTGATAGCCACTGATTATTTTACCAAGTGGATTAAAGCCATACCCTCCAGATAATCCACAGATACTGTCATTATTTCCTTCTTAGAAAACAACATCATTTCAAGATTTGGGTGCCCTCAAAAGATAATTACTGACAATGCAGCAAAATTTAAATCCAAGAAAATGATTGACTTTTGCCACAAATACCATATTACCCTAGGCCACTCTATTGCATATTACCCCCAAGGTAATGGCCTAACTGAATCCTCAAACAAAAGCCTAGTAAATATCATCAAAAAATTACTTGAAGACAATAAAAAGACTTGGCATAAGAAGTTAGTCAATGCCTTATGGGCAGATAGACTTACTACTAAGAAATCCATTGGTACTTCACCTCACCAACTAGTTTATGGAATGGATGTTGTTTTTACTTCCTCCCTAGGTGTACTAGTGATGAAAATTATCCAAGAATTACAGGTTGAAACAAATGAAATCCAAATAAGGATAAATCAAACTATTCACTTGCAACAAACAAGGGAAGAAGTTAATATCAAATCTCAAGTCATTCAAGATAAGATCAAGAAAATCTATGATATAAAGACTAAAAAGGATGATTTTTACATAGGAGATAAAGTGTTAAAATGGGATTCTAGAAGAGAAGACAAAGGAAAACATGGAAAATTTGATTTTCTATGGAAAGGGCCTTATGTAATTTATGGATATAGAGGTAATAATGCTTTCTTTATAAAAAAATTGGATGGAACAGATCTACAAGAAGGACCAGTTAATGGTAGAATGCTAAAGCACTACTACTCACCTGAGTTAACTAATAGTTAGTTTTTATTCACTTTAATCATTGTACATATACATTACAAAGTTTAGACTGGATTGGGTGTTTCCTTAGCAAAGTTGAAGTCCAAAGAGAAGGCCCTAAGCTTTGAAAAGTGAATATCATATATATGAATAAGTTGCAAATATCAGAAGACATTTACAGGGTCATCACAGTCAAATTTCAAAGGCTACTAGTCTCAGAGTTCTTGATATTTCACCAGGAAATGTCATCCCCATGTGGAGCTACTATTAGGGTCCTATAATAATAGGGTTCATAAAATTTAGAATTGACTTTGATAGTCTTGTAAATATGTACATACCTTGCTTTCTACAAGTTGTTTTCCCATATTCTGAAAAAATGAAAAATAATAAAAAATCAAAAAGAGGGTAAAATGTCCTAAAAGAAAGATCAAAGGACTTAGAAAAATATAAACCCCAAAAGAAAATAAATAAGACCTGAAAGTGAGCAAGCCCAAATGCCACTACTTTTACTTTACTGCAAGAATAATGATTATGTGCAGAGTGTTAATAAATTCCATAATCCATGATTAGTTAAATATTTTAATCTTAACTTTTCATGTTTCAATTTCATGTTTTAGATAGAGAATAAAGATTTGTCAAAAAGTTTAAACTTGACAAATCAGTAGATAGGTAGAGAATAATGAGGAGCTCAACAGTTTAATCTGAGCCCTCGGATGAAATAAGGTGGATCTAGATTAGTTTTATGCTTTGAAAGAAATTTTTTTAAGGTTGCAATCCTAAATGCACCTGCAAAATGAAGAAAAAATGTTAGAAATACAATTTGGGTAGGTAGAACGCAGTGGAGCAATCATGTAAATAATAAATCATAGGGAAAAATCACTAATTTCTCCTCTCCCATGATTATTCAATATTCTAAGCTGTTAGTCAAACAGGCTCGAAGCATTTCTCTGACTTTTGTTGGGACCGAAGCCAAGGCTTTATGACTGATTAGTTAAAAATATTGATTTCTTATGCTAAATCCTCATTGATCATCATTTACCCTTCATTCATACATTAAAACCCCTTTTTCCTAAGTAAGTACACATTCTTTCTTATTAAAATTGTAACCCTAGAAAAATTAACTTTATCCCTTCATAAGCATTCATAAAAACCCACAAAATTACATTTATCCTAAGTATTGGTGAAGGAAATGAAAAGGTGAGCAATACTTGATTTTATATATGATACTTAGAGATAATATGTATTTTGTTTTACATTTCACTCCCCTCTCATATTAAATTTTAACATATTTTATTAAATCCCTAAGAAATACCCTTTCCTAGTTATTAATTCCATTATATTCAATAAACCCCCAAAACCCACTATTATAATGTTTAAGACCAAAGTATATTATCCATGTGCTCAAATAAAAAAAAATCCCAAATCAAAAGCCCTTTGTTCTAAAACTATCGTTATTTCAAATACCCGCCCTATAGTTTTTAAACTATTGAAAAAAGTTGAAAACTATATAAATACAATATATAAACCCGCCCACTTATGTTTTATTAAAAACATTTAACAAATGTTTTAAATAAAAACGATGAACCCGCATATACCATCCTTAAAGCGTATCATATATGTTCTATACCTTTTTACCCCTCAACCATATCATAAAAGGTTTGAACATATTATAAGCCCCACCGCATTATAAACTCTTCCACTGCATTTGATTCACCCTGGTCCCACCTTTCCATCTCCATGCAACTCTCGAAGCAATCCTCATTGTTCACATTAAAACCTCAGATCTGACGGTAGAGGGTTGATATTGCATAGCTTAGATGCACAACCGCTCCAATTCAAAAGCCATGCAAAATGGGTGGTTTCCTTCTGACCCTTCCCCTCCACGTGGCCTCTCATGATTGGATCGTGTGGGTTTTGATTAAAACCGTTTACCACTTAAAACCCACGCGATAAACCGCCGGTTTTCAAAATCTTTGTAATTCAAAAACTGCCTCCCACCAGATAAGACCTGTATTCAATGCAAATTCTTACATTTTAATAAAACCTTGGCAAAATGCATTAATTACTTCTTTTCAGCGATTAACCATTGTTTCGCTTCCCCCAACTGTGTAAACCTGTGAAAACCCCTAATACCCATTTTTGTGCCAAGAACCTCCAAATTCACCAAAGAAACCTGTAAAAATTGTTGAGGAGCCGCACTTGCTCCAGTTCAACCACTGAAAGCCATCAATTCGACCAGGAAATTAAAGAAACCCTTTTAAAAGCCAATACCTGCGTCAAAACATATATTCTTCTGAGATTCAAACTTGTAATTAAATTGAACAAACCTTGTAAAAGAAAGCAGAATTATTTCAAAATCAGGAAATCAAAAATTAAATTGCCCAAAAGTCCTAGAAATAGGCCAAACTCTGGCAAAATTTTCCCAAAAACCCTAAAGTCTGCTGCGCACCATTTTTAAGGAAATTTATTAGTTTTTCATAGTTTTAAGGGTCAATTTCAAGCTCTAAAAGGCCAGAAATTCTCTGCAGATGCCCTAACCTTCTATAAATCCTTTTTTAATAGAGTTTTAGCCCATTTTGCAGGCAAGAACTCAGAAAACCCTTGTTTTATATTTTATATCAGTGTTTAAAGCCTTAGAACTTATTTAAAAGACCTAATGTAGAATAAAATCCAAAAAGACATTCTATTTTTTTAAATTTTCCAAATCAAGCCTCTGTTATAGTAAAATTGCCTCTGCAAACAGTTTAAACTTGCAGAAGCCAATCAAAATGCCTAAGAAACAGAGTGTAAACAAGTGTGAGGGTTCTAAAACTCCTAAGCCTACCCCTACCATGACTCCAAATACTGTAATTTTAGTCAACCCATTACAACCCCCAGTTGTTGATATTGATCATATTGCCCTAGCTGACATTGAGTACAAAATAGTTGATCCTATAGTTGAATTCAATCTCCTAGATATCCACAACTAGTGTTTTGAAAAATCCTTAGATGATCATGAAGAAGTTCACATTTGGGAATCCAATTTACCCAAATATGTAGTCCCCCTAACTCACCCTTGTTAAGAAATTATTAGATTATGCCACCAGTTTTACATTCCTGAACAAAGAGCTATTGTGAATGCAAATAAAGAGGTCCTGTTTACCATCACTACCGAGTCAATAAGCCAAATGTTGCAACTTCAACCAAACCCCCAAGCAGTCCCATTGTCTATTGAAGCCCTCACTAAGCTATACATTGGCTTAGATTTTCCTAAAAGGTTTATGATTTTTTAGAATTTTGTGCCCCTGCATGTTGAAATTCCCAAATTAAACCCTCCTTATTTAACGGCCAAGTTCCCTAAAGGTTCAAGGCATGTAATCTCCATGCTTTCCTTCATACTTGGGTATTTCACTGATGAGCACACTCATGAGTTTGTCTTGGGATTTTTGTCAACCTTTTCTCCAGGTCAACTACCTTTAGTTATATTTGAAAATGTTGGTTTCATTGCTGATAGTATTCACTATCAATTGAATAATTTACAGCTGGAAGGAGTATTCAGATATACCTCCTATCTCCTTCACATGTTTCTTTATTTCCAATCAAAGAGCTTTCCAATTTCACTTCAAAATTTGGATATAGAAGGAAAACCTCTATCAGTTATCTTTTGGACATCTATACTCAGAAAAGAAGGCACAAAATTCAATTATTCAGAGTTTGCAAAGTTTTTTGTACATCCATTGATCACCATATTGACAAAAACAGAGCAGCCTAGAATTAGTGAGGAAATGAAGAAAAAAATTGCAACTATCAGAGCAGAGAAAAGTAGGTGATTTGTATTTGTATGATAAATTCACTGCAATTAGAGTTTTGGCTCTAACTTGTTGCCTTAAAAGTTACCTAAGCATCCATCAATGAGGATCTTTTCCTTAGAGTATATTAGGCAAATCCTAAATTTAGATTCAATTAATTTTATGGCAACCAAGAAAAGACCCAATTTAAACTAAAAAATGAAATTGGGCCATTCATATGTAATCAAAGAGATGCAGAAAAGGAAACAACAAGCCAATTACTGGAATATAAATTAGAAGAAAGCTTCCCATGGAATTATGATCCACAAGGGATCTTAAGTAAACTAAGGGTAAAATGTAAAATGACACCCTTTATCCATGAATCAAAGCCAGAAATAGAGAAATTTTCTAATCAAATTGAGTGGGTTGAAAATACTTTAACAGAGGCAATTAACCAAAGGAATACTAGTCACACTTTGGAAATTTCCAAACAACCAGAGACATCCATTAAGAGAATCAGATAATAAGGAGCTTATATTGCCGAGACTACAACAAAAACAAAGTTTAAGATTATTTACAATAAGAGGCCGAAACTGGATACAACAACTAAAGGTAAGGTAACAATATATGTTGAAAAAACATAGCCCTTTTTTGAGATTCAACAAGATGATGAGCTTAGTGAAAAGAGTCGCCTTCACTAAGTGGGCCCGCAGGCTATTTATGGCGCAAGTTCATTTTTAGACTATGTCTATTTTTAGACATGGTGATCATATTTCACAAGTTGCAGGATGCTATTTTTGTATGGTTGGTCAAGTTGGAAAAATAGATGAAATTCTATTTTTAGAATATTGGGTGAAGTCTATGTATATATCGTCGATCTAAAAATAGAAGTGTTGATTATTATTAGCTCTTAATAATAATCCGACAATAAACAACAACTTATTCTCTTGGAGCACTTAGTTTCAATGCACAGATTTGGAAAATCAGTTGGTTGAAGGAATTTCACAATTCCTAGGGTTTACTGGTGGTTCATGCATGGAGGACTCAGTTAGAACTGAAGTGGCAAAGTTATGACAGAGTTGGAAGAGCAGTTCATGGAGTTGTTATTCAGTTTAACTCGGTTATTGGAGTTAAACTCTGTTGAGATAGTTGTATCTAGTTTAATTGAATGATACACTAGTGAGAGTGGAGTGAATTAATTAGTTGATTAATTCACAAATAATAACTCATTAATCAACTGAACAATACAACAATTAACTACAATGCATGGCAGTTCCAGTGGAGACCCAGTGGAGAGATAGGTTAAAGGGCAAGATGGAATATCTGTTGTGACTATAATGATGCATTTATTGCATCACATACACATTGGAGTTACCAATGAGGATTGCGCAGTCAAGGAAAGGGTAATTCGAATTCATTCAGAGGTATTCTTCAGCAAGGATTGCGCAATGGAGGCAAGCTAGTAGGTGGCAAGAAATCAGTGCATGGATTTGCAAATTTCTTCTGATTAGTGTGTGAGGATTGATTGATGTATTAAGCTTCGTATGAGATTGTTACATGATCTCCATGATACATAATATATGATAGTTGGGGTTTTCAGCTTCAGGCTTTCCCGTTAAACAACTGTGTTATGTGCAATTGTTTTTATTTATGCTTCACATGTGTTTGCAATTAATTTTCCTCAAAAGATTAACAGTGGAAGGATTCTGTATTTAGCAAGAAGATAAATATTGTTAGATCAGGAGAATCTGGATATATGCATGCATCTTGTATATAATTTCTACATGGTATTAGAGCAGTGTTAATTCTTGAAGATTCCAATTATGAAGAATTGTTGCGTTTGTTCTGGTGGACAATTCGAATTTGCTTCATAAAATTCTTCGTGCAGAAGTTGAGTATACATTGAAATGTATTTCAATGGGTTGTGATTGGATTATGCCCTTGACGGGAGCTTGAATTACATAGCTTGGAAGGATAGGATGGAGGCGTTGCTGGAAGATAATGGACTGAAGGAGTTCATTGATAGCAATGTTCCTAAGCCGGGATCTAGCGATGCTACATTACTTAACGCATGGAAGAAGAAGGTAGCAAAGACAAGAAGAATTCTGCTGGAGGGTGTGAAGGACCATATTGTGTCCAGCCTTCACGAGAAAGCCACATTCTTAATGTGGAAGGCTATGACAGATTTATTCCAAAGTAACAACGACCAGGGGAAGTTGGCGCTGAAAGACAAGCTTAGAAAAATAAAAATGGAGAAGGGAAACCGTATTCCAAAATATCTCACGAAGTTTATCCACTATAGGGATGAACTAGGAAGTGTGGGGATTACTGTTGATGATGGAGACTTGGTGAGCTTGGCTCTCCTTGGGCTTCCGAAGAGTTGGCATAGCTATGAAGACTCTATCAATGGACGGGAGAAACTGCCAGGATGAGACTGACTTTGGTTAGATCTTGTGCAGGAAGAGATAAGGCGGGGTACCAAGGATGGCTCTTCATTGAAGAATGAAGATGAAGAGAATTGCACTTTGGCTACCAAATCAAGGAAAGGGAAGGGGAAGAAATTTCCTTCAAAATCTAAAGCTAAAGGCAAGAAGCAGGATTTGTCCAAGGTGAAGTGTTTTCACTGTCACGAACATGGGCATTTCGCCACTAACTGCCCACAGAAGAAGAAGAACAAGAAGGATGCTGGAGCTGCAATTGGAGAGGCCTTAGCCTCGCAATTTGAACTTGATTTCTCTTTTATCGCATGCTTGGTTTCAAGCTATATGGGATTGGTGTGGTATCTTGATAGTGGTGCATCTTTCCATATGACGAGAGACAAGGAGTTGTTTAGTGACTTGGAGGAGAAGGACCTTCAAATGCATATAGATATGGGCAACGATGGTCGATATAGTGCGACCGAAATTGGGACCATTACCTTTGGGAGGGAGTCTGGTAATCCATTCTTGTTGAAAGATGTTATGCATGTTCCAGGTCTAAAGAAGAAATTGGTCTCGGTTTCAATGTTGGAAGACAAAGGTTATGATGTTGTTTTTAGTGAGGGAAAAGCCTTCCTTTGACATAAAATAATGGGTCAAACCAAGAAGATTGGGATTCAAGTTAAGAATATATACAAGCTGGAGGTAGATGGCTGTGCTGCAATGGTGGGCAAAGCAGAAGAAGTGGTGAGCGGGGATGAGGGAAAATTATGGCACAGGAGATTGGGCCATCTTCACCATGGCGCTTTGAAGATTTTGCAGCAGATTTATACTAGACTTCCCAAGGGTACTCTTGCACAGTGTTAGGCCTAAATATACCTCAGGCTAAGAAAGGCAGAATCTAGGGTAACATCAAACCACGCTTAACCTGGTAGCTAGCCTTACCAGGTCAGGAGAGGGCTCTCTCCTTGTCAATATTAGCAAAAAATGATCAATGAGGCTTGAGATGACTTGATGTGAAGACTAATTTTAGGTTAGGTATGTGTAAAAAAGAGTTTGATTGATTTTAATGATGTTTTTTTTGGCTCAAATGGAAAGGCAGATTTCGGTCTGGGGAATGAGGCTCAGTTTTGCAGAGATCTCAATGGGGCAAGGTAGGAAATTGATTTGAAACTTAAATTTGAATGAAATGGAGAGATTTTAGAATGGTTAGGAGTTTGAGAGGGCATGAAAGTCTCAGGGATCCTCTTCAAATTGAAGAAAACATAAATAACTAAACAAACCCCAGGTAGAGCACTGCAATTTCAATGGATTCTACCTTAATCCTTGTTTGATTTAGTTAAGATGAAGCAAAGAAAGATAATGGCATACATAAATCACATGTAAAACTTGAAATTATAGAAGGAAACACAATACCAAATCAAGATGCCACAAGAATCCCATAAAGTGCTGCAAACCCTGGTCTATTCCTTTGCCAAACTGCAGAGATGAATGTACAATAATGCTCAAAGCATTCCCAAAAGTCCAACCATGCTAATGACTGAAAAATTACAAGATACAGGCAACCAACAACTCATCCTAGCCTCTAGGGGTCGATCTCATGATTTTAGGAGCTTTTCGAACAATTTCTAAACTGAGAACTAAAAAGTAAGCAATGGAACAGCTTGCCTCTAAAAACTAGGAAACTGATTCATTTAGTTGCAAACTACCTTTTGATGGATGAATCTACCTCTATGAGTGAAAATTTAGCATAATTACATCAAAATCTATCATTTCATATTAAATTACATCATGAGTTTAACAATTAGAAGGAAAAAATTCAAACTGTGAAAAAACTAGGCGAAAAACAGAGTTTTTGACCAAAATGAGAAAAATTCCTCCAATGCGCTGCGCTGATTTCTCTATGCGTAGCGCCTTTTTGCAGCTGATTTTGGAGGCCTTCCCAGTGTCCAAATTTTCTCCAAGTGGGCTTGTTGGAATTTTCTACCTGTCTAATTTCCAGCACAAGTGGAATTTTTGAATTTTTCCTCCATTTTCCCCTCCAAAACTGAGTTCTCCCAAGACTGCTTCTTGTGTGTCAAAAAAGGGGCAGAAAGGTCATTTTTGGGGTGTTTCTGACCTTTTTGGAAGCCCAAATATTTTCAAAAAAATTTGTCCATTTTTGAGCATGCATATTTTTTCATGACAAATCCAAAAAATTTGAGTTTTCATTAAAAGGAGTTATCCATCAAAAGCGAGCGCCAGGTGGCGCGACGCATAGAGAAAAAAAGTCTGTTTTTTGAGGCAAAAATTCAAAAATTACAAAAAGTGTCCCAAATTTTTTGAAATTTGGGCTGAGTGTCCTCCATTAGGTTCTGTGTTGGGCCAAGGAAGCCTCAGCCAAGATCTAAAGTCTATTTTTCTCTTTTCTCCTCCTTGATGCCTTCTTCAACTTGGCCTTCAAAATCTTGATTCTTGCTTTGCACACGTGGTTTCTTGCCCAGTAATGGTTAGCCATGTGCCTCAACATGTTTTTCTCTTTGTTGGCCTTCTCCAGCATCTTTTCCAAATGTATGTTTATCCTTTCGAGCCAAGATTCACGATCATCTTCAATTTCTTTTTCAAGTGGTGTCAACTTGGTTTTCCTTCTCTTGGCAGCTTGCCGATTTTCTCATATGTTTTGTAGCTCCATAATGGTTTGTTGGTCCTCTAGCTGCTTGTTTCTTTGCTCAAGGTATTTAATTTTTCATTTTTCTCTTTCTAGGTTGAGGGAAAAAGCATTAATGTCTACCTGTTGCTCCTGAATGATCTCCCTGAACTTTGAGCTTTGTGGGCCCAAATCAGTGTCATCCTCCTGAATGAGAATGAAATCTGTCTCCTGCACTCCTGAAGGCCCTTCATCATGTAATGGCCTCTTGCCCTTGTCTTGAACCTACTCTGATGATGGAGGAAGCGAGACCCCTTCCACCCTGAGTGGAGATAATACTCGCTTGGCTACTGCAAACAACCTTCTAGTGCCCTTTTGATAGGTGACAAACTTTGGCACACTAGCGGTCTGTGTCTCATGACCCTCCTACTGATGTGAAGTTCCACTTGTCTCATGAAAATCTTCTGGAGGTACTTGAGGAGCCGCGAAGAACTCATGAGAAATGAAATCCTCCCATGAGATGTCCTGCAAACCAAGCTGATGCATGACCACAATTTTGATAAGTGCAAAATGATATATACTGTTTAACTGTTGCTGAAGAGTCTTCTTGTGCACTAAGGTGGTCATCTTCTCAATGTTTCAGCAAATAAAGTAGGGGAGATTCATCATTCTCACCCTAGTAAAGTGCATCAAAAATCTAATGTGATAGGCATATAGGCGAGAAAACTGGCCCTCACAACTGAAATACGTAATTATGAGTTTCATCAAAGGAGCATATGAGTCTTTCAAATATCGAAAGGGAAAAACTCTGCTGAGTTGTCTCAAATAACCAGGCTTGATGTATGGCTCATAATTTTCCCTGTCAATTTGTTGCCTTTTATTCCACTGCTCTCCGACATTTGGAAGGTCGGTTGCTAGAGAAATAGACTCCGGTGTCAAGGTGAATGTCACACCTGCAAGAGTGACTTGGCCATTATGAAGATGAAGCACAAACAACTTGGCCAAATCATGATGGTACTGGACTCTAGCAACCATCTCATAGAACTGATAACAGGATTGGTGTTGGAAGCATGTGGTAGCAAGAGGGCAGGCCTGCAGCTCAGCAAGTGAAATAGGCTCCTCTTGTATATGTTTACCACCCTTGTGAGGTTTCCTTGGTGCATGCACTTCTGTAGGAGAGTCACTATGTGTCTCCTCATCTCGGTCACAGGAGGGATCAGATTCCATGTTTGCCAAATTTTGTGTTGTCTTAGATGAGTATGAAGAGATTTTAGGTGTCTTTGATCTTTTGCTACCAAGTGTATGAAAATGCATGAGGGACTATGAAGGGAGAGGGTAAGAGCAATTTTGGGAATGTTGTTGACTGGAATTTGGGGAATTGAAGGGTTTTAGGGACAATTTTTAGGGTTTGGGAATTTTTGTACCTAAATTTTGGGATAATGGGAATTGGGGATAGGGGTGAGTGAATTTAGGGATATGGGGAATAGTAAAATGGGTTAATGAAACTAGAAAAGAAGTGAGGGAATAAAAAGGTGAGGGAGTGATGGCCACGAAAAAAATATTTACAAACCCTAAGAAATCATGTCTTTGAGCAAGAATATCAAGGAAGTAGGGTTTGAATTTTTTTTACTAAATCATCAGAAGCATATTAATACACACTTTCATTGGCATTTGAAGATTTGTTGACTTACTTTGGACCGGAGGAAACCAAGCAAATTGAAAGTTTGGATGAATTTGTGGTGAAAATGGCTTGCAGCTCTATGCGTTGTGCCACAAATCCAATGCGTCACACCTTCTGTATGCACCACGCCAGTGTAGTTTTTATATTGTAGAAGGCGGCCCAATGCGTCGCACCGCTCACCCAATGCACCACGCCCCCAAAACAGAAACTCTTTGCTGCGACTTTGTGACCACGAGCTTGCTCTAAATCTCTCTTGCTCTTTTGGATGCAAATGAGTCTTTTAAACATAAGAAATAACTTATATAGAAAAGACTCTTAATTTTTCACTTCATAAAACCCACTTTTGTAATGTTTACATTTGAAATTTTCTTTTCAAACTCTGTTTTAGGCATTTTTACTTTATTTTTCCTCTGATTAACTGAATGACTTGATTTTTTGTTTGCCTTGCAGGGGATGGAGTTGCTGAAGCTTGGTAAGGTGACCAGGGTTGCCATTAGAGTTGCTTACATAGGAAAGAACTGAAATTACATCAAATTTATACATAAAAACCTAAAATAAAATGTTTTTCCTCAAAACAGGGTTTTGAGGAAAAATACATTTCTGAACATGCGATTATGAAATTTATTGGTACTGGAACTTTGTTCAACCTCCTCATGCGCCTGCTGACCGTTATTGGACATTTTGAAGACCTTTTTGATGAAACCGTAGACCTAATTAAACTTAAACCCTAGACATGACTCTTGCAAATTTAAAGACAAAAAGAGACTACAGATGATCTTGATGAATGGAAATGGGCCAGCAGGTAAAAGACATGAGGGAAAATGTACAACAAGCCACTACCATCAGATGATCGATGCTCCTAATGGAATGCAGTTGATTGAGCGAGACACTTAATATGCAATGCAATAAGAGAATTTGATCACTGACAGAGGGATGAAGATACTGACACTAACATTGGCTCCAATGGGAATGGTAGCTCTTTGGAGGTGCCAAGAACTACAGATCTCTGGGAAAGCAAGCAATGCCTTCATCCATTGGGCTATGGAGTCAATAACTTCTAAAAACCAAAACCAGACTCTTGACTCAATTTCAGGACTAAAATCTGAGTCAAAACTGACTCAATTTCAAGATTGAAATCAACTAAAAGACCTGACTCAAACAAACCAAACCAAAACTGAAATCAAACCTCAGTTTTATAGCCTTCACCTCGGGCCCCAAACTGAAATAATGATGACAGCACACACTTGCAATGAAATTTAAACAAACCAGTATGTACAGTGATACATATGACAGCAGAAAACATTTCAAAAATAGTACCGTTTGAGTAATCAACCATTGACCGGCCCACCTAGACAATCTTCTCCATTCATTTCTTTCAAAAGGAAAGCATTTTGGCCTCAATATGAAACAATTCTGAAAGGTCCTTTCCAAATATTCTCAAACTTGCCATGCTTACCTTTATCTTCATTTCTTGCGTCCCATTTTAGCACTACTTCTTCTATTTGAAACTTTTCTGCCTTTGCCTTTCGATCATATATCTTCTTGATTCTTTCTTGCAGCCTAAAAGTGTTTTGAAAAATTTCCTCTCTAGTCTGTTGTAAATGGATCATTTGATTGATTCTTCGTTGCAAATGATCATCCTCACTACCAGCTTCCTGCAGAAGTTTAACCACTGGAACTGCGAGAGAGGTTGGGAATATAGTGTCAACACCATACATGAGCTCAAAAGGAGACATGCCTATAGATTTCTTTTGACTTACTCTGTCTGCCCAAAGTGCATTAACCAGTTTCTTGTGCCAAATTTTCTTGTTCGTTTCCAACAACTTTTTGATAATATTGACCAAGGATTTATTTGAGGATCCGGCCAATCCATTGCCTTGTGGATAATATGTGGTTGAGTGCCCCAAAGTAATTTGATACTTATTACAAAATTAAATCATTTTTTATATTTAAAGGATGCTGCATTATCAGGGATCAGCTTGTTTGGATAGCCAAAACGAGACAAAATATTGATTTCAAGAAATGAAATGATTACCAAATCAGTGGCCTGCCTAGTGGAGATCGCCTCAATCCATTTGGTAAAATAATATGTCACTGTAAGGATCCATTTAAGCTGCACTGAAGAAGTAGGATGGATCTCGCCAATGAAGTCCAAACCCCACTGCTGAAATGGAGCACTTACTTCAATGGGCTTGAGTAGTAAAGGCTGCAATTTTCTCCTACCTTGAAAAATCTGACATTCGTGGCAGCTTGTAACAGTTTTGTACACATCAGCAAAGAGATTTGGCCAATAATATCCTGCTCTAAAAATCTTGTTGGTTGTAGTCTTCCAGAAAAGATGACCTCCACAATCTCCCTTGTGAAAGTCTTCCATAACCTTTCTTGCCTCTTCTTCAACCAAACAATTGAGTAAGACACCACCAGGATCTTTCCAATAGAGCACATTTTTCATGATACAAAACTTGGCAGCCTTTAATTTCAGTGTCCTAATTTTGTTCTTAGCCATTCCAGGTGGTGGTGATAGATTTTGGAGTACATAAACAATTTCTGAATACCACGGAGAAAGAAGAAAAAATTATGATATCTGAGCGGGCGAACTTTCTTCATTTTCCTCGGACATTGCGGCAATGAGATTAATGTCCAAGGCATGCAAATTTGACTCAGCCATTATTTTGGCCAGCCCCTGTCCTTTGATGAGCTTTGTAGGTTTGATCTCCACGTCATATTCCAACAAGGTAGAAATCCATTTGCCTTGTCTCCCTTCTGGATCTGTTTGCACTAAGACATCTTTAATAGTAGCATTAGGAACATAAGCAAGGATGTGAGAATGAAAAATATAAACTCGAAAATATTTCAATGCTTTTACCAAGGAAAAAGCTTTATTTTCAATAATATTATAATTTAAAGCTGCATATCTTATGGTTCTGCTGAAAAATGCAATTGGTTTCTCAAGCTGGTCTCTTTTCTGCATCAAGACTGCTGCCATAGTATGATCTGAGGCAAATGAAAACAAAATGAAATATTCAGTATAGTCAGGGCTGATCAAAACCGGAGCTGAAGAAAGGGCCAATTTCACCAAATTGAAAGACTTTATTTCTTCCTCAGTCTACTTCACTACACTATCTTGTTGAAAATGCAACAAGATGATGGAGCTTAGTGAAAAGAAGTCGCCTTCACTAAGTGGGCCCACAGGCTATTTTTGGCGCAAACTCTATTTTTAGACTATGTCTATTTTTAGACATATGGATCATGGTCTATGAGTTGCAGGATGCTATTTATGGATGATTGGTTGAGTTGGTAAAAATAGATGGACCTCTATTTTTAGACATTGGGCGGAATCTATTTTTAGATTGCCGGGCTAAAAATAGAACAGTCAAATATTATTAACCCTTAATAATATTTAGACTATAAACATTATCTTATCCTCTTGGAGCACTTCAGTTTGATGCTTGGATGTGGCACATGCAGCTGACAGAAGGAAATACCCTTTTCCTAAGGGTTAGTTAAGCTATTGCATGGTTGACTTCAATTAGAACTCATGTGGCAGAGTTTGGTGGAGTTGATGAGGCAGTTGGTGGAGTTGTGTTCTGTTTAACTTAGTTGAACTAGTTGTATTTAGTCTAACTGACAAATACACTAGTGATGAGTGTTGTGAATTAATTATTAATTAATTCACTAATTATTAACTCATAATTCAACTAAAGAACACATCAGTTAACTGCAATGCATGGACAGTTCAGTGGAGACCAGTGTTAGAGGTGGGTGAAAGGGTGAGTCTACTATCAGTTGTGACTATGGCTGTGCATGAGATTTGCAAACACATTGATTGAGATTGCCAATGAGGATTGCGCAGTACAAGCCAGATGGATTTGAACTTGGATCTCATCATTATTCATCTTGGATTGCGCAGTAGAGGCAGGCAGACTTGTGGAGGAGATTTGAACCTGTGACTTGTTCATCTTCCGTGCTAGTTTTGTGTGTAGCATGTGAGATAGTGCTGAGAGCTGTGAGAGATTTGTGCTATGTATTGTTACATGTTCTCTATCATTATAATATACAGATAGTTGGGGGTTTTCAGCTGTATGCTTTCCCCATTACATACTGTGTTATATGTGTGCTTGATTATGTTTTAATGTGCGCATGTGACTGCTTCTATTTCCGCATATTAATGATCAATTGTAGAAGAGGTTATGTATTATGCATGAAGCTTAAATAGTGTGTAATCAGGATAATCTCGGTGAATAATTCATCTATTATTCAAATTTCTACATGGTATCAGAGCGAAATTGATCATCAGATCTATTACAGTGATTACAATTTATTTCGGTAGACAGAGTCTATAAGCGGGCCAGGTAGCCTCTAGATCCATCCTTTCTCTGAAAGGTGATATATCCAGTAAATGCCCCTACAGTAGATCTCTGTGCTAGAAATAATTTTTTCTCACAGATCGAAAGCGGTTGAGTTTTGAGCTGGTGGAATTCGAATTTGCAGCAGAATTTGGAATTCGAATTTGCAGTAGTTTTCTTGGTGTCGAAGTCAAAATGTATTTCAACGGATTGCGACTGGAATATGCCCTTGATGGCAGCTCGAATTATGTTGCATGGAAGGACATAATGGAGGTGGTATTAGATGATAACGGGCTGAAGGAGTTCATAGAGGCTGAGGTCCCAAAGCCTACTAATGCTACTCAAGTTGAGGCTTGGCAAAAGAAGATGGAAAAATGTCGAAGGATTTTGCTGGAGGGCGTGAGGGATCACATTGTATCTAGCATGCATGGAAAAGCTTCTCCATACTTGATGTGGAAGGCGTTGACAGATTTATTCCAAAGCAAGAGCGACCAGAAGAAGTTGCCGCTCAAGGATAAACTCAGACACATAAAGATGGAGAAAGGCGACAGTATGCTCAAGTACCTCACGAAGTTCATCCAATGCAGGGATGAGCTGGGAAGTGTGGGGGTGACTTTTGATGATGATGAATTGGTGAGATTGGCTCTCCTTGGTCTTTCGAAGAGTTGGAATTCCTATCAGGATTCTTTCAATGGTCGGGAGAAATTGCTAGGATGGGAGCGACTTTGGTCGGATCTTGTGCAAGAGGAGAAAAGGCGGAATACCAGGGATGGATCTTCATCAAAGGAATCTAATGAAGAAAATTGTGCTTTTTCTGCCAAAGAAAAGAAGGGGAAGAGCAATAAAGCTTCTCATTTCGGTGCGAAAGGCAAGAAGCAGGACATGTCCAAGGTGAAGTGCTTTCACTGTCAACAGCACGGACATTATGCCACAAATTGCCCGCAGAAGAAGAAAAATAAGCATGCTGCTAGATCTGCAGCGGGAGAGGCCTTAGCCTCGCAGTTTGAGCTAGATTTTTCGCTGATCGCATGCTTGGTCTCAAGTGTGATGGGATCAGTATGGTTCTTGGACAGTGGTGCGTCTTTTCACATGACTAGAGATTGAGGTCTGTTTTCAGATCTGGATGAGAAAGATCTTGGAGTGAACATCGAGATGGGCGATGATGGTAGATACAGTGCGACTAGTATCGGTACCATTTCTTTTGAGAGGGAGTCTAGTAAACCCTTCGTATTGAAGGAAGTGATGCATGTTCCAGGATTGAAGAAGAATCTGATCTCTGTGGCGATGTTAGAAGACAAGGGGTACGATGTTGTCTTCAGTGAAGGAAAGGCTTTCCTGCGCAGTAAGACAACCGGAGAAACCCGGAAGATAGGGGTTCGAGTCAAGAACCTTTATCAGTAGCAAGTAGATGGCTACGCAGCAATGGCATGCAAGGCGGAAGGAGAGGTGAGCCAGGATGATGGCAAGCTGTGGCACCGGAGATTGGGCCACCTTCACCATGGCGCTTTGAAGATACTGCAGCAGATTTCTACTGGGCTTCCTAAGGGCACTCTTACACAGTCAAATCAGTGCAAGGGGTGTACCTTGGGAAAATTTGTGAAAGCCACCTTTCACGAGAAGGATAGTCGCGCCACAACGATCCTTGAGAGAATTCACACAGACGTGTGTGGACCTTTCTCAGTAGCTTTGACGACAAAGCACGGGTACTATGTGATCTTTGTTGATGATTATTCTCGGAAGTGCTAGATCTTCTTCATGCAGAAGAAGAGCAAGACATACTCAAAGTTCTGTGAGTTCAAGGCGCTGGTTGAGAAGGAATCGGGGAAGCATGTGAAGGCCCTTAGGAGCGACAATGGTGGTGAATTCATCTCTGCTAAATTCAGGGAATTTTGCAGCGCAGAAGGAATTCGGAGAGAGCTCATAGCACCTCATAACCCACAGCAGAACGGGGTTTCTGAGCAGAAGAACAGAACGACCGTGGGTGCTGCACGGGCGATGTTGCATGATCAGGGCCTACCCCTTCACTTGTGGGTGGAGGCATGCAATACTGCAGTATATGTGCAGAACCGTTGTCCTCACAAGATACTTGGCATGAGTACACCTGAGGAGGCGTTTTCTGGTAAGAGGCCTGATATTTCCCATTTGAGGATTTTTGGTTCACCTCTTTACATGCATGTGACGAAGGATGCCAAGAAGAAGCTAGAGCTGACCGTAGAGGTTGGGATATTTTTGGGGTACACTGATATGCCCCACAACTATCGTGTGTATTTTCCAGACAGTCGCAAGACTGTTGTGCGACAGGATATCAAATTTTAGGAGGAGAAAGCCATGCAGTGTTCGCTTGAGAGGGAGCCACACTTGCATGCAGATGAGGAGCTACTAGTTCCTAAGGATGAGATTCAGGATGTGGATCAGCCACAAGAGGAAGTTCATGGAGTGGAAGAGACCACTCATGCAGTGCCAACCATCAAAGGGCGCAAGCGCACTACAGAAGCTAAGCGACTGGCTCAAGATGCAGAGAAGGTTGTAGGACCACATACAACACAGCGCAGATAGAGACAGTCACCGGACCAGTACACTGGATACATGGCTCTTGTGAGAAAATGTATCGTGACAGAGCCATCCTCTTTCGAGGACGCTTTGGAGGACCCCGCATGGGTAGATTCCATGGTGGAAGAGTATGATTCGATTGTTAGAAACAGTGCATGGGAGATTGTCCCAAGGCCGGAGGGGAAATCAGTGGTGGGTTCGAGATGGATCTACAAAGTGAAGCAGGCGGCTGACGAGAGTGTGGAGAAGTACAAGGCAAGATTTGTTGCCCGAGGCTTCTCACAGATAGAGGGGATCAATTATGATGAGACCTTTGCACCTGTTGCAAGGTACTTTTCCATATGGACGATCCTAGCTCTCTCAGCGCAGATGGGGTGGCACATTCATCAGATGGATGTGAAGACTACATTCCTCAACAAAGTCATTGAGGAGGAGGTGTACATAGAGTAGCCCGAAGGTTTCGAGATCTTCGGTAGTGAGTCGCATGTGTGCAGACTCAAGAGAGCACTGTATGGGTTGAAACAAGCACCTCGTGCTTGGTACACACGGATAGACAGTTATTTCACCGGACTTGGATTCTCCAAGAGTGAGGCGGATCCTAGCTTATACCAGATTGTGGTGGAGGGAAAGTTGCTAATCATTGTACTGTATGTAGATGATTTGATTTTGACGGGTGATGAGCTGTTGATACTTTCACCAAGGAGGATCTTGCTAGAGAGTTTGAGATGAAGGACTTGGGCCTCCTTCATTATTTCCTGGGATTGGAAATTTGGAAGCACAGTGATGGACTATTTGTTTCTCAGGGTAAGTATGTCCGGGAGATACTGGAGAAGTTCAACATGCATGGCTGCAAGCCTGTTGATACTCCTCTTCCTGGAGGTTGGAGGAAGGAGGATGCTACTTCAGCGGAGGTAGTGGATGCCACTGTTTACCAACAGTTGGTGGGGTCGCTTATGTATCTGGTCAATACACGACCCGATATATGCTATGCTGTTAACTAGCTTTCGCAAGCTATGGTTAAGCCTACCAAGCTCTTCTGGAAGGCAGGCAAGCATGTATTGCGTTATCTTAGAGGCACATCGAGATATGGTCTGTGGTACAGACAGGAGGATGACGTGAAGCTATGTGGCTTCACAGATGCAGATTGGGCAGGGAGCCCAACGGACCGAAAGAGCACATCTGGAGGGATCTTCAGTATCGGGTCGACATCAGTTTCCTGGTACAGCAAGAAGCAGAGATCCGTGGCACTCAGTTCCGTGGAGGCCGAGTATATGGCAGCAAGCTTGGCTGCATGCGAGGCTATTTGGATGAGGAAGATTCTGGTCGGGTTGTTCGGGTCACACTTGGAGCCTACTGTGATTTATTGTGATAACCATAGTTGCATTAAACTCTCGGCTAATCCAGTATTTCATGATATATCCAAACACATCGACATCAGGTACCATCATATCAGAGATTGTGTGCAACGGAGAATCATGTTACTTTCATATGTTCCCACGGAGGATCAGGATGCTGACATCTTGACGAAGGCGCTCACCAGGAGCAAGTTCGAATTCCACAGAGGCGGGATAGGGGTTGCAGATAATCCATATCTTGTTGAGAGGGAGTGTTGAAAATGCAACAAGATGATGGAGCTTAGTGAAATGAAGTCGCCTTCACTAAGTGGGCCCGCAGGCTATTTTTGGCGCAAAGTCTATTTTTAGACTATGTCTATTTTTAGACATATGGATCATAGTCTATGAGTTGCAGGATGCTATTTATGGATGATTGGTCGAGTTGGTAAAAATAGATGGACCTCTATTTTTAGACATTGGGCGGTTTCTATTTTTAGACTGTCGGGCTAAAAATAGAACAGTTAAATATTATTAACCCTTAATAATATTTAGACTATAAACATTATCTTATCCTCTTGGAGCACTTCAGTTTGATGCTTGGATGTGGCACATGCAGCTGACAGAAGGAATTACGCTATTCCTAGGGGTTAGTTGAGCTATTGCATGGTTGACTTCAGTTAGAACTCATGTGGAAGAGTTTGGTGGAGTTGATGAGACAGTTGATGGAGTTGTGTTCGGTTTAACTTAGTTGAACTAGTTGTATTTAGTCTAACTGATAAATACACTAGTGATGAGTGGTGTGAATTAATTATTAATTAATTCACTAATTATTAACTCATAAATCAACTAAAGAACACATCGGTTAACTGCAATGCATGGACAGTTCAGTGGAGACCAGTGTTAGAGGTGGGTGAAAGGGTGAGTCTACTATCGGTTGTGACTATTGGCTGTGCATGAGATTTGCACACACATTGATGGAGATTTCCAATGAGGATTGCGCAGTTGGAGCTAGTGGGATTCGAACTTGGATCTCATCATTAATCAACTTGGATTGCGCAGTAGAGGCAGGCAAACTTGTGGAGGAGATTTGAACCTGTGACTAGTTCACTTTCCATACTAGTTTTGTGTGTAGCATTGAGATAGTGCTGAGAGCTGTGAGAGCTTTGTGCTATGTATTGTTACATGTTCTCTATCATTATAATATACAGATAGTTGGGGGTTTTCAGCTGTATGCTTTCCCCATTACATACTGTGTTATATGTGTGCTTGATTATGTTTTAATGTGCACATGCGACTGCTTCTATTTCCGCATATTAATGATCAATTGTAGAAGAGGTTATGTATTATGCATGAAGCTTAAATAGTGTGTAATCAGGATAATATCGATGAATAATTCAGCTATTATTCAAATTTCTACATATCTTTCTTGAGCATGTTTGTGATTTCCCTTAAATGTTCTGCAAGATTAGGCACAAAGCGACGTAAGAAATTCATCTTATCGTTGAATGATTGGATCTCCTTTTTACTTTGTGGAAAATCAATTTGCTGAATGGCTTCCACTCGATCTGAATCGATTCAGATGCCATCCTTTGATATAATATGACCGAGAATCTTGCCTTCATCCATGGAAAACAGACTCTTCTTTGGATTGAGAGATATACCATATTTTCTACACCGCTGAAATACAATCTTTAAATGATAAAGGTGCTCTTCATCTGAATTATAAAAAACTGTCAAGTCATCAAGATAAACAACTAGAAAGACATCTTTTTCATTAGCAAATGCAATATCCATTGCTCGCTGAAAGGTCGCACCAACATTCTTCAATCCGAAAGGCATTTTGGCATAATGAAAAGTTTCCCACGGAGTGGTGAACGTTGTTTTATCTCTGTCATCCTCATGGACCAAAATTTGGTTATAACTGGAATAATCATCGAGTAGCGACATGCGGGATGCTCCAACTACTCACTGAAGTATGTGATCCATCTTGGGAAATGGATAGTTTTCTTTCAAAGAAACTTTATTCAGATTTCTAAAATCAATACATAAGTGAATCTCACCTGTTTTCTTACGCACGGGCACCAAATTAGAAATCCAATCTGAAAATCTTACAGGGACGATGATACCAGCTTTATACAACCGATTCACTTTCTTCTCTATTGAGGGCAGCAGCTTTGGATTTATTCTTCTTAACTTTTGTCGAAAGGGCTTTTGATTTGGCTTGATCGGGATGATATGCTGAATTATGCTTGTGTCATATGCCTTCAAATCTGAAAAATCCTAAGCAAATACTTCAACAAATGAAGATAATAAATAGATATACTTTTCTTTTACCTATGGGGGCAACGCCTTTGATAATTTCACCATTTTAGGATTTTCTGCTGATCCAATGTTCACATCCTCAACTCCTTTCTCGGTTGGCAGTAAGCTCGGTTTTTGAGCTACATCATCTTGGTCGAAAAGCTCCTCTAAAGGTATTAGACCTTTAGGAATGACATTGTCCTTCAGATGCAAAACTTCCATCTGATTGAATTGTATATCCACCTCGCCATCATCATGTTCCCCATCAATAGAAGTGTCTTTGAATTTACCTTCATTTTGTAGAAATTCATCGATTTTTTTATCATCTTGAAACACTTGCCAATACCTTTGATTGTCAAGGACAACCGGGCGATGCTTCACATGAATTTCTAACGTGTTGTTTGAATTCGTCGGAATTTTCAAATTACTTGCTACTGTTGCAAGTGAATCTGCAATGACATTCTAAATACGAGGGACACATGTCAAAGTATGATATGAAAACAATCTCAAGATATATAATACCGCATTGCAGTAGGCCCGCATTCGAGGATGCTTAGCTTGGTATTCACATTTCACTTGCTTTATAACTAACTCAGAGTCACCATACACTGAAATCCTTTTGGCATTTAACTTTCTAAGAATTTTCAAACCAACAATTAAAGCCTCATATTCAGCCTCATTATTTGAACAGTCAAAATCCAATTTATAAGAACAGACCCTTACATTACTTGGTACTTTGTTTGGGGAGAAAACAGGGCTGTGCATCCAAATGCCAATTCTAGCACCTTCCCTTCCTACCGCGCCATCAAAATCCATGGTCCAAAAACCAGCTTCGTCCTCTTCCAAATGCTGAAATTCTGATTGCTCTTTTACTTTTCCTTGCTTTCCATCAATATTTTGCTGCTGTTGGAAGGCTGATTGCTCAACGGTACTATCAAGTCTTTGTCTTTCTTGCTTTAAGACCTCTTTTAAATTTTCAGTGATTTTTGGAATGTCTTCTACTTCAATTACTTGGCTATTTACATCATTAAAGCTATCGGAATATAAATAAAATGATTCTAAATCAGTAGGTACATAGTTGATTGGATGATTTACTGGTTTCTCCTTGCTAGTGATCATGTACTTCATCTTTTGCTCCCGGTATAATTTCCTCATCTGACCAAACACAGGAATAGTAGCATAGGAGAAATCAAGCTAAAATGTCCCTTTAAGTTTCGCTCCCCAAGATCTGGAAAGAAGCATGCCAAATCTAGGAGGAATATCTGCCACAACCACATCCATCACAACATTTTTAGCTGGAATCTGATCCAAAATGACCACCAAATCTTTGATAAGACCAATGCATCTTACTATACCAGAATCGGAAGAGTAAAGGTCATGATACTTTCTAGTGATATCCAATCCCAGTTTCTCCATGATTGCCTTAGGCATGAGATTATGAGAGGCTCCGGAATCAAACATAGCATTGTGTAACACATAGTCATGCAACCTAAGGCTAATGTAAAAAGGAGGTACATCACTATCTTGAGACTGACCTTCCAATGCTGGACCAAAAATCAACTCAGGTCTATCATCCTCCACGTTTACCATATCGGATAATGGATCTAAATTCAAAATCTTAGACACCTGACCTTTATAGCTGCTATTCTTCATCAATTCAGTCAAAGGAATAGATACTTTTAACTTAGCAATTTCATTTTCTAAGTTAAAAACTGAAGCTTTCTCTACCTCTTTAGCTGGGACATCCTTCTTTTCAGTTTTCTCCTTTGATATATTTGGCTGATTGGATCTTTCATTTGCTGATGGCAGTTTGCTAGTGGTGAGATCAGCTGTCTCTTTTCCCTTTTTCTACACAACGAGTGGATCATTCATTTGTGCTGTCGCCTCCTTTATTTTTTGAATTGGATTAATGGGTACATATCTACTTCTGAGTGAATATTTTCACTGCTAGGCTGTCAAATCATTCATGTACCCTCTCTGATATTCATCAGATTCGTTTTCAAGAACTTTTTCATTCGCCAAGATGAAATTTTCGTCCCTTTGTACAACTGAGTTCTCGGAATACTCCTCGTCTTCAGTGATAAAAATTGGCATATCATCGGGTGTAAAAAAATTATTCTCTTCTCCAATTAAATTCTCCTCATCATCTAATTCCGGACCATGTACAAAATTCTGCTGTAAGGGTGTCTTCACTTGCTGCTGTACTGCTTGGTCTTATGCTCGTTGCTCTCTTTCCTTGATTCTAAATTGTGGTTTCTGTTGGCCACGGAAGTTAGGATTTCTGATTTGCAGTTCAGAATTTTCAATTGTCAATCTGTCAAACATACTTTCCATCTTACGGAGCACTTGATCTGAAGTGGAAACCTCTTCCTTTATTGTTACTTTCTTTTCAGCTTTCGTTCTAGTTCTCTTGGCAAGCAGATTTTCTTCAACACTGACTGCAATTTTTTGCATGTATTCCAAAGTGGTCGGATCTCTTTCTCTTAATTGATAGGCCATATCAGGATCGAAACCATCTGGAAACTTAATCAAATCCAACCCCATAGGTGGCTTTATATCAGCAGGAATTTAATTGTAAATAGAATTGAATCTAATACAATAATCTTGAACAGACTCACCAACGTTCCGCTTGATATTCTCATATTCGAAAAGGATCTAAAGAGGGTTTTTCTTCACTTCCCATCGATCCAAGAATTGTCTCTGAAGATTAGGCAATGTAGTAATACTTGCAGCCGTCAAAGCTCTGAACCACTTCCTCACTTCACCTCCAAAGGTTTGTACAAACAGTCTCATTGTCACATTTTCTGCATCAATCTCATGAAGGTCAAAGAAATCTGTCATCCTATCCACATGTTGTTGAGCTATAACATTTTGAGGAGTGCCATAAAACAATGGAATTTTTCTTTGATAATCGGCGTGCATGTCATCCATATTTTGAGGCAACACAAGGGGTGCAAATCAGGCAGCCATTTCTCTGGGTGGATTTACAACCGGTCTTGGGAATATAAGAGGAGTTGGAGCAGTTGATGTATGAGGTGTATGTGGTGTGGATGGAGGTGACACCACTGCAGATTTTTTATCAGAGAGAGAAGGCTGCACGGGAATGGTGGGAATGAAAGGAGGCTCGGTAGGAATTTCTAAACTAGATGCAATTGCAGATGACCCAAGAGTTGTAGATGCAGACTCTATGAATTCGGGAATATTTGTAGCTACAATGGAAGTCTGAAGATTCAAGATATAACTGTCAATTGATCTATTGGCCTTTTCAATTTCAAGATCTTTGACAAACTCTGAATTTAGGGCAGTAGAACCAACATCACTTTCAGACTTGGTCTCAAACAATCACAACTCAAATTGTTCGTCAAACTCAAGATCTTCAAGATACTCAAAAACAACAGGACATGAATGAGATTTGAACACAGGAATCACATGACTTTCTCGACAAAGGATTCTCAGAATAAGATTTGGAATTTCATACACAGGAGGTGGATCAGGATCCGGATTTGCCCTGGTGTGTCGTCTATAAGCCAGTGTGTTGAATTATTCCCAAAAATCAAACGGACAAAATCAACTTGTTCAACCTATCAAATTCTAGACTCATCATCCAAAAGTTTAGAATTATCTGATGTACTGGGGCAATTTGCAAGTCAGGTGTTATGTTTATAAAACTAGATCGGAGATTGATTGAAGCAACGTTTATCTACTTATGCACTCGCAAAGCAATGTAAAATTCGAAGGCTACCTGACATAATTTCAGGCTTCGTCTGTAGTTTATAAAATGAAGAACACTAACAAAAAAATAATTTTTTTTTCCCAGTATGCTCGCCACTATGTTAGGCCTAAATCTACCTCAGGCTGAGAAAGGCAGAATCTAGGGTAACATCAAACCATGCTTAACCTGGTAGCTAGCCCTACCAGGTCGGGAGAGGGCTCTCGCCTTGTCAATCTCAGCAAAAAATGATCAATGAGGCTTGAGATGACTTGATGTGAAGACTAATTTTAGGCTAGGTATGTGTGCAAAATAGTTTGATTGATTTTAATGATTTTTTGTTGGCTCAAATGGAAAAGAAGATTTGGGTCTGGGGAATGAGGCTGAGTTTTGCAGAGATCTCAATGGGGAAAGGTAGGCAATTGATTTGACACTTCAATTTGAATGAAATGAAGAGCTTTTAGACTGGTGAGGAGTTGGAGAGGGCATGAAAGTCTTAGGGATCCTCTTTAAACTGAAGAAAACATAAATAACTAAACAAACCCCAGGTAGAGCATTGCAATTTCAATGGATTCTACCTTAATCCTTTTTTGATTTAGTTAAGATGAAGAAAATAAAGATAATGGCATACATAAATCACATGTAAAACTTAAAATTATAGAAGGAAACACAATACCAAATCAAGATGCCACAAGAATCCCATAAAGTGCTGCAAACCCTGGTCTATTCCTTTGCCAAACTGCAGAGATGAATGTACAATAATGCTCAAAGCATTCCCAAAAGTCCAACCATGCTAATGATTGAAAAATTACAAGATATAGGCAACCAACAACTCATCCTAGCCTTTAGGGGTTAAGCTCATGAGTTTAGGAGCTTTTCCAACAATTTATAAACTGAGAACTAAAAATTAGGCAGTGGAATAGCTTGCCTCTAAAAACTAGGAAACTGATTCATTTAGTTGCAAACTACCTTTTGATGGATGAATCTACCTCTATGAGTGAAAATTTAGCATAATTACATCAAAATCCATAATTTCATATTAAATTACATGATGAGTTTAACAATTATAAGGAAAAAAGTCAAACTGTGAAAAAACTAGGCGAAAAACAGAGTTTTTGACCAAAACGAGCAAAATTTCTCCAAAGTGCCGCACTGATTTCTCTATGCGTAGCGCCTTTTTTCAGCTAATTTTGGAGGCCTTCCCGGTGTCCAAATTTTCTCCAAGTGGGCTTGTTGGAAATTTTTGCCTGTCTAATTTCTAGTACAAGTGGAATTTTTGAATTTGGCCTCCATTTTCCCCTCCAAAACTGAGTTCTCCCAAGATTGCTTCCTGTGTGTCAAAAAAAGGGCAGAAAGGTCATTTTTGGGGTGTTTCTGACCTTTTTGGAAGCCCAAATATTGTCAAAATTTCTTGGCCATTTGTGAGCATGCATATTTTTTCATGAAAAATCCAAAAATGTTGATTTTTCATCAAAATTAGTCCCCCATCAAAAGCGAGCGCCAGGTGGCGCGACGCATAGAGCAAAAAAGTCTGTTTTTTGAGCCAAAAAATCAAAAATTACAAAAAGTGTCCCAATTTTTTTGAAATTTGGGCTGAGTGTCCTCCATCAAGTGCTGTGTTGGGCCAAGGAAGCCTTAGCCAAGATCTGAAGTCTATTTTTCTCTTTTCGCCTCCTCGATGCCTTCTTCAACTTGGCCTTCAAAATCTTGATTCTTGCTTTGCACACATGGTTTCTTTCCCAATAATGGTTAGCCATGTGCCTCAACATGTTTTTATCTTTGTTGGCCTTCTCCAGCATCTTTTCCAAATGTATGTATATCCTTTCGAGCCAATATTCACGATCATCTTCAATTTCTTGTTCAAGTGGTGTCAACTTGGTTTTCCTTCTCTTAGCAGCTTGCCGGTTTTCTCGTATGTTTTGCAGCTCCATAATGGTTTTTTTGGTCCTCTAGCTGCTTGTTTGTTTGCTCAAGGTATTTAATTATCCATTTGACTCTTTTTAGGTTGAGGGATAAAGCATTAATGTCTGCCTGTTGCTCCTGAATGATCTCCCTAAGCTTTGAGCTTTGTGGGCCCAAATCAGTGTCATCCTCCTGAATGAGAATGAAATCTATCTCCTGCCCTCCTGAAGGCCCCTAATCATGTAATGGCCTCTTGCCCTTGTCCTGAACCTGCTCTGCTGATGGAGGAAGCAAGACCCCTTCCACCCCAGGTGGAGATAATACTTGCTTGGCTACTGCAAACAACCTTCTAGTACCCTTTTGATAAGTGACAAACATCGGCACACTAGCGGTCTGTGTTTCATGACTCTCCTGCTGATGTGAAGGTCACCTATCTCATGAAAAGCTTCTGGAGGTACCTGAGGAGCCGTGAAGAACTCATGAGAAATGAAATCCTCCAATGAGATGTCCTGCAAACCAAGTTGATGCATGACCACAATTTTGATAACTGCAAAATGATATATATTGTTAAACTACTACTTAGGAGTCTTCTTGTGCACTAACGTGGTCATCTTATCAATGTTTTGGCAAATAAAGTAGGGGAGATTCATCATTATCACCCTAGTAAAATGCATCAAAAATTTGATGTGATAGGCATATAGGCGAGAAAACCGGCCCTCACAGCTGAAATACTTAATTATGAGTTTCATCAAAAAATACAGGGAAAAAATCTGCTGATTTGTCTCAAATAACCAGGCTTGATGTATGGCTCATAATGTTCCCTATCAACTTGCTGCCTTTTATTCCATTGCTCTCCGACGTTTGGAAGGCTGGTTGCTAGAGAAATAGACTCTGGTGTCAAGGTGAATGTCACACCTACAAGAGTGACTTGGCCATTATGAAGATGAAGCACAAACAACCTGGCCAAATCATGATGGTACTGGACTCTAGCAACCATCTCATAGAACTGATAACAGGATTGGTGTTGGAAGCATTTGATAGCAAGAGGGCAGGCCTGCAGCTCAGCAAGTGAAATAGGCTCCTCTCGTATATGTTTGCCACCCTTGTGAGGTTTCCTTGGTGCATGCACTTCTGTAGGAGAGTCACTATGTGTCTCCTCATCTCGGTCATAGGAGGGATCAGATTCCATCTTTGGCAAATTTTGTGTTGTCTTAGATGAGTATGAAGAGATTTTAGGTGTCTTTGATCTTTTGCTGCCAAGTGTATGAAAATGTATGAGGGACTATGAAGGGAGAGGGTAAGAGGGATTTTGGGAATGTTGTTGACTGGAATTTGGGGAATTGAAGGGTTTTAGGGACAATTTTTAGGCTTTTGGGATAGCAATTAGGGTTTGGGAATTTTGTAGCTAAAGTTTGGGATAATGGGAATTGGGGATAGGGGTGAGTGAATTTAGGGATATGGGGAATAGTAAAATGGGTTAATGAAACTAGAAAAGAAGTGAGGGAATAAAAAGGTGAGGGAGTAATGGCCACGAAAAAAAAATTTACAAACCCTAAGCAATCATGTCTTTGAGCAAAAATTGCAAGGAAGTAGGGTTTGAAATTTTTTTACTAAATCATCATAAGCATATTAATACACACTTTCATTGGCATTTGAAGAGTTGTTGACTTACTTTGGACTGGAGGAAACCAAGAAAATTGAGAGTTTGGATGAATTTGTGGTGAAAATGGCTTGCAGCGCTATGCATCGCGCCACAAACCCAACGTGCCGCACCTTCTATATGCACCGCGCCAGTGTAGTTTTTATACTGTGGAAGGCGGCCCAATGTGCTGCGCCAGCTCTATGCACCGTGCCGCTCACGCAATGCGTCGCGCCCCCGAAACTGAAACTCTTTGCTGCGACTTTGTGACCACGAGCTTGCTCTAAATCTCTCTTGCTATTTTGGATGCAAATGAGTCTTTTAAACACAAGAAATAAATTATATAGAAAAGACTTTTAATTTTTCACTTCATAAAACCCACTTTTGTAATGTTTACATTTGACATTTTCTTTTCAAACTCTGTTTTAGGCAGTTTTGCTTTATTTTGCCTCTGATTAACTGAATGACTTGATTTTTTGTTTGCCTTGCAGGGGATGGAGTTGCTGAAGCTTGCTAAGGGGACCAGGGTTGCCACTGAAGTTGTTTACATAGGAAAGAACTAAAATTACATCAAATTTATACATAAAAACATAAAATACTTTGTTTTTCCTCAAAACAGGTTTTTCAGGAAAAATACATTTCTGAACATGCGATTATGAAATTTATTGGTACTGGAACTTTATTCAACCTCCTCATGCGCCTATCGACCGTTATTGGAAATTTTGAAGACCTTTTTGATGAAACAGTAGACCTAATGAAACTGAAACCCTAGACATGACTCTTGCAAATTTAAAGACAAAAAGTGACTACATATAATCTTGATGAATGGAAATGGGCCAATAGGTAAAAGACATGAGGCAAAATTTACAACAAGCCACTACCGTCAGATGATCCATGCTCCTAATGGAATGCAGCTGACTGAGCGATACACCTAATATGAAATGCAACAAGAGAATTTGATCACTGACGGAGGGATGAAGATACCGACACTAACACACAATCAGATCAGTGCAAGGGATGTACTATGGGTAATTTTGTAAAGACCACATTTCATGAGAAGGAGAACCGTGCTTCGGTGATCCTGGAGAGAATTCACACAGACGTGTGTGGACCTTTCTCGGTTGCTTCAATGGAAAAACACAGGTATTATGTTATATTTGTTGATCACTATTCTCGTAAATGCTGGTTCTTCTTCATGCAGAAGAAGAGCGAAACATTCTCAAAGTTCTGTGAGTTTAAAGCATTGGTGGAGAAGGATTCAGGGAAGCAAGTGAAATCTCTACGAAGAGATAATGGTGGTGAATACATCTCGGTTGAATTCAAAGACTTATGTAGCAAAGAAGGAATTCGAAGAGAAATCATAATGCCTCATAACCCACAGCAGAATGGGGTTGCGGAGAGGAAGAACAGAACGATCGTGGGTGCTACACGAGCGATGTTACATGACCAGGGCCTACCGATGCACTTGTGGGTGGAAGCATGCAACACTATGGTTTATGTGCAAAACCATTTTCCTCATAGAGTACTTGGCATGAGTACACCTAAAGAAGCTTTTACTGGTAAGAAGCCTGATATTTCTCATATCAAGATTTTTGGCTCATCTGTTTACATTCATGTGAAAAAGGATGCCAGGAAGAAGCTGGAGCCAACTGCAGAAGTTGGGATATTTGTGGGGTACACAAAAACACCCTATAATTATCATGTGTATTTTCCAGACAGTCGGATGACTGTGGTGCGACGGGATATAAAATTCAATGAGGTGAAAGCCATGAAGTTGTCGCTTGAGAGGGAGCTATACTTACATGCAGAGGAGAAACTTTTTGTTCCCAAAGACGAGCCTCTGGATGTGGATCAGCCACAGGAGGAGATCCATGGAGTGGAGGAGTCTACTCATGCAGAACCAAACATCAGACAAGGCAGAAATCGAACCACATAAGCTGAGAGACTAAAGTTTTATGCGGCACAGAATGTAGGAGTCCCTACATCACAGCGCAGATAGAGACAGTCACCTAATCAATTTACTGGATACATAGCTCTTGTGAGCAAGTGTATCGTGATAGAGCCATCTTATTTTTAAGAATCATTGCAGGAGCCCACATGGGTAGATGCCATGGTGGAGGAGTATGACTCCATTGTTAGAAACAATGCTTGGGAGATTGTTCCAAGGCCGATGGGAAAATCAGTTGTTGGATCAAGATGGATCTACAAGGTAAAGCAAGCTTCTGATGGGAGCGTCGAGAAGTATAAGGCAAGATTTGTTGCCTGGGGCTTCTCAAATATTGAGGGGATTGATTATGAAGAAACCTTTGCACCTGTTGCATGGTATTCTTCCATAAGGACCATCCTTGCTCTCTCAGCACAGATGGGTTGGCACATTCATCAGATGGATGTGAAGACTGTGTTCCCTAATGGGATCATTGAGGAAGAGGTGTACATTGAGCAGCCTGAAGGATTTGAGATCTTCAGCAGTGAGTCACATGTGTGCAAGCTCAAAAGAGCACTGTATGGGCTGAAACAAGCACCTCATGCTTGGTACACTTGGATCGACAACTATTTCACTGGACTTGGCTTCGCCAGGAGTGAGGCAGATGCAAACCTATACCAAATTGTGGTGGAGGGTAGCATTTTAATCATTGGTCTTTATGTTGATGATTTAATACTAACAAGTGATGATCAGTTGATACACTCTTGCAAGGCAAATATTGCAAAGGAGTTTGAGATGAAGGATTTGGGCCTCCTTCATTATTTCCTTGGATTAGAAATATGGCAGCGGGATGGTGAACTATTTGTGTCTCAAGGCAAGTATGCGTGGGGAACACTGGAGAAGTTTCACATGCAAGGCTGCAAGCCTATAGACACTCCTCTTCTAGGAAACTACAGGAAAGAGGATGCTACATCGGCAAAGGTAGTGGATGCCACTATTTATCGATACTTGGTGGGTTCGCTAATGTATTTAGTTAATACAAGACCAGACATATGCTATGCAGTGAACCAACTTTCACTGGCGATGGTTAAGCCTACCAAGCTCTTTTGGAAGGCAGGCAAGCATGTCCTGAGGTATCTTAGGGGCACATCTGAGTATGGCTTATGGTACAGATAAATGGATGAGGTGAAGTTGCATGGCTTCCAGGATGCAGATTGGGCAGGTAGCCCAATAGAAAGAAATAGCACATCAGGAAGGATTTTTAGTATCGGATCTACGATAGTTTCTTGGTACAGCAGGAAGAAAAGATATGTGGCACTCAATTCAGTGGAAGCAGAATACATGGAAGCAAGTCAAGCTGCATGTGAGGCTATCTGGATGAGGAAGATCCTAGTTGGTTTGTTCGATTCACATTTAGATCTTATAGTGATACATTGTGATAATCAGAGTTGCATTAAACTCTCGATTAATCCTGTGTTTCATGATATATCTAAACATATTGATATCTGGTATCATCATATCAGAGATTGTGTGCAGCAGAAGATCATGTTGCTTCACTACATTCCTACGGAAGATCAGGATGCAGATATTCTGACAAAGGTGCTTACCAGGAGAAAATTCGAATACCATAGAGGCGGGATCAGGGTGAAGGATAATCCATATCTTGTTGAGAGGGAGTGTTCAGATTCAAAAATATGATGAGCTTAGTGGAAAGAGTCGCCATCACTAAGTGGGCCCGCAGGCTATTTTTGGCGCAAGTCTATTTTTAGACTATGTCTATTTTTATAAATGGTGATCATATTTCAGAAGTTGCAGGATGCTATTAGTGGATGGTTGGTCAAGTTGGAAAAATAGACGAACTTCTATTTTTTTAATATTGGGCGAAGTCTATTTATAGATCATCGATCTAAAAATAGAAGTGTCGATTATTATTAGCTCTTAATAATAATCCGACAATAAACAACAACTTATTCTATTGGAGCACTTAGTTTCAGTGCACAGATTTGGAAAATCAGTGGGCTGAAAGAATTACACAATTCCTAGGGTTTACTGGTGGTTCATGCATGGAGGACTTAGTTAGAACTGAAGTGGAAAAGTTATGACAGAGTTGGAAGAGTAGTTCATGGAGTTGTTATTAAGTTTAACTCAGTTATTGGAGTTAAACTTAGTTGAGCTAGTTGTATCTAGTCTAACTGAATGATACACTAGTGAGAGTGGAGTAAATTAATTAGTTAATTAATTCACAAATAATAACTCATTAATAAACTGAAAAATAAAACAGTTAACTACAATGCATGGTAGTTCTAGTGGAGACCCAGTGGAGAGATAGGTGAAAGGGCAAGATGGACTATATGTTGTGACTATAGTGATGCATTGATTGCATCACACACAGATTAGAGTTTCCAATGAGGATTGTGTAGTCAAGGCAAAGGTAATTCGAATTCATTCAGAGGTATTCTTCAGTAGGGATTGCGCAGTGGAGGCAGGCTAGGAGGTGGCAAGAAATCAGTGCATGGATTTGCAGATTTCTTCTGATTAGTGTGTGACGATTGATTGTACTGAGATATTGATGTACTAAGCTCTGTATGAGATTGTTACATGATCTCCATGATACATAATATATGATAGTTGGGGTTTTTAGCTTCAGGATTTCCTGTAAAACAACTGTGTTATGTGCGATTGTTTTTATTTATGCTTCACATGTGTTTGCAATTAATTTTCCGCAAAATATTAACAGTGGAAGGATTTTGTATTTAGCAAGAAGATAAATATTATTAGATAAGGAAAATATGGATATATGCATGCATCTTGTATATAATTTATACACCCTTGAATACCAACACTGAACACACAAAGACCAATGTAGCCACTGTAATGAGCAGTGAGCCAAATCAGAATCAAGAGCAACTGAATAATGAAGATGCACAGATAATGGAAAGGCAGCAAAGTATGGAGGCTTCTTCCTCACATTAAGCTAAGGAGAAGGATTTAGATATTAATGATAAATACAAGAAAATCAAGTTGAAGAATGAGGAAATCAAAAGTGAAATATATTCTCAGTTTTTGAAGCAAAAACCAGGTAATCAAAATAGATTTCTCTCAGCATTTGATTATTCAACTAAAAAATTGATTATTTCATTATTACAACCCACAGTATCAGTGCCAAAAATAGTTGCTGACTACAAAAAAGTTGATATGGAACTAGCTACACACAAAATCCATGAATTGGATCATATTGAGTTTCATAGGCAAACCTCAGAGATGCTCTATTCCACAGTCACAAAAAAATCGATCAGTGCTCATAGGCTTCAAAATACCATCTCTAATATGCAGGACCAAATGAAAATGGATAAAGCTTCATTATATGTTGAGATTGCAACAAGATGAAGAGCTTAGTGGAAATAAGTCGCCTTCACTAAGTGGGCCCGCAGGCTATTTTTGGCGCAAAGTCTATTTTTAGACATATGGATCATGTTCTATGAGTTGCAGGATGCTATTTGTGGATGGTTGGTCAAGTTGGAAAAAATATATGGACTTATATTTTTAGACATATTGGGCGGAATCTATTTTTAGATTGCCAGTCTAAAAATAGATATGTCGAATATTATTATCTCTTAATAATATTTGGACTCTAAACATTATCTTATTTTCTTGGAGCACTTTCGCCATGCGCTCGCATGTGGCACAGAGCTGACAGAAGGAATTATGCTATTCCTGAGGGTTATGTGGAGCTATTGCATGGATACTTCAGTTAGAACTCATGTAACAGAGTTTGGTGGAGTTGATTGAGGAAGTTACTGGAGTTGTATTCATTTTAACTAATCTAAACATAGTTGAGCTATTTGTATTCACTTTAATTGATTGATACAATTAGTGAGAGTGGTTTGAATTAATTATTAATTAATTCACTAATTATAAACTCATTAATCAACTAAAGAATGCATCGTTTAACTTCAGTGCATGGCTAGTTTCAGTGGAGACCAGTGTAAAGATAGGTGAAAGAGCAGGTTAACTATCAGTTGTGACTATACTATTGTTATTTGCAACACACGGATAGGTGGAGAAGCCCATGAGGATTGCGTAGTACAAGCCAGGTGGTTTATCTAATTAATGAATCCATCCCATAGCATTGATAATGCAATAGAGGTTGGCTATCAAGTGGCAAAAGATTGGAGCATGTGTTTTTGCTAGATCTAGCTTGATAGTGTGTAGCAATTGAGGGTGTGCATGAGAGTCAGGGAGAGCTTTGTACTATGATTTTTACATGATCTCCATGACATATAATTTACAGATAGTTTGGGTTTTCAGCTTTAACCTTTCCCATTAAATACTGTGTTCATATGTGTGATTGTTCGTGGTTTTAATGTGTGCATGCAATTGATTTTATTTCCGCAATTAATGATCAATGGTGGAATAGATTCTGTATTTTTCATGAAGTTAAAATAGTGTGAGATCAGGAGAATATTGGACATATAACACATAAGTTATATAATTTCTACATGGTATCAGAGTAGTTGATCATTGGAGGAGATTGCAATTATTGAAGCAGTTGATTTTTGTGCTAGTGGAATTCGAATTTGCTGCAGTGTTTTCTTGGTGTCGAAGTTGAGCATTCATTGAAAAGTCTTTTAATGAATTGCGATTGGAGTATGCCCTTGATGGCAGCTCGAATTATATTGCATGGAAGGACAGTAGATGGAGGCGGTAAAGGATGAAATGGGTTGAAGGAGTTCATAGATGTATAAATTCCAAAGCCTAACTTCTAGTGATGCCGCATTTCACGCATGGAAAAGAAGACAACAAAGTGTCGAATAATTCTGTTGGAAGGTGTGAAGGATCACATAGTGTCCAGCCTTCATGGTAAGGCTTCTCCATTCTTGATGTGGAAATCTTTCATAGATTTATTTCAAAGCAAGAGCGACCAGAGGAATTTGGCGCTCAAGGATAAACTCGAAAACATAACAATGGAGAAAGGTGACAGTATGCCCAAGTACCTCACGAAGTTCATCCAATGCAAGGATGAGCTGGGAAGTTTGGGGGTTACTGTTGATGATGAGGAATTGGTGAGCTTGGCTCTCCTTGGGCTTCCAAAGATTTGGCATTCCTATCAGGACTCTGTCAATGGTCGGGATAAATTTCCAGGATGGGAGTGACTTTGGTTGGATCTTGTGCAAGAGGAGATAAGGCGAAGTACCAGGGATGGATCTTCATCAAAGAACTCTAATGAAGAAAATTTCACTTTGGCTGCCAAAGCAAAGAAGGGGAAGAGCAAGAAGCATGCTTCTCAATCCGGTGCGAAAGGCAAGAAGCAGGACATGTCCAAGGTGAAGTGTTTTCACTGTCACCAACACAGACATTATGCCACTAGTTGTCCACAGAAGAAGAAAAATAAGCAGGCTAATGGATCTGCAGCTGGAGAGGCCTTAGCCTCTGCGCTTTGAGCTAGATTTTCTTTTCTACCATCCCATTCTGGTCTCAAGTGTGACGGGTTCAGTGTGGTTTCTTGACAGTGGTGCATCTTTTCACATGACAGGAGATCGAGATTTGTTTATTAGATCTGGATGAGAAATATCTTGGAGTGCACATCGAGATGGGCGATGATGGTAGATACAGTGCGACCGGTATCGATACCATTTCCTTTGATAGGGAGTCTGGTAAACCATTTGTATTGAAGGAAGTGATGCATGTTCCAGGATTGAAGAAGAATCTTATCTTTGTGGCGATGTTAGAAGACAAGGGATATGATGTTGTCTTTAGCGAAGGAAAGGATTTCCTACGTAGTAAGGCAACTGGTGAGACTCAAAGGATAGGGGTTCGAGTTAAGAACCTTTATCAATTGCAGGTATATGGCTGCACAACAATGACAGGCAAGGTAGAAGGAGTGGTGAGATGAGATGATGGCGAGTTGTGGCACCGAAGATTGGGCCACCTTCAACATGGAGCTTTGAAGATACTGCATCAGATTTCTACTGGGCTTCCTAAGGGTACTCTTGCATAGTCAGATCAGTGCAAGGGATGTACCTTGGGAAAATTTGTGAAAGCCACCTTTCACGAGAAGGATAGTCGTGCCATGATGATCCTTGAGAGAATTCACACAGACGTGTGTGGACCTTTCTCAGTAGCTTCGATAGCAAAGCATAGGTACTATGTGATATTTGTTGATGATTTTTCTCGGAGGTGTTGGATCTTCTTCATGCAGAAGAAGAGCGATACATACTCAAAGTTCTGTGAGTTCAAGGCACTGATTGAGAAAGAATCGAGGAAGCAAGTGAAGGCTCTTAGGAGCGACAATGGTGGTGAATTCATCTCTGGCGAATTCAATGACTTTTGCAGCGCAGAAGGAATTCGGAGAGAGCTCATAGCACCTCATAACCCACAGCAGAACAGGGTTGCTGAGCGGAAGAACAGAACGATCGTGGGTGCTGCACAGGCGATGTTGCATGATCAAGGCCTACCCATTCACTTGTGGGCGAAGGCATGCAATACTGCAGTATATGTGCAAAACCGTTGTCCTCACAAGATACTTGGCATGAGTACACCTGAGGAGGCGTTTTCTGGTAAGAGGCCTGATATTTCCCATTTGAGGATTTTTGGTTCACCTGTTTACATTCATGTGACGAAGGATGCCAGGAAGAAGATGGAGCCGACCACAGAGGTTGGGATATTTTTCATGTACATTGATACACCCCACAACTATCGTGTGTATTTTCCAGACAGTCGAAAGACTGTTGTGCGACGGGATATCAAATTTCGTGAGGAGAAAGCCATGAAGTGTTTGCTTGAGAGGGAGCCACACTTGCATGCAGATGAGGAGCTATTAGTTCCTAAGGATGAGCCTTAGGATGTGGATCAGCCACAAGAGGAGGTTCATGAAGTGGAAGAAACCACTCATGCAACACCAACCATTAGAGGGTGGAAGCACACTATAGAAGCTGAGCGACTGAATCTTGATGCAGAGAAGATTGTAGGAGCACCTACATCACAGCGCAGATAGAGATAGTCACCTGACCGATATACTGGATACATGGCTCTGATGAGAAAGTGTATCGTGACAGAGCCATCCTCTTTCGAGGAAGCTGTGGAGGATCCCGCATGGGTAGATGCCATGGTGGAAGAGTATGATTCGATTGTCAGAAACAGTGCATGGGAGATTGTCCCAAGGCCGGAAGGGAAATCAGTGGTGAGTTCGAGATGGATCTACAAAGTGAAGCAAGTAGCTGACAGGAGTGTGGAGAAGTACAAGGCAATATTTGTTGCCCGAGGCTTCTCACAGATTGAGGGGATCGATTATGAGGAAACCTTTGCACCTGTCGCAAGGTATTCTTCCATACAGACGATTCTTGCTCTCTCAGCACATATGGGGTGGCACATTCATCAGATGGATGTGAAGACTGCATTCCTCAATGGAGTCATTGAGGAGGAGGTGTACATAGAGCAGCCCGAAGGTTTTTGAGATCAGCAAAAATGAAGTCGCATGTGTGCGTGTGCTCAAGAGAGCGTTGTATGGGTTGAAACAAGCACCTCGTGCTTGGTACACACCTGATAGACAAAGCTATTTCACCGGATTGGATTCTCCAAGAGTGAGGCGGATCCTAACCTATACCATATTGTGGTGGAGGGTAAGTTGCTGATCATTGTACTTTATGTAGATGATCTGATTTTGACAGGTGATGAGCTGTTGATACTCTCATGCAAGGAGGATCTTGCAAAAGAGTTTGAGATGAAGGACTTGGGCCTCCTTCATTATTTCCTGGGATTGGAAATTTGGCAGCGCAATGATGGACTGTTTGTTTCTCAGGGTAAGTATGCCTAGGAGATACTGGAGAAGTTCAACATGCATGGCTGCAAGCCTGTTGATACTCCTATTCCTAGAGGATGGAGGAAGGAGGATGCTACTTCGGCGGAGGTAGTGGATGCCACTGTTTATCGACAGTTGGTGGGGTCGCTTATGTATATGGTCAATACACGACCCGACATATGCTATGTTGTGAACCAGCTTTCACAAGCTATGGTTAAGCCAACCAAGCTCTTCTGGAAGGCAGGCAAGCATGTATTGAGATATCTCAGAGGCACATCGGGATATGGATTATGGTACAGACAGTCGGATGAGGCGAAGTTGTGTGGCTTCACGGATGCAGATTGGGTAGGGAGCCCAATGGACAGAAAGAGAACATCTGGAGGGATTTCAGTATCAGGTCGACAACAGTTTCTTAGTACAGCAGGAAGTAGATATCTGTGGCACTTAGTTCAGCAGAGGCCAAGTATATGGCAGCAAGTTTGTCTACATGCGAGGCTATATGGATGAGGAAGATCCTGGTCGGGTTGTTCGGTTCACACTTGGATCCTACTGTGATTTATTGTGATAATCAGAGTTGCATCAAACTCTCGGTTAATCCAGTATTTCATGATAGATCTAAACAGATTGACATTCGGTATCATCATATCAGATATTGTGTGTAGCGGAAGATCATGTTACTTTCATACATTCCCACAGAGGATCAGGATGCTGATATCTTGACGAAGGTGCTCACCAAGAGAAAATTCGAATCCCATAGGGGTAGGATAGAGGTTGCAGATAATCCTTATCTTGTTGAGAGGGATTGTTGGGATTGCAACAAGATGAAGAGCTTAGTGGAAATAAGTCGCCTTCACTAAGTGTGCCCGCAGGCTATTTTTGGCGCAAAGTCTATTTTTAGACTATGTCTATTTTTAGACATATGGATCATGTTCTATGAGTTGCAAGATGCTATTTATGAATGGTTGGTAAAGTCGAAAAAAATAGATGGACTTATATTTTTAGACATACTGGGCGGAATCTATTTTTAGATTGCCAGTCTAAAAATAGATATGTCAAATATTATTAGCTCGTAATAATATTTAGACTCTAAAAATTATCTTATTCTCTTGGAGCACTTCAATTAAGTGCACAGATGTGGCACAGGAGCTGACAGAAGGAATTACACTATTCCTGAGGGTTATGTGGAGCTATTGCATGGATACTTCAGTTAGAACTCATGTGACAGAGTTTGTTGGAGTTGATTGAGGAAGTTAATGGAGTTGTGTTCAATTTAACTAATCTAAACATAGTTGAGCTATTTGTATCCAGTTTAAATAATTGATACAATTAGTGAGAGTGGTGTGAATTAATTATTAGTTAATTCACTAATTATAAACTCATTAATCAACTAAATAATGCATCAGTTAACTTCAGTGCATGGACAGTTTCAGTGGAGACCAGTGCAGAGATAGGTGAAAGAGCAGGTTAACTATCAGTTGTGACTATATAGTTGCTATTTGCAACACACAGATAGGTGGAGAAGCCCATGAGGATTGTGCAGTACAAGCCAGGTGGTTTATATTATTTAATGAGCCATCCCATAGCATTGATTACGCAATAGAGGCTGGTTATCAAGTGGCAAAATATTGGAGCATGTGTTTTGCTAGATCTAGCTTGATAGTGTGTAGCAATTGAGGGTGTGCATGACAGCTTGTGAGGAGATTTGTACTATGATTGTTACATGATCTCCATGACATATAATATACAGATAGTTGGGGTTTTCAGCTTTAAGCTTTCCCATTAAATACTGTGTTCATATGTGTGATTTTTCGTGGTTTTAATGTATGCATGCAATTGATTTTATTTCCGCAGTTAATGATCAATGGTAGAAGAGATTATGTATTATGCATGAAGCTAAAATAGTGTGTGATCAGGAGAATCTCGGTGAATAATATATCAATTATTCAAATTTCTACATTATATGCAAAGGATCTAAGGATAAAGGCCTTAGAAGATTTAGTATTACAGGTAGGATATGATCCTACAAACATCACAGTAGTAGAAGCATTGGTTAAAAAGAAAAATGAGGACATAGCTGCCTTGAGGAAACAGCTCAAGCTTCCTCAAGGTGAGAATCCTTAGACAAAGGAATTTTTACAGGATCAAAAAGAAAAAGATGAAATGATGAGTTTGATACTTCAACTGACAACTCAAATTAAGAAAATGGAAGTACAGATGGACCAAGTTGTCCAAGAAAAGGAGATTTTTAAAGAACCAATGATTCCCACTGTCATCCCAGTCATCACAACAGCAGTGCCTTATACTTTATGAGAAAAATTGGCACCCAAAGAGCCATCGGCCACTGCAGTGCCAGTGACTTCTTCAACAAATTTTGTAACAGAATCCTCTACAACAGTGTTGCCACCTACAGATGAAAGAATTGAACTGGTAAAAGCAATGGAAGAGATGTCCTTGAAGACCAATGAAATCAACAGATTGACAAAGATAATTGAAAATATTGAGAAGACAAACAAATCAACTCAGATAGATGCTAAAATACATGAACAAAATGCCCACAAATTAAGTGAAGAGGTAAAGAAGCTCCAAAAATAATTAACTCTCAAGGATAAAATATCATATATTAAAAATTACCTATGCAATAATGTAATTGAAGCCATCCATGATGTTTGGCCTTCAATTCAGGTAATTTTTTAGCAGAGAGAGTTACTCTTGACAGCTCCGGTAGAGATCCAAAAGACACAAGCTGATTTAGCAGATAAACCAGAACAGGCTGTAAGATTAATAAATTTCCTCAACAACAAGAATAGACAAGAACTTGAAGAATTAGAAATCAATGACAGGACATCAACTATCCTAGAAATTAGGAAATTTACCACCAAAAGAAATTTAATGAGGCAGCTTGAAGAGAAATGTGAAGGAATGAATATTGCTATCACTAGATTCATGGTTAAATTCACCAATTTAAGGCAAAAGGGACTCCCTGACATCATGGTTATTAATGAAAAGTTAATTCCCTAGAATGATTATGAAAAAAATATAAGATAACATGCCAAGGAGCATGTGAAAAAACCAACAGGTCAAGGTATTCCCACAGGAAAAGTATTGCTGAAAAGTTTTGAAGATTTGTTTTATTTGCAGTATGAAATCAAGCACTTATTTGTCATCAAGCCCACATTTCCCAGGTACACTGAGGTTGATGAGAATTTTAGAAACTCAATAATATTAGAATTCCTAAAAATGAGGAGTGGCAAGCATTGACTGATTTTCATGAAGAATGAAAGGCAAACAAATGAAGAAGAAAAAATATGTTTGCTGATTTCACAGTCAAAACAGATTTTACAGCAGAAAGCAATTTTACTGAAGGTTAAAGAGTGTCTGAAATGAAAGAGTATCAGTGAAGGAAATTTAGATTCTAAAAAATATATAAAAGGCTAGCAAAGAGGACACATGAGCAGTCAACTGCTTCTTATCATAAAACAGTTTCTATTTATTTTGAATAAAATAGGACAACTTGCTAATTTGTCAAGCAGCTGTCACTATTATTGTTGTAAGATATTTTATTTTCCTAAGTTAATTCCTAGAAGTCATCTAGGATATTTTGTCAAACATTATGTATAATTACTTTACTCTTTTGAATTATTTTGGTGTGGAATAAAATTATTGGAGATTACTATAGATATTTTGTTGACTTGAAGGCTTTGGATTTCGATTTTGAGTAGCAGAATGGATCACCTATTTGGCATCATACTTCAGGATCCCTATGATAAGCTATCTGGAGTGAAGTACTCTCTAAAAATTTTCATTGTTATCTTATTTTATTACATGCATACATTTGTGTTTAAATTCTAAATCTGAATGTATAACTAGGAGTATTACTACAGGACATGTTAATAACACCCTTTTTTTAACTAGTTATCATTTCTTTGTTTTCTTTTGATTTCCGGTGTAGGGAACCCTTAATTTCTCCTTCTCCCATTTGACCTCTATCTTCTACTTTCCTTTTCTGGATCTAAGGATTCTTAAGTGCCCTTTATCCCGATCATACCACCTCAAAAACCAATTTTCCCAAGATCTCCTAGGGTTATCTACCTTGCCCTGCAGACTTTTGACCTTTTAGGCCTTAATCCCAGTTCTATTAGATTGAATTAGACTCCATAGTCTAATGGACAAGTATATTTCCCTCTATCTACCCTCCAAGTGAAATTTTCCCACCAAATCCAACAAAACCAAACCAAAATTGTGCTTTCATAACTAGCCTAATATTCCCAAATTAAAACAAAGTTAAACTTGAAAGAGAGAGCCCTATCTGAACCCTAGGAAGGCTAGATACTAGAGTTTGAAGTAGGTTTGTGGTTACCTCTAGTATTATTTGACTAAAAAGCAAAATCCCACAACTTAAGAATATACTAGAGTGATAAAATCTATTATCCAACCAGATTGGATAATTGAAGCAAGAGATGAATGGAAGAAGGACGAAGAAGCGTGGATACTCATTCAAAAGTTGCGGCAAGATCCTAGTATATCTGATACATTTAGTTGGAAAAATGATTCCTTATGGTACAAAGATCGCTTATATCTTTGTAATAATTCCCAACTAAAAAAAAATATTTTTTTGGAATTGCACACTTCTCCTTTAGGACACTTAGGATTTTTAAAAACTTACCACAGGGTGAAGAAAGATTTTTTTTGGGATGGCCTTAAATATGATATTCAAAGGTTTGTGGCAAAATGTTTGGTTTTCCAGCAAAATAAAGTTGAGAAAATTAAGACCCCAAGTCTTCTACAACCTTTATCCATTCCAAGTCAACGTTGGGAGGAGATTTCAATGAATTTTATCATAGGTTTACCTAAATCCAAAGGAAAGAGTGTCATAATGGTGGTAGTTGATAGACTTACCAAGTATGCACACTTTTGTGCATTATCTCATCCATTTAAAGCAAGTACAGTTGCTACTATATTTATGGACACAATTCAAAAGCTACATGGAAACCCAAGGGTTATTGTGAGCGACAGAGATCCCATTTTTACTGGAAATTTTTGGACGGAGTTATTTTCTTGTTTGGGTATTCAATTAGCTCATAGCTCATCTTATCATCCTCAATTCGATGGTCAAACTAAGATAGTAAATAAATGTTTGGAAGGATATCTTCGTTGTTTTGTATCTGATAAACAAACACAATGGGTCAAGTGGTTACCTCTTGTTGAATGGTGGTATAACACTTCCTTCCATACTTCAGCAAAAATGACCCCATTTATGGCACTTTATGGATATCATCCACCATCCATCACATCATCTTTAAGGGAAAATTCGAAGGTTCAAGCAGTGGAAGATCACATCGAGCATCAGCAAGAAGTTCTCCAACTCTTAAAGGATAACCTGAATTTGGCACAAAATCGAATGAAACAACAGGCAGATCAGCATCGTAGCGAGAGAAGTTTTGATGTAGGAGATTGGGTATTTTTACGGCTACAACCATACAAACAAATGTCCCTCAAGCAAGCTAAGAAGGATAATAAATTATCGCCAAAGTACTATGGTCCTTACAAGGTGTTGCAAAAGATTCGTACTATGGCATACAAATTGGAGCTTCCTGCTTCTTCACAAGTGCATCCAGTTTTCCATGTTTCATGCTTAAAGAAGGTTATAGGTGAAAATCTTCCAGTTCAAACAATATTGCCAGAACTTGATGAGGAAGGAAAAATCATATTGGAACCTGACGCGGTCATGGAAACAAGAACTCGACAGCTATGGAATCGATCAATTTCAGAGTATCTCATCAAGTGGAAGAACTTACCCATTGAAGATTCTACATGGGAGGATGAGAATTTTATACAAAAGCACCCAAAGCTACTCAAACATTGAGGACAACACGTTTTTTAAGGAGAGGGGCATTTTAGGTCCCTATATTACTAGTATAGTCCCTTATTGTTGTTAGTGTAACCCCCTTATTGTTATTATTGTACCCCTGTAACCCCCATATTGTTATTATTGTGCACCTAAATTATTATTGTTAGGTTGGCTAGGATTACATGGTGGCCCCATGGACTCCTATATATAGAAAGGAGGTTTTGTAATTTGTATCATCCAATAATTGTTCATTCATGTAATGTATTGGAGGTTGCCCCCTTAAAGTGGCTTATTTCTAAGGCGTTGATATCTCTTTTCTTCTCTTTTTGGAGCTAGTTTCACAACATTCCCTCGATCTGTGAGAAGCCCCGAGCAACAAATATTGCCTTATACTTCTCGACGCTCCCATCAGAAGCTTTCTTTACCTTGTAGATCCATCTTGAACCTACCAATGATTTACCAACCTACCTTGGAATAATCTCCCAAGCATTGTTTCTGACAATGGAGTCATACTCCTCCACAATGGCATCTACCCATGTGGGCTTTTACACTGCTTCCTCAAAGGAATATGGCTCTGTCATGATACACTTTCTCATGAGAGCCATGTATCTAGTGAATTGGTCAGGTGACTATCTATGTCTGCGTTGTTATGTAGGGACTCCTGCATTTTGTGCCGCATCAAGATTCAGCCTCTCAGCTTCTGTGGTATGCCTTCTGCCTGTTATGATGTTTGGATCTACGTGAGTGGAATCCTCCACTCCTTGATCCTCCTCGTGTGGTTGATCCACATCTTGAGGCTCATCTTTGGGAACAATAATTTCCTCCTCTACATGCAAGTGTAGCTCCCTCTCAAGAAACAACTTCATGAATTTCTCCTCATTTAATTTTATATCCCGTCGCACTACAGTTATCCAACTATTTGGAAAATACACACGATAATTATGGGGTGTTTCTGTGTACCCCACAAATATCCCAACTTCTGCAGTCGGATCCAGCTTCTTCCTAGTGTCCTTTGTCACATGAATGTAAATAGATGAGCCAAAAATATTTAAATGAGAAATATCCAGCTTCTTACATGCCAAGTACTCTATGAAGACAACAGTTTTGCACATAAACCGCAGTGTTGCGTGCTTCCGCCCACAAGTGCATAGGTAGGCCCTGGTCATGCAGCACCCACAATCGTTCTTTTATTCCTCTTCGCAACCCCATTCTGCTGTGGGTTATGAGGTGCTATGAGTTCTCTTCGAATTCCTTCTTTGCTATAGAAGTATTTGAATTCATTTGAGATAGATTCACCACCATTATCGCCTCGCAGAGCCTTCACTTACTTCCCCGACTCCTTCTCCACCAATGATTTAAACTCACAGAACTTTGATAATGTTTGATCCTTCTCCTGCATGAAGTAGATCCAGCATCTACGAGAATATTCATCAATAAATATAACATAATACCTGTGTTTTTCTATTGAAGAAACCGAGAAAGGTCCACACACGTCTGTGTGAATTCTCTCTAGGATCACCGAAGCACGATTCTCCTTCTCATGAAACGTGGTCTTCACAAACTTACCCATAGTAACTCCTTTGCACTGATTTTACTGCATAAGAGTACCCTTTGGAAATCCAGTATAAATCTACTACAAAATATTCAAGGCGCCATGGTGAAGATGGCCCAATCTTTTGTGCCATAATTCACCCTCATCCCGGCTCACCACTTCTTCTCCTTTGCCCATCATTGTAGCGTAGCCATCTACCTCTATATTGTAGAGATTCTTGACTCGAATCCCTATCCTCTTGGTTTGACCCATTTTTTTATGTCACAGGAAAGATTTTCCCTCGCTGAAAACAACATCATAACCTCTGTCCTCCAACATCGCAACTGAGACCAAGTTCTTCTTTAGACCTGGAACATGCATAACATCTTTCAACAGAAATGGTTTACCTGAATCCCTCTCAAAGGTAATGATTCCAATTTTTTTCACACTGTATCTACCATCATCACCCATCTCTATATGCATTTGGAGATCTTTCTCCTCCAAGTCAGTAAACAACTCCTTGTCTCCCGTCATGTAGAAGGAAGCATCACTATCAAGATACCACACTGATCCCATTGCGCTTGAAACCAAGCATGCGATCAAAGAGAAATCAAGTTCAAATTGGGAGGCAAGGGCCTCACCATCTGCAGCTCCAACAACCTTCTTGTTGTTCTTTTTCTGTGGGAAGTTAGTGGCGAGATGCCCATGTTCGTGACAGTGAAAACACTTCACTTTAGACAAATCTAGATTCTTGCCTTTAGCCTCGTATTTTGGATGGGATTTCTTCCCCTTCCCTTTCCTTTCTTTGGCAGCCATAGCAAAATTCTCTTCATCATCATTCTTTGATGAAGAGCCATCCCTGGTACTTCGCCTTATCTCCTCCTCCACTAGATCAGACCAAAGCCGCTCCCAATCCGACAATTTCTCCTGTCCATTGACAAAGTCCTAATAACTATGCCAACCCTTTGGAAGAGCAAGGAGAGCCAAGATCACCAAGTCATCATCTGCAACTGTGATTTCCAAACTCCCCAGCTCATCCCTACATTGGAAAAACTTTGTGAGATATTTTGGAATACTGTTGCCCTTCTCCATTTTGATTTTTCTGAGGTTGTCTTTCAACGCCAACTTCCTATGGTTGTTGTTACTTTGGAAAGGATTTTTCAAAGCCTTCCACATTGAAAATGGAGTGGCTTTCCCATTAAGGCTTGACACAATATGGTCCTTCACATCTTCCAACAGAATTCTTCTTGTCTTCATTACTTTCTTTTTCCAGGCGTCAAGTACTGTAGCATTTGCCGAAGTGGGCTTAGGAACATCGCTATCGATGAACTCCTTCAGACCATTATCCTCAAGCACCACCTCCATGTTGTCCTTCCAGGCTATGTAGTTGGAGCCACCCTCAATTTCATACTCCAACCGCAATCCATTGAAAGCAATTTCAATGTATACTCGACTGTCGCACTAAGAAATTCTTGCAGCAAATTCGAATTGTCCACTAGCACAAAACTCAACACCGCTTCAATATTGCAATCTCCGGTGATCAACACTGTTCTGATACCATGTAGAAATTATACAAGATGCATGTAAATTACTGGACTCTCCTAGTCTAAAAAATTAATCTCATGTTAAATACAGAATCCTTCCACTTAATTCTTTACGGAAATTAAATCGCCAATTACAAAAAACATATGAAGCAAAATCAATCGCACATAAACACAGTTGTTTAATGTGAAAGCTTAAAGATAAAAACCACAAATATCATATATTATGTATATCCATGGAACATGTAACAATCTCATACAAATCTTAGTACATCACGCTCTCAGTACAATAAAAAATCGTCACACACTGTCATGTAGAAATTTGCATATCTATGCACCAATTTCTTGCCTCCTGACAGCCTGCCTCCACTTCGCAATCCTTGCTAAGGAAGATCCCTGAATGAATTCGATCTTATCTTGCCTTTACTATGCAATCCTCATTGGAAACTCCAAGGTCTGTGTCGATGCATTGAATGCATCACTATAGTCACAACAAATAGTCCATATCACCCTTTCACCTATCTCTCCAGTGGGTCTCCACTGGAACTGAAATGCAAGTAGTTAACTGTTGTATTTGTTCAGTTGCAAGTGAGTCTCTAGTTGTGAATTAATTAAATAATTAATTCACTAAACTCTCACTAGTGCATCTTCAGTTAGAACTAGATACAACTAGCACAACTGAGTTTAACTCACTTAACTGAGTTAAACTAAATAACAACTCCCATAAATACTCTTCCAACTTTGTCACAACTTGCCACTATCAGTTATGACTGAGTCCTCCATGCATGAGTCGCCAACCACCCTAGGAATTACGTAATTCCTTCAACCCATTGATTTTCCAATTTGTTCACTGAAATAAAGTGCTCCAAGGTTATAAGTTGATATTTATTGTCAGATTATTATTAAGGGCTAATAATAATTGACATGTATCTATTTTTAGATTAGCGATATATAAATAGACTTCGCCCAATCTTCTAAAAACAGAAATTCATCCAAAGATAGAATTTTCTCAACCATCTAGAATCAACATCCTTCTAACTTTAGAATATGCTGACCATTCTAAAAATAGACATACACCTAAAAATAACCTGCGGGCCAGACTTAGTGAAGGTGCTTAATTTTCACTAAGCTCGTCATCTTTTTGAATCTCAACAACAAGAGTCAATTTGCTCAATATCCCATACTATTTGTTCAGAATCATAAAAGAAATGGCCTACATAGTACAAAAGAGAGAACATGACCAGCAAATGAACAACCTCTTTCATCACTCTTCGATCAAAATCATTGTACTCCATCATCTAGATTGGTTGCACATTTCATGGGATACCTTCATTTCCAATGATGTTTTTACTACTCCACTAGCTCAGCATACTAAAAACATCCCTCCTTCCTCTCAGCCCTCTGCATCTATTCCTCCATTTGCTCAACCTACTATATCCATATCATCACCATCATTAGTATTTCAGAGTCATATTAGGTCGTCCAACAAAGTTGTGGTTAAAGAGCCTACAAAGACCAAAGAGGTTGAGAAAGACACATTGGCTAAATCATATCAGAGAGGGCATAGGCAGGTGTTTTCCCCACAGATTGTGGGAGGGACCTTTCCTTCTTCATCAGCAAAGAAGGTACAAAAGGGAAAGAAAAAAAGAAGAAGAAGTAGTTGTGCATGAGGAAGTCATGCAAGAGGATGAGGAACCTCATGATGAGGAAACATATTTTGACCTAGTCGACTTGGATCACTAGGATGAGCATGAGGCCTCTAGCTTGATTTTCAAAGAGAAGGATGCCCAAATTAGAGAGTTGCGAACTAATTTGGATAGAGCTCAGTTTGTCATTTCACTTCTTGAGAAGGAGAATGCGCAGCTGAAATATTAGCAAGTACTTATGGCGCTAGAGCTGCTCAGAAAAAAAAAGAGGTAAAGCCATGATGCCACTTGATGATATTGATCAAGATGACATCCAAAGCAACAGAAAAAAGAAAAAATACAAGGGGCCTTAAGAGGGCTTTAAAAAAGTAGAAGTTTGAGGATGAAAAACACACTTTTGATGAGAGTATTGCCAAGGAGGTTGAAAATGACAGAGAGACATGGCTTGATAAGGTAAAAATCCATATAGATAAACTCCTCCACAAGGAAAAAAAAGACAACAGAATGCTCAGAAACATGTCTAACATGTATATCACAAGAAACAAGGTCTGTAGCATTAAACTCAAGAAATTGCAGGAGAAACATAAGCAAACCCTAGCCAAGAAAAAGGAAGGAGACAAGCTTCAAATCCTTGTTGAGGCATCCCTCATTACTTAGCACACTTCATTATGCTTCCACAGAACAATTTTGAAGAAATTTTGAGCAATTTTTGAATTTTTTGGTTTTTTGCAAACTTTTGACAGTTTTAGCACAACTAGACTACCAGGAACGCAGTGCCCTAGGCGTTGTACTTCTTGTAGGAGGCTTCAAAGGCTTCAAATGCAAAAATAAGTGTACCATTGGATTCAGAAGGAAAAACATAGTCAGGTTAGCCACTTTTCTAAGCATATTTGGGCAAACTGGAAGGGGAAAATTTAAAAGAGCACTCAAAAAATCATGTTTCTGCCCTCTTTTTCAACTAAGCATTGTGATCTTGACCAGACATGGGAGAATGAATTTTGGAGGGTAAAATATTATGATTTTTGGAAACCAAGGACAATTTGGAAGCTAGAAAGGACAGGATTTCCAATGAGCTATCATGACCTTAATTTGGACATCGGAAACCCCTTCAAAAGTTGAGCTGAAGATGGCATCGTCCTCCTGACACTGGCGTTGTGCTCCTAACCATTCTTTGTTTTTCCTGATTTTTTCCAGTTTTCTCAATTTCACCATGGAAAAATCATGTTTTTACCAGTGTAATTGATGGATGTAAATGTAATAATGATGTTATTAAGTTTCCTAGGGGTAAATACATTAGGTAAAACTCTTTGAGAGGATTGAAAAATCAGTTTCACTAAAATTAGGGATGAGTCAGTTTGACCTCCCTACACTCTAGGTTTGCAGTTCAGAATTTTGTGGATCAGCTCCATAACTCAAGGATTCAACCCCTGAGTTTGGGAGAAGTTTTTTCATGCCTATATATTTCATTTCTAGACTCATTTCACAGGTTGTACGTTGTTGTATTGATCAACAACACTAGTGTATTCGGATTTTGGCAAGAATATATTGGATGAGTTGCAACTATTCTTTTGGGATTCATGTGGTACTGTACTTTGGCATAGTTTCTTATTTTTTTGCATATATATGAATTTTTTTTACTTTCCATGTTCATTCCAGGTCTATGATATGTTTTATTTCTCAATTTTGATAAGCAAAATACATCTCTTATACTTTGTTTTGGGAGAATCACTATAATTTGATTCATTTTCTCTGTTTAAAAATAATTCATATATTGTCATGAGATTTTTAGCACCTCACTAGTCTGATCCATCTCACCCTAAAACCCTAAAGTGTTAAAGTGCCTACCTGCCTTGCCCCATCAGATGCCTGCAATTCTGATCTTATTTTCCCTAACCTAGTTACCTCTTTGACCTAATTCACTCATCCAACACCCAAATTAACCAATCAAAACCCCTGTTCTACTATACCTAGCATAAAACCTAGTTGATCTAACCCTCTTTGCTATGATCCCTTGGAGAGATCCCTCTCATACCTAGTATGGATAGCTACTTGGTGAGAGCTTGGTCTGTGGTTACCTTTGTTAGTCTCTTCTCAGCCTCGGAGATCCAATGGAGTGCTAACATCTTGGAAACCACACTTGGGAAGAAAAGTTTCAGATCTTGATCTAAAATTAATTTCCAGTTAATTTTTTTCTAGTTTCATTTCAGATATAAATATTTCTTGCTTTGTTTTACTTATCCTTCATGAGTTTTTTTAAGAGCATGTGATTTAAAAACAGTGTACTCAATGAAATTATGAGTTTGTCATAAGCTTAAAAAGCATAATTTTAAATGATAGAATAGAAGCAATAGTAAATATAGCAAGAACATATAACATAGCTTAACACAGATAATTTTGATAAAGGAGTTCACCCCTCCTAGGCTACATCTCCTTGGTCAAGCTTCATAGTGCAAACTTTGTATTAACTTCCAGTGTGCTCAAATTATTGTTACAAGCTTCAAAAGCTCTTGGAACCTATTCAAATGAGTTTATATCAGCATACTCTCCAAAAATTGACTATTTGTTTGTTGTATTTGGACTCTGGATGCTCTGGCAATGACCACAACACCTATTGGCCCTAGCCTTCAAAAATATTTAAATGTACTAAAACACCTGTAGATCGCCCTTTTACCTCTGAAACCTACTCCATTGAGTTCCTAGCATGAAAATTAGCCAGGAATGACTTTTACTAAGCTCATTTTGGTTGAAAATTGAGTGAGTTATGACCAAAACTATTTTTGCCCCAATTTCTCCTCTAAAACTAGAGAAACTGCCAGTTAAATTTCTAAATTTGGCAATCCCCCCAAAATTAGCACTGCCTCCGAATTTTCCGCCAAATTAACCCTCGAGATTAACTAGCGCTAATCACACTTATAAGAAGATAAGTGTGGTTTGATTAGTGAAAGCGATTTTAGCGCAAATATTGTTTTAACTTAACTAAACCACATTAAACTTTAATTAATTGTCATTAATAGTAGACGCCATTTTTTTTGGATTCACGCCTAGTTTGTTGCGGAGTGGCCACATGGGGAGGGGGTTGGCCCCCTCCGACCCCCAACTTCCAGGCTTATAAAATTTAAATTCACGTGAATAGAAATAGGTGTAAGAAACACCTTGGAGGAGAGTTGGTAAGGCACGCGGATGGCGGGCGTGAGGTCAAGGGTTCGACCCCCACTCTGCCACAATAATTTTTTTCCACCAAATCTAAAACTCCTCTGTCATACTTATCAGTGCTGCAGGTTTGGAACCTCCGCTAGTTAAGTTAGATAACCTTCCACATTTGGTTAGATTTGTTGTGATGTGGGTTGAAAACTATAATACACACACACACACACACACACACACACACACATATACATAATACCACCATGACCATTTTCCAAAACATTTCAATGACCCCAATTTGACCTTCCAACCTGCCTTCCATGGGGGGGTACGTGGCATGCCACGTGGCCCTTCCCCATTGGCCACCACATAATTAAAATCCAACTTAAAAAAAATTCAACTTAGACTTAGGAATAAAAAAATTCACTTCCTAGTCATCATCAGGGAATCAGGTGGTGCTACTTGGCACAGTGTCATTGTTTGTTTCTGGAGGATACTCCTGCAACTGCTGACTATACCTTCCACATAAACACTATACTTTTCCTACTCATTTTTGTGCTTGTTTTGGAAAATGAACAATAGACGATAACTCAGCCATATAAACACAAATTTTGATGAAACGAGTTGTGCCATAATCCTAGCAACGAACTCTATCCAGTTGTTCAGGTTTAAAGCAATTTCGAGCACTTTAAATTTTTAGCTAAAACTTGAGCCTTAGATCATTCCTTCCCACTAGAAGCCTTTTGGACCCCAAAAGGTATTATCAATTTTTAAACAAGTGAGGGTACAACTCCCTCACTTTTCCAATCTCCAACCATTTTTCCTTTGAAGGATTTTGACCTTTGAGTCCAACTCTAAGGTATTCAACATTCCCTCTTCTTAGTTCTAATTATTCTTTCAAGTATGATATCTTGTTGAAGTTCATTATGATATTCTGACAAGAAATAATCTATTGATGGCAGCTGAACATGCTCTCCTTGATCATCAATCAAGGTAGGCTCAAGCGATCTCAAATTCTCAAAATTAACGACAGAATAAATCTGCATATGAGGCAAATCTAGCTTGAATGCATTTGCACCAATCTTTTCCAGAATTTTAAATGGACCATAACGGATTGGTTTGAGCTTTTTACCTTCCCCTTGAAATATTTCTTTGCTTATGTACAACCAAACTTTATCTCCAACTTGGAAGTTGTGATCAACCCCATGTTTGTCATGCCTTGCCTTGTAGTTGCTTTGACTCTTCTCAAGTTGCTCTTGTACTGTGTGATATACCAACTGAATTTTATCAATGAAATTCCTTGCTTTATCTATGTCACTATGTCCATCTATAGCAACATCTTTCTCAAAGGTAAAGTCCAATGGCGATCTTGGCAAGTAACCAAAACATGCCGCAAATGGCAATGCATTTGTGGAAGAATGTTTTGCCTTGTTGTATGCATGATGTATGTAGTGTAACTATTCATCCCACAACTTGGGATGCTTGCTGCAATAGCCTTTTAGAAGAAGAATAACAATCTTATTTACCACCTCCGTTTGACCATCTTTTTGTGGATGAAATGTTGTACTCTTCTTCAACTTTGTATCCATCATGTCCCATAATTTTGATAAAAAATTCCCAACAAATCGAGAATCTCGATCACTTACAATAGAAGTAGGGAGACCAAAATGGATCCATACATTTTGAAAGAAAAGATTAGCAGTTTGTTCAGCTGTAATATTTTTCTTACTTGCCATCAAAATACACATTTTTTTGAGCCTATCTACCACAACATACAAATAATCATGACCTTTCCTTGACATAGGAAGGCATCCTATGAAATCCATTCAGATGCTCTCCCAAGGATGAGAAGGACCTGGAAGTGGTGTGTACAAACCAAGCTTCCTATAGCTAGGCTCACTTGTTGCACATAAACAACATCCTCTAATAAAACGAGAAACACTTTCATTCATGTGTGGCCAATAACAATACCTTTGCATATGCGCTACTATCTTGCCTATACCGAAATTCCCTGCAATCAATTATGTGTGCGCCTCCCTTATGATATTGTTTCTTTCTCCCTGTGGTATACATAAGTTTCCCAAGTGATACAAAAAACTGTTATGCACATGATAATCTAACTCTTCACTTTGGTTTCCCTTACTCAAGTTCTCATACACATCTTGAAAATCACTATCATTCACATATTGTTCAATGTAACTTTCATGCATAATAGAATTTTTCTTGAGAATAATAGTTTAATTTACAATAGTCCTAGAGATCATATCAGCTACCTTATTGTAGATTCCTTTCTTGTACCTGATAACTAAGTAAAATTCTTGTAGAAAACCCATCCACCATAAATGTCTTGATTGTTGCAATTTGGACTGTGATTGTAAATACTGCAATGGTTGATGGACGGTATGGATAATGGTCTTTTTTCCCATCAAGTAATGCTTCCATTTCTTTACACTTTGTACCAATGCACATAACTCTTTATCATATGTAGGATATTTAGTCATTGTGCCATTAAAAGTCTCAGAATGAAATGAGATAGGCTTACCATGCTGCATGGGCACTACTCCCATAGCATAATCACTTGAATCCGTTTGGATCTCAAATGGTTGTCTTAGATCTGGAATTGCAAGTACCATTGCTAAAATTATCTTTTGCTTTAAAGCATCAAATGATTTCTGCTGCAAATCTCCCCAATGGAAGACTTTGTTTATGCTTTTCAATGCATGTAACGGTGGTGCAATGGAAGAAAAATTAGCAATAAATATCCTCCAATACTATGTTGCCCCTAAAAAGCTTCTTATATCGATAATTGTATTGGGCTTGGGCCAATTCAAAATGACCTCAACTTTGAAAGGATCAATCTTCAATTCACCTCCTCCATCTATGTGTCCCAAATATACCAATCAAGTCTTACCAAACTCGCACTTTGACATCTTAAGAAACAATTTCTCTTTTCTCAAAACATCAAGTACCTTGCTCACATGCATGACATGTTCTTCTCTTGATTTGTTGAATATGAGTATGTCATCAAAGTAAACAATGACAAAGTCATCTAGAAATGGTCTAAGTACATCATTATTCACTCTCATAAAAGTAGTTGGTGCATTTGTTAAGCCAAATGGCATAACTAACCACTCATACAATCCTTGTCTAGTCTTGAAAGCAGTTTTCCAAATGTATTCTTCAACTATCCTAACTTGATGATAACCACTTCTCAAATCTAACTTAGTGAAATACTTTGCATGCTTTAACTGATCAAGCATATCATCAATGCGTGGAAGTGGGTAGCGATTCTTTACCGTGATTTTGTTCAGTGCACAGAAATCAATACACATGTGCCAAGTCCCATCCTTCTTTGGAACCAAAACTATTGGAGACCCACATCGCGAAGTATATGGGCATATGATACCTTTGTTCAACAAATATTGGATTTTATTCTTGATTTCCAAACTTTCCATGATTGACATGCGATACATACCAATATTCGGAAGTGGAACATCCTGTTGTAGCTGAATCTCATGCTGAATTCCCCTCTTGGGTGGAAACGCCTTTGGTTCTTGAAACATCTCACCATGCTGACTTACCACATCAAACAAATCAGATTTCAATTTGTCATCACATCCTTAAAAACATTCATAGTTAGCATCTTCCTTTTTCTTGATCATAAGAAGCATAAAATTTTTATTTGCATTTACTAGCCTCTTCATTTGCTCTGCATTAACTAAAGAGATATTCAGTTTCTTCCGATGAGCTCTCACAATACACTCCACTCCATCTTTGATCAAATGATATTTGTTCTCATTATGGTTAAATACCGCTTTCTTGTCATACAAATATGGGCTAACCAAGATAATCCCTGAAATATCAAGTGGTACAACATCTAACTCAACTTCATCAACAAAGTTTGCAGTAATAGAAAATCTAAAAATACATTTCGTTGTCACCTGTATATTTTCATTGTTAACTATCCAACCCAAAGGGTATGGCTTATGATGAGGTACAGTTTCAAGGTTCCTTTTTTTAACTAAGTCTTCTGAATTCAAGTTTTCTTGTGACCCTGTATCAAATAAGGCATCAATATTTTTATGATTAGAAATTACTCTAACATGGAATAATTCTATCCATGTATCCTCATTTGAAGTGTTATTGTGACTGTTTGAGGTACTAGAACTTGCAATCACTTCCTTTCCTTTGTTAACCATAGCAACTATCTTGGTTTCATCTCCTGAATCAGATCCAAGATCTTTTTGTTTGGTGGCAGTGGTCTTTTTTTTCCCTTTTTTATTTGGTTTCTTTGGTCTTAGTTCGGGATGTAGTTTCCAACAGTGAGCTTCATCATGCCCCTGTTTGGAACAATGTTTGCATGTTATTTTCTCCCCTTCCTGCTTTTCACTTGCATTCTTCTTTCCCTTACATTTTCCTCCTTTCTCTTTTCCCTTACCCTTGAATGGCTTCTTATTACTACCCTCTTTATAAAAAAATTTACCCCTTGCTTCAAGATGCATGGCTTGCACACACACTTCATCTAAGTTATTTGGGTTAAACATCATAATATTATGTTTTAAGTAGGAATATAGAACTCCTATATACTTCAAGGGTGTGTCTTGTGAATTTAAGTCTACTCCAAGTAATAAACCCCTTTTCCTAAACTCTCGTGTATACTCTTGGACAATTTGACCTTTTAGTTGTCTGAAGTTTTTCTGCATATAGGCTAATGGATAGAATTTCCTTTTAATGGAAGAAATGAATTCGACCCAAGTAATGGAGCTCTTACCATGGATACACATTTCCTCTTGTGTCTTTTCCTCCCACCAAACTAATGTTGCTCCTTATAGACTTAATGAAGCCAGTTGGATTTTAATATCGTCTTCTTGCAGATTTTGAATTCTATAGTAAACTTCTAATTGACGAATCCAATTATCTATTTTTTCAGCATTAACTTCTCCATTATATGTAGGAAGTTCAATCCAACTTGAATAATGGAGTCTTACCTTTTGGAAACTTGGAATGAGTATGGGTATGAGCTTTTGTAGTGGATTTGGAAGATGAAGATGCCGATGAGGATGATGATGATGATGGTGGTGGAGAAGGAGGTGGTTTTCCACCACTAGCTTTTGAGCTCCTCTCTTCCTTCTTTTTAATGTTTGAATATTCTTCTTTATGAGGGTGTTTTGAACCTTCTCCAGCTTCCTTTGCCATAAATTTTTCATACATAATTTTCACCATCCTTTTAATTTCTTTGAACTCCTTCTTGACATCCTCTTCCTATGAATGTTCATGAGCGCCTTCATGGCCTAACATTTTGGATGTTGATTCAAGCTCTATCTCTGCAGCTTGTATCTCTTCAACCACTTCATCCTCTTGTGCCATTAATTCCTCTTGTGCTTCAAGTGTTACCTTGAGTGGTTCGATGGGTAAGGATGTTGCTATCTCAACCTTCTTCCTTCTTTTCCTAACTTCTGGACTAGCTATCAATAGCTTCCCTTCTCCTCTCTACAATCTCAATCTTGTAAGCATCATTAATTTTTCACTATTAAAAACTCTTCAAGTAAAAAAAGAAAGAAACCTTGTGCTCCGATACCAACTTGACCTAAAATTACTTTCTAGTTAATTATGTGCTAGTTTCATTTCAGATATAAATATTTCTTTGCTTTGTTTTACTTATCCTTCATGAGTTCGTTTAAGAGCATGTGATTGGAAAAAAATGTACTCAATGAAATTATGAGTTTGTCATAAGCTTAAAAAGCATAATTTTAAAAGACATATTAGAAGCAATAGTAAACACAGCAAGCACATATAACATATCTTAACACATACAATTTTGATAAAGGATTTCACCCCTTCTGGGCTACATCTCCTTGGTCTAGCTTCATAGTCTCACCTTTGTTTTAGCTTCAAGTGTGCTCAAATTTTTGTTACAAGCTTCAAAACCTCTTGGAACCTGTTCCAATGAATTTATATCATCATAATGTCTGAAAAATGACTATTTTTTTGTTGTATTTGGACTTTGGATGCTTTGGCAATGACCCCAACACCTGTTGGCCCTAGCCTTAAAAAAATCTTCAAATGTACTAAAACACCTGTATATCACCTTTTCTACCTCTCCAACCTACTCCATTGAGTTCCTAGCATGAAAATTAGCTAGGAATGACTTTTACTGAGCTCATTTTGGTCAAAAATTGAGTGAGTTATGACCAAAACTGTTTTTCCCCCAATTTCTCCTCCAAAACTAGAGAAACTACCAGTTAAATTTCTAAAATTGGAAATCCCGCCAAAATTAGCGCTACCTCTGAATTTTATGCCAACTTAACCCTTGGTAAACTAGCACTAATCGCGCTTACAAGCAGATAAGTGTGGTTTAATTAGTGAAAGCGCGTTTAGCGCAAATTTTGTTTTAACGTAACTAAACCACATTAAAATTTAATTAATTGTCATCAACAATACCCGCCGTTTGTTTTGGATTAGCACCTATTTCATTGTGGAGTGGCTACATGGGGAGGGGGCTAGCCTTAGGGGCTGGCCCCCTTTGACCTCCAACTGTCGGGCTTATAAAATTTAAATTAGTGCAGAGAGAAATAGGTGTAAGAAACACCTTGGAGGAGAGTTGGTAAGGCACACAGATGGTGGGCGTGAGGTCAGGGGTTTGACCCCCGCTCCGTCACAATAATTTTTCTCTACTAAATTTGAAACTCCTTCGCTATACTTATTAGTGCTGCCAGGTTTGGAACCTCTGCCAGTTAAGTTATATAACCTTCTAGATTTGGTTAGATCCCTCGTGAGGTGGGTTGAAAACTATAATATATATATATATATATATATATATATATATATATATATATATACCACTATGACCATTGTCCAAAACATTACGATGACCCCAATTCAATCTTCCAACTTTCTTGCCATGGGGGGTACGTGTCATGCCACGTGGCCTTTCCCCATTGGCCACCACATAATTAAAAGCCAACTTAAATAAAATTTAACTTAGACTTAGGAATAAAAACATTTCACTTACTAGTCATCATCGGAAAATTAGGTGGTGCCACTTGGCACAGTGTCATTGGCTATTTTTGGAGGATACTCCTGCAACTGCTGATTGTACCTGCCACATTAGCACTGTACCTATCCTGCTCATTTTTTTGCCTGTTTTGGAAAAGGAACAACAGACGATAATTCAGCCATATGAACTCGGATTTTGATGAAACGAGTTGCGCTAGAATCCTGGCGATGAACTCTATCTGATCGTTTAGGTTTGAAGCAATTTTGAGTACTTTCATTTTTTAGCTAAAACTTGAGCCTTAGATCAGATCTTCCCTGATTGTACCATTATTTCTTCAAATTCTTGGCCTCTGGATGATAGGTCTAATATTTTGTTGAGGCTGATATGAAAAATTTGTAGAGAAGAGAAGTTTCCAAACAGTGAAAATTCTGGCTTCGAGGAGATACACTAGATCAAATCTTGATCCTCACTTAGCTGATCCATTCGAAGATCCAAAGAGGCTTGTTCGAAAGCATAGATATCAAGCTACATAAATTCAGTCAGATTCAATCCCATTGGTAAGATCTTCTTCGCTGCCTGCTACATTTATATCTCTCAAAGATATACCATTTGATTTAAAATTTGAGTTGTCATTGTTTCAATCTAAGTCTGAAACCTATTTACATGACATAGTCTTTGATCCATTAAGGCTTTCTGAGTTCAGTCATTATCCGAGTTAGATCTTAGTTCCTTAAAACTTGAAGAAAATTTATCCTTTGAAGAAACTAAGTCTAAATCAAACTTTGACACTAAATCTAGAGTCAATTTTATAAACTTGAAATTTTATCAAACCAACTTCAGTACTAGTCAGAAAAGGCCATAATCTAGTATCAATAAGAGTCAATACCTATCCCGAAACACTCACAGTCAGCTGTTGTTTCATGCTCCGCACCATATACTTCATCACCTATTCAAAAAAATCTTCCTATTGTCACTCATGTAGGCCATTCAGCAAGAATTATGGCCATATTTTCACCCCTCATCTTACCAGGTCAACTCAATGCCTTAACTTAAGGTTATGGCCAGAGGCTTCCACTTTTTTTATGAAAATTATTCAATCACAGCAAAACAACATATTGTTAAAGTTACAGACTTTACTGACCTGGAGGAAATAGATGCAGATGATGCTAAAATGAGAATCATAGTTCATATTTTTTTAGGAGAAGTTAAAGTATGGTTTAGATCATTAAATGCAAATTCAATAGCCACATCAAATAAATTGATAGATTATTTCATAGCCATATGGGAGGTAAATAAAAATCCATTAAAAATCCTTTCTGAATAAAAAAATTTGAAAAGAGAACCAAATGAATCAGTACAAGACTTCACTGTCCAATTCAATAGAGTATACCATTCCATTCCTAATGAGATTAAACCCCCTCTAGGGTTGGCCCTTTTGCATTACTCGAATGGTTTTGATCCACACATGGCCTATCAGTTGCGAGAAAGGAATCCTACTACGTTAGAAGACATGCATAAAAATACAATTAGTGTATAAGATAATTTGTCCATAAAGAAGTCAAAAATGGAGGGTGAAAGGAGAGTAACTATCAAAGAGGAAGCATCATCATATTTTGATGTAAAACTGGACACTTTGATAAGAACAGTTGAGAGGTTGGTTGACAGGATGTCTATCATCGAAAGGCAGCCAGAACCACAAGCTAGAAATCCTAACTTCAGAGGACAACAACAATAGCCTCAATTCAGGATCAAGCAAAGGGAACAGAGGGCGCCTAAGCAACCAACACAGCGACAAAAAATTCGGACACCCTTGCAGCAGAATTATGGTCAAGGAGTTGAAGAAGAAGAAGAATAAGATCATATTGCTGTAGAAAACCACTATTTTATTGTTGATGGTCAGCCCATATATTTGATTGAAGAAGAAGATTATGTCGAGAAGACGGATCTACCAAAGGATGAAGACTACCCAGGATCATTAGTTGGAGGTTGAATTTGATGATTATCAACAAGGATACTTGAATGCCCTCAGCTCATAGTAGAGGCAGTATACATTGAGAGGTATAGATGTCCCAATAACTCCTATTCAAAAGCGAGCATCTCAAAAAAAAGATACTCAACCAAAATAAAATTCTCAAGGTAATCAGAGTAAAGGAAAAGAACCTGCAACTGCAAATCAGAACAAAGAAAATCAGCCATCTACAAGCCCATCGGGAAAAGAAAAGGACAACCAAAGGAAATAATTTGCATAAAAATATCATGCTGACAAAAGAGACATCACTAAAGAGGTAGACAAATCCACTCCTTTCAGCTTAGAAACTGAAATTTCCAAATTGAAAGTGTCAATACCTTTAACTGAACTTGTCAAGAATTATCAATATAAGTCTCATGTAGCCAAAATGTTAAAAGTTGATCCTCCGTATGATACACTTAATGTCAATGATGACTAACCTGAGCTTATCTTTGGTCCAACAATAGATGGTCAATTAGAGGATAGTGAAGTTACCCCATTCTATTTGAGTATGAGAATCCACCAAAATATCCTTCACAATACCATGCCCGACTCTAGAGCTTCCCACAATTTGATGCCAAATGCCATTATGGAGAAATTAGGCCTAGATATCACTCTTCCTTACCATGAATTTTATTCCTTCGATTCAGGAAGAGTCTATTGTTTGGGTCTTATTAAGGATTTAATAGTTTCCCTTGAGAAAATTCCAGCAAAGAATGTCTTGATGGATGTGGTGGTGGCTGATATACCACCATGGTTTCATATGTTGTTGTCTAAATCTTGGGGAGCGAAGTTGAGAGGCACTCTGCACCTAGACTTCTCTTATGCCACCATCCCAGTTTTTGGAAAATTGAGAAAGTTGTACCGGGAAATGAAGATGGAGTACATGATAACCAGGAAAGAGAGGCCTAATAATCTTCAAATAAATGTTGTACATACAGATTTAGAATCTTTCATTTTTTTCAATGATAGTGGATTGAATGATGTAGATAGTCATCTTGTAGAAGTAGAAGATGTTCCCGAAATTTCTAATTGCATCCGAACAGTTTTATAGAATGAAAAAGAGAATCTTCCTAGTGTTTCAGAATAGCCATATGATAAGGTAGAGTAAATTTCAAATCAGAATCAAGAAGTAACCCGGACAATTGAGACAAAACAACAATCAAAATTCTAGCACTTGGAGGATGAAAATGGTCTATGGACCATGGATTTTGATGGTGCCTTGGGGAAAGACGGGGTAGGCATTGGAATTTGGATCTGTAGCCCTCTTCATCAGCCTGGTAAGGTACCTAAGAATGTTATATTATTTTCATACAAACTAGCTTTTGATTGTTCTAACAACGAAGCGGAATACGAAGCATTGATCATCAGTCTCAACATTTTGAAGAAGTTGGGTGCAAGAAGAATTTCAGTATATGGTGACTCCAAACTTGTGATAAAACAGGTGAAAGGGGAATACCAGGCCAGAAATCCACGAATGAGAGCATACAGGAATGTTGTACTGGATATCCTAAATATTTTTCCAGAATACAATTTGTCAGTAGTACAGAGAAGTTAGAACCTCATGGCAGATTCACTTGCTACAACACCAAGCAATTTCAAAATCCCAATATTTTCTAACAAAAAAATTGAAATTCATGTGAAGCATCGGCCTACAATTCCTGATAACTTGCAATATTGGCAAGTATTTTGGGATGATCAGCAATTTAATAATTTTCTGCAAAGTGAAGGTGAGTTCGAGAATTGCGAAATTGACAAAGTTTATGACAAGGATGATCAAGCCATCGAAGCAACTCAGGTTGATATACTAAAGCTGAAATACAACAATATTCGAAAAGTTCTCATACCTTTGGAAGAATTGTTTGATCAGGATGATGTAGCAAGGAAGCCAACATTGGTTCCTAGAGAAAAAGGTGTGGAGGATGTAAACATTGGGACAACGGACGAGCCTAAGATGGTCAAACTGTCCAAGTCTTTGTTTCCTGAGGTAAAGGATAAGTACATTGTTTTACTTTCTGAATTTTCTGATGTTTTCGTGTGGAATTATACAGACTTGAATGTCTATAATAAATACATCATACAACACACCATTCCAATTAAGCTCGATTAAAATCCCTTTCAGAAAAATTTGAGAAGGATCAACCCAAGGTTGTTGCCATCAATTGAAAAATAAGTGAACAGGCTCTACAAGTCAAGTATCATTGTTCTTATAAGGTTTTATGATTGTATATCTAATTTAGTCCTCGTAATAAAGAAGACTGGTGAAATAAGGCTTTGAATAGACTTCAGAAATTTAAACAAGGTGTCACTAAAAGATAATTACCCCCTTCTGAAAATGGATCACATCTTACAAAGAGTGGTTGGGGCTTCCCCAATGTCTTTGCTTGATGGATATTCGAGGTAAAATTAGATTTTAGTACATGAGAAAGATCGAGCAAAAATTTCCTTCACTACACCTTGGGGTACATTCTCATATGAAAAGATTCCATTTAGACTAAAGAATGCAGGGGCTAACTTTCAGTGTGCAATTGATATAACATTTTTAGCTGAGAAATATGTTTTCCTAGTGGTATATTTAGATGTTTTGACAGTTTTTTCCCATTCAGATGATGAACACTTGTATCACTTAAGGATTGTTTTTCAAAAATTCAGGAAGTTTAGAATCTCTCTTAATCAGAAAAATAGACTTTTTTCCATGGAGGAGGGATAACATCTCGGTCACTTCATTTCTAAGGATGGAATCCGGATTGACCCTTCTCGTGTTGAGGTAATTCAACAATTTTACTTTCCACAGAGTAAGAAAGAAATTCAGGCTTTCAATGGTAAGATGAATTTCTTACGCAGATTTATTCCAAATTTGGCTGAGCACCTTCGAGAAATGACCAATATTTTGAAAAAGGATAATGTGGTAAAGTGATACGACAATGCTAAGAAGTTCTTTAACATAGTGAAATTTTCTTTAACTACTTCCCATGTTTTAATAAGCTCGGATTACACTATTGATTTTATTATATTCCCATTCGCCTCTGAGCACACCATAGCTGCAGTCTTAATTCAAATGAAGGACAAGACTGAAAAAACCCATTGCATTTTTCATTCAAACCATCAGGGATGCAACTCTTCTGTACAATATCATAGAGAAACAGGGTTTGGCTTTGATAAAAGTGTTGAATGATTTTTGTGTCTATATTTTACATTTTCATACTTTGGCGTATGTCCCTAATGCAGCAGTCAAATATGTTCTTATGCAAACAGATCCATAAGGAAGAACAGGGAAATGGATAACAACGATGTTTGAATATGACCTCGAGATCAAGCCCACAAATCTAATCAAAGGTCAAGGTTTAGCAAAGCTTATGGTTGAGTCAAATCTGCATGTTTTAGATATCAATCTTATTACAACATTGTCCGATGAAAAACAAGATGTCACTATGATACATGTATCTGATATGTTTCTTTCGTCACCTTTTTATTCTTATATAATATATGTACTTCAACATTTGAATCCTCCTCTAGGAATGACTAAAATTAAGGGTAGGCCTTTAAAGTTGAAAGCTTCCAAATACTGCATTTTGGACAACGCCCTTTATTGGAAATATCCGGGAGGTATATTGTTGAATTGTTTAGTTGAGAGTGAAGCATAAGAGGTTATGAATGATTTTGGTGAAGGATAATATGGGGGCCACCTTTTCTGGAAGACCACGGCTAATAAAGTTTTGAGAGAGGGATACTATTGGCCAACTCTATTTCCATATTTGTACAAAACAGTGATGAGCTTCCATGAGTGTCAAATTTTTCAAGGTAAAATAAAACTTCTTCCATTACTTTTGTAGCCTATTTCAATTCATGCACTATTTCAGCAGTGGGGACTTGACTTCATCAGAGAAGTTCACCCTACATCATCCGCACAATAAAATGGATATTTACAACCACCGACTACTTCACCAAATGGATCGAAGTGATATCGACAAGGCAAGCAAAAACCTTGTAATTATTCAATTTTTGGAGACTAACATATTGTCTTGTTTTGGTTGTCCTCATAAGATTATTACCGACAATGTAGAAACATTCAAATAAAAAAGGATGGTTGAGTTTTGTGACAATATAACATCAAATTGGGACACTCAACCACTTACTATCCACAAGGTAATGGTTTAGCAGAGTCCTCCAATAAATCCATGATCAATATCATAAAGAAGATGTTGGAGGCCAATAAGAAGAACCAGCATAAAAATCTTTAGAATGCCTTGCGGGCATACATGGGGATTAGTAAGAAATCTATCGTAATTTCCCCTTTTAAATTAGTTTATGGAATAGACACTGTTTTTCCAACATCACTTGCAGTCTCGGTCATGAAATTGTTACAAGTTGCGGGAAGTGAGGAGAATGATGTACAACGCTAGATCAATAAGATGATCCATCTTTAGCAGATTAGAGAGGAGGTAGTTCAGAACACCTCAAAGCTTCATGAGAAGATAAAGAAGGTGTATGACTGTAAGACCAAGGAAAATAAGTTTAAGCTTGAAGATTTATTCCTCCGATGGGATGCAAGGAATGGGGAAAAAGGGAAGCACGGAAAGTTTGAAAACCTATGGAAAGGGCCCTAAAAGATATAAGATATTCAAGGAAAAAATTATTTTCTACTACAGGATATGAATGGAGAAGAATGTTTAGGAGGACCGGTCAATGGCAGGCTCCTTAAGAATTATTATTCTTGATGCAGTTTTCAAATTTCTCACTATCATTGTAAATATCAGTTTAACTTTCCTACAAAGTGTGAAGTGAAGAATCATCGAAGCTTGGGGCCCAAAGTGAAGGCTATAAAGTTTCATTGGTTTTCTATTGTTTTCAAAGCAAAGTCAGTTTTGAGACAATTTTAAAGTCAGTTTTCAGCCAGTTTGAGTTTGTCACAAAAAAATTTAAGTTTTCATTTTTCAGTTAGTTTTTAGTCTTTGACTCCATGCCCAATGGATAGGCACTTGGTCTACAATGTTCTTGGCACCTCTAAGGAGCTACCATCCCTAGCTGGAGCCAATGTTAGTGTCATCATTTTCATCCTTCCACCAGTGATCAAAATTAACTCTTTCATGTGATGTTAGGTATCCCACTTATAATTTTTTTATCAATCCACTAGGTCATGCAAAAATTTGGTCACTTGGTGCATATTTTAATAAAAGTTCACTCTTTTCAAAAAATGTCATCTCATTACTTGCTGGCTCACTTTATCACATGCTGAGTGTCCATTATTCATGATTCTTTATCACATTTTCAGTCATAGCATCATGAACTCCATTCAGTCTATTTATACATTAGGTCATAGGGTTTTTCAAGGTCCAATAAAACATCATTTCCATTACATAAAATACTAGCAAGACTAAGAGTGATCAATAAATTCACTTTACTATGTAAATTTTTTATTCCATTATGTAATTTTAATTTCATCATGTAATTTTATGTTTTCTCAATATGTAATAAGTTCATGGTTCCAAGATAGATGTCAAATCAAAGGTTTCATGTGCCAAGAAAGCTCAGAAGTTTTAAATTCCAAAGTGTTCTCAATCCATCAAATGATCAATCTCCAAAGATCAGAAAAAAAAGTGAAAAGTAAAGATTTCAAAGTTTAAAGTGCATGAGAAGATGAAAAGTGGGTCCCAAAGGAAAATTCATTCAAATAATCAAGTATATAGCCCATCACAAGACAAAGAAAACATTCATTTTCTCTCCCAACCATCGAGCTCACACTCCCTTAGCTCATAAAAAAAATTATTGGGTCAAAATTAAAAATTTGGGTGGTGTTGCACTCCTGGAGGCAAGGCGTTGCGCTCCTGGTAAAGGCATTGTGCTCCTGGAGAAGGGTGCTACGTTCTTGACAGTTAGGTGTTGTGATCCTAGAACTGGTGCTGCACTCCTAGCCAGTTTCATGCATAGCCTTCAAAACCTCGTGTAAGAGATCCAAACCACCAACAAAAGGTTTCTCCACCTCAATACAAGTAAGCAACACCATTTGTACCCTCCTGGCATTTTCCATTTGCAATTTTATAGTGTTAAATCTCTCATTCAAATTTTCAAAGTGTTTAAGCTAAGAAAACCTAGATTTCATTCCTACAGCCCTAAATTGTTCCCTAGACCCTGCATTCCCTTCCCATATCACACTAAACCCTAATCCTATCCCGACATCACTAAATCCTTTTCCCCAAGCTACATTTCCCAAAAATCTAGCTCCTAGACTACAAATTCTCTAGGAAGCTTCCTTTATACCTGTAATTAATTTCCCCATCTCATTTCCGTAAGTATTTTAATCCCATATCAATCCCCTAAGTTCCCTAACCCCTTCACTATTCCCTCAATTTTTCCTACTCCCATCCCCACTCCCTAAACCTATTTTCCACTTTCCTTTCCCTTCCCTATGGTTTCAAAAGTAAAAACACCATGGAGGAGGAAGACATAGATTTCACAGAGGAAGAGGAGGATAGAGAGGAAAGGAGACCTCACAAGGTAGGAAGAATTCTGAGGCTTGAGCCCACCAACACCACAGAACTAATGGCCTCACCTATGAGAGTCTCTTGCTTTGAATATGCTGGTTGCCTTGATTTCTACCAAATGATTCAAAGAGTTCAACACCACCCTGTTTTGAGAAAATTTTTCTTCTCAAACCTCAAAGATAATCAGATGACCCTTGCAGGTGTTACCTTCACCATATCTACACCTATCATTGTTGCTACCACAGGGATACCAAACATGGGTGAGAAGTGGTTTAAAGTGAAAGACCTGGATGACCAATATTATGAACCACTCATAAAACCAAGGTACAGAAATGAGAGAAACAAAGTCTTCCCTTTTGGTTACCTTCTTGATAGGTATACTCCCATGTTGAAAACATCATGAAGTACTTCTCTTGTGAAGGAAGGTTCTCCAAAATTTAAACATATCATATTAGATTGCTAATGTACTTCACAAGAGTCAAGTTTCTCAATATCTCATATTGTTTGTTCAGGAGCATAGAAAAGCTGGCCTACATAGTACATAAGAGAGAATATGATCAACAAATGAACAACCTCTTTCATCATTCTTTGATCAAAATCATTGTACTCCATCATCTAGATTAGTTGCACATTTCATGGGATGCCTTCATTTCCAATGATGTTTTCACTACTCCACAAGCTCAGCATATTGAAAACATCCCTCCTTCATCTCAGCCCTATGCATTTATTCCTCCATCATCTCAGCTTACTAGACCCATATCATCACCATCATAAGTATTTCAGAATAATATTGGGTCATCCAACAGATTTGTGGTCAAAGAGCCTACAAAGACCAAAGAGGTTGAGAAATACATATTGGCTAAAACATATCAGAGAGGGCATAGGATGGTGTTTTCCCCACATATTGTGGGAGGGGCCTTGCCTTCTTCATTAGCAAAGCAGGTATAAAAGGGAAAGAAAAAGCAAACAGAAGCAATTATGCATGAGGAATTCATGCAAGAGGATGAGGACCCTCATGATGAGGAAACATATTTTGACCTAGTTGACTTGGATCACCAGGATGAGCATGACGCCTCTAGCTTGATTGTCAAAGAGAAGGATGCCTAAATTAGAGAGCTGAAAACTAATTTGGATAGAGCTCAGTTTGTCATTTCATTTCTTGAGCAGCTGAATAAGCAGCTGAAAGATCAACAAGTACTTATGATGCTAGAGCTACTAAAAAAAAGAGAGGTAAATCCATGATGCCACTTGATGATCCTGATCAAGATGACATCCAAAGCAGCAGAAAAAGACCAAAGACCAGGGATATTAAGAGGGCTTTACAATAGCAAAATTTTGAGGATGAAAAACTCACTTTTGAGGAGAGGATTGCCAAGGAGGTTGAAAATGACAGAAACACATGGCTTGGTAGGGTCAGCATCCATCTTGAGAAACTCCTCCACAAGGAAAACAAAGTCAAAAAAATCCTCAGAAACATATCTAATAGGTATATCACAAGAAAAAAGGTCTGTAGCATTAAACTCAAGCAATTGCAAGAGAAACATAAGCAAACTCTAGCCAAGAAAAAGGAAGGAGACAAGCTTGACATCCTTGTTTAGGCATCCCTCATTTCTTAGCAAACTTAATCAGGCTTCCATAGAACAATTTTGAAGAAATTTTGAGCAAGTTTTGAATTTTTGGGTTTTTTGCAAACTTTTGACAGTTTTATCACAACTAGATTGCCAGGAGCGCAACGCCCTAAGCGTTGTGCTTCTTCTATGAGGCTCCAAATGAAAAAATAAGGGTACTATTGGATTCAGAAGGGAAAAAATAGTGAGTTCAGGAACTTTTCTAAGAAAATTTAGGCAAAATGGCAGGGGAAAAAGCAAAAAATCACTCAAAAAATCTGTTTCTGCCCTCTTTTTCAGCTAGGCGCTGCGCTCCTGACCAGTCTTGGGAGATTGAGTTTTTGGAGGGTCAAGTATTATCATTTTTGGAAACCAAGGACAATTTTGGAAACTAGAGAGGACATGCTTTCCAATGTGCTATCATGAGCTCAATTTGTACATCATCAACCAGTTCAAAATTTGAGATGAAGATGGTGCTGCGCTTCTAACACTGGCACTATGCTCTTGACCATTCTCTGTTTTTCCTGATTTTTTCCACTTTTCTCAGTTTCACCATGGAAAAATCATGTTTTTACCAATGTAATTGATGGATATAAATTTAATAATTATTTTTTTAAGTTACCTAGAGGTAAATACATTAGTTAAAACTCTAAGAGGATTAATGAATTAGTTTCACTTAAGTTAGGGATGAGTCAGTTTGACCTCCCTACACTATAGGTTTTCAGTTCAGCCTTTTTTGATCAACTAAAAAACTCAGGGATTCAACCCCTAAGGTTGGGATAAGTTGTTTCATGACTATATATTTCATTTCTAGACTCATTTCATAGGTTGGATGTTGTTTTATTGATCAGAGACACTAGTGTATTAAGATTTTGGCAGGAATATATTGGATGAGTTGCAATTATTCTTTTGGGATTCATGTGGTACTGTATGTTGGCATAGTTTCTTCTTCTATTGCATATGTATGAATGTTTTGTACATTCCATCTCAATGATATGTTTTATTTCTCAAGTTTGATAAGCATAATACATCTCTTATGCTTTGTTTTAGGAGAATCGCCATAATTTGTTTCATTTCCTCAATTTAAAAATAATTCATGTACTGTCATGCTCTATTTCGCACCTCATCAGTCTGATATATCTCACCGTAAAACCCTAAAGTGTTAGATTTCCTACCTACCTTTCCTCATCATATGCCTGCAATTATGATCTTATATTCCCTGACCTAGTTACCTCTTTGACCTAATTCACTCATCCAGCACCCAAATCAACCAATCAAAACCCCTGTGCTACTATACCTAGCCTAAAAAATATTTGATCCAACCCTCTTAGTTGTGATCCCTTGGAGAGAGTGCTTTACTGCCTAGTAGGGCTAGCTACTTGGTGAGAGCTTGGTCTGTACTTACCTTTGTTGATCTCTTCTCAACATCAGAGATCCGGTGGAGTGCTAACAGACGCCACGAGTTCAATGGTGCAGCTAGATTCAGTAGTTGAGCATTCGCTTCTTCAGCCAACTTTATGGGTTGAGGTATATACAGTTTGATCATGTGCCTCTTTTTTCTAGGATATGTATTATGATTCTAGATCCTTTCTTGATTCATGTTGCGGGATCTTTGTTTTTTCTTCATGTGAGATTATGTCATGTTAATAGGAGGTCCATTGTGAGTGAGAGTTCATGTAGCGGAACGTCTCGTGGAGAGACAAGCCACTCATGTTGAGGGCACATCCTTGTATGACAGAGAACGTCATCCATGTACATCTCCCATTTCCAGCACTATACGAAGCGACCTACTCCATTTTCACACCGGACCCGGAGACGTAGCCCACACTGGGTGAAATCTGTTATCAACATCTCGTGTTCTTATGTTGTTGATGGTTGTCTTGTTTCCCTTGTTTACAATATGCACATGTGTTATTTTATGATCTTTTAAAATGAAATTCTAACAACATCATAGAAGTAAAATATCATGGGTAAATCTAGTAGCTGACAAACTCGGATCAAGTGGTATCAGAGCAATCTTCTTGCCGATGCTAATTGTGAGCGTGAACAACGGTTAAATGTGAAGCAATGGAGGATAGAAAAGACATGTATGAGGCCATGCTCAGGGTGTCCAAAATGGTGGAAATGATGTATGAAGCTCATGAAATATGGGAGAAAGAAGAAGCAGAAAGCGATGCTTCATCCACATCTTCCAGTGAATATTCTTCACCCTCACAGTCTTCTCATCATTCGAATGAGGAGATCAACCATAGCCTTCAAGCAGATAATGTTGAATTGAACATTCTTCTACGAGAGGAGAAAGAGGATAAGAAGAGAGTGCAACTTCAATTGCAAGCCACAGAGGTAGCCTTGGAAGAACTGAAGCACAATGACCAGAGCCTTCAAGAAAAGGATGTTGAATTAAGGAGGCTTCTACAAGAAAAGAGAGAGTATAAGAAGAGACTGTAGCTTCAATTACGAGCTGCAGAAGAGGACTTGGAGGAGTTTAAGTGCAACAAAGGCTTGAAGAAGCCATCATCACCTGTTTCTCAATCAACTTTTGAGGTAAACAATGTTGATTTCTCTTCAGTTTCACATTCACATGCTATCATTTTTGTGGGAAATGTGGAGATACCCATTACAGGAACTGGCATGAGACTCCTCACCAAGATGGGATACAAAGGAGGAGGACTTGGTGTTAATGGCCAAGGAATTATTTAGCCATTAGAGGTCATGCAAAGGCCTCGATTAGCAGGATTTGGATACACTGAAGGATAGTGCTCGAAGGTTCCAGAATCTTCTAATACATGGTTGAAACCATTGGGGAAAGAGAATGATGGGAACACTTCAGCATCATCTTATGACAACGCACATTGCAGAGAAAGAGATGAGACAAGCTCTTGTCACCATGATTGCACCAGATACCAACAAGAAAGGTATACCAAGTCTCGATATCCTGTTGTTTATTTTGATTACAAAAATGTCGCTAACAATGAACATAGATCATACCATCAGAAAACATGTAGTTTTTGTGGATTACATAACCATGTCTTGGCTAAGTGTTGGAAAATAATGGCAGCACGAAAGAGGATGAGGTGTGAAATGCCTTCTCCACAGTAGGAAAAGAAGAAGGTAAAGTAGGTATGGAGGAAGAGCAATCATTGCAGTCATTGCGACAGAAGTGGCCATCAAAGAGCCATGTGTTGGAGGCTCCATCCAAATCAACGCCTTAAGGACAAAGCACTAGTGCAGGAACCAGTTGAAACAATTGTTCGACAAGCAAATACGCCACAGAGAGATGACCCATTCACTTTGATAAGTGAGAGATGGTTTTTCTACGTGTGGAAGTGTGTTTTGCATTACTTTTTAAATCATGTGCTTCAATTTAAAATTTAAAAGTGATGATGTGTTTTCCATCACTTATGAAGCAACAATGATGTTTTTGGCCTTGTATTAATAGTTGGGGTATTGATTCCATTTTAATGTAAACTTGACCACCAAGTATTTGTTATAAAATCATGGCAAGTATGGGATGGTTGGGTAAAATTTAGTCATGTAATTGAGCTTGTCATTTGCAGAATAATGTACTACAAGTTTGCAGGGGATGCAAGTGTTTTCTCATCGCTTATGGCTTTAAAGAACAAAGGTGAAGGAGAATGAAGGGTGACCTTTTAGGACACTTTTGGTGCAAACAAGGTACACAATAGTTGCAGATTATGTAGGATATTTTGGTGGACCAAAAGCTACTTATGGGGGAGGATTGATCCAGGTGACTCCAGACACCCTCGGGAGACCAAGAGGGCTCAAAAATGGTCAAAATTCAAAGTGGTCAATTTTCTCTCGAACCAGGTTCAGATCGAATTACTCATCGCCTTGATTCCAAAAGTGTAAAAAGATCTCCAATCTGAGCCCGTATGGAGAAGTTAGAGCGAGTCAAACTTTTTCTCAAAGTTGGGCACTGGGCTAGGTTTAAGTATCCCACAAATTCACTATCAACCGATAGGGAACTTAACTCTCGAAAACGGGTGAAATTGTGGCCTCGTTAAATTTCCCAATAGCCCTTATTTTTGTTAAAATTAAAAACAACCAATTTTTTTATAAAAAAAGAAAAAGAAAAAAGGGGGGTGTTGGGCCACCACCCCCGCCGCCCCACGGCATGTCACATTTCATTATTAAAGATTTCATTGGGGGGTGGACTATCAACCCTGCCACCCCCAAAACCCACATCATATTCAGAAAACAATCGTAACCATATATTCATATGAAGGGTTTGGGGTGTGTTTGACCGAGAACCTCACCTCGTGGTCGAAGGAACCATAAATGCACCAAAGCGTAGGGATAAGGGTTCTGGCGGGTGTCAAACCTTCCCAGCTTAACAGTCGGTCGATCCGCCGACAAAACCACAACAAAACACAAACCGAAACCCAAAACACTACAACATAATAAATATATATATATAACGGTTATGGATAGTCGACTCTATGCCCCTCCATGCCATGAGTTCAATGGTGCAGACAAATTCAGCAGCTGAGCATCTGCTTCTTCAACCAACTTCAGGGGTTGAGGTATATGCATTTTGATCATGTGCCTCTTTTTGCTGTGAGATGTATTATGATTATATATCCTTGATTGATGCATGTTGAGGGATCTTTGTTTTTGCTTCATGTGAGATTATGTCATGCTGATAGGAGGTCCATTGTGAGTGAGAGTTCTTGTAGTGGAACGTCTCATGGGGAGACAAGCCACTCATGTTGAGAGCACATCCTTGTATGACAGAGAACATCATCCATGTGCATATCCCCATTTCCAACACTATATGAAATGACCTATGCCATTTTGACACCGGGCCCGGAGTTGTAGCCCACACTGGGTGAACTCCATTATCAACATCTCGTGTTCTTATGTTTCTGATGGTTGTCTAGTTTCCCTTCTTTACAGCATGCACATGTGCTCTTTTATGCTCTTTTAAAATTCAATTCTAAAAACATCAGAGAAGTAAAATATCATGGGTAAATCTAGTAGCTTACGGACCTGGATCAAGTGTTGAATCAAAATAAATGTAGCAAGAATTGAGTGTTGCTTAAAAATATACGGGTCAGTTGTCCCAAACTTGAATAAGGGCTATGTTCATGCACTTAAAACCTTCTTCTTCTTGGTGACAGTTAGCACATATAAATATCAAGCAACATTCCCGTTTTATTAAAATTTGATCTTCCTGCTAGCATGCTAGTTTTCAGGCTGATCCTTCTATGATTATGTCAGTAAATTGATTTTCATGATCACAGGAAAATATTTTTCTTCTTTTTTTTTTTCAATTTTTGTCATATTTTTATTTATATATATATATATATATATATATATATATATATATATATATATATATATATATATGTATGTATGTATGTATGTATGTATATATGTATGTATGTATGTATGTATATTTTATTTCAGGAAAAGAAAGAATCGTATTTGCAAGAGGTTGGCACATCCACCTACCATCTCTTCTTCGGATTGTTGTTGTACTTGTTGCATAAAATCTTCCTTTGTGAGTGGTTGAATATACACCTTAATTCTATGCCTATTCACAAGGAATTTTGAATCTCTCCCATCAACAGTTTTGGTTTTTACCGTTCCATTCTGAAAAATTTTAACCACTTCATAAGGTCCCATCTAGCGTGTGTGGAATTTCCCTTTGAAATATTTCAATCTGGAATCATAAAGGAGTACCCAATCACCTGGTTGGAATTTCTTTTTGTTGATATACTTTTCATGCCACTTTTTGCATTGTTGTTGAACTAATATATTCTATTGAAAAACATCCACTCTAAGCTCATCTAACTCATTCAACTGTAGTAGACGTTGTTGATGTGCTTCCGAGAGATCTAACCCCAACTAAACTGCATTCCGAAAAGTCTTGATCTAGAAATATATCTGAAAAAAGGACTTGTTTCTTGGATAACATCTCATATGGTGTGTGTCCCATGCTATTTCTCCAAGTGGTTTGATATGCCCATAAGGCTTCTAACAATCTGTTGGCCCAATCCTTCCTATGCATGTTCATTGTTTTGGTGAGGATGGACTCGATTACCTTGTTTGTAGATTCCACCTGGACATTTGCTTGCGGGTGATACAGTGTAGATTTCCTGTGCATGATTTTGTATTAATCCATCACACCCTGTACCAGATTAGAAATAAACGGTGGTTCATTTTCAGAAAGAATCTCCCTAGGCACACCAAATCTAGTAAATATTTTAGTAAATAAAAAGTCTACAACAACTTTTTCAATAGCAAAAGAAATAGCTTTAGCTTCTACCAATATATGCTTTTTATTTAAAGATGTCAGGTTTATGGGTCCCACAAAATCAACAGCCCATTTTTCAAAGGGCTCTATTATCACTCAATAATTTCTCAAGGTTAAAGAAAAAATTCACCGAGGTAACCACAAACCTACGTTTAAACTCTAGGATCTAGCCTTCCTAAGGTTCAGAGAGGGATCTCTCTATAATATTTAACTTTGTTTTTATGTTTTATTTTAGGCTAGTTATAAGTACAATTTGGTTTTAAGATTTGGTTTGGTTAGTGGGAAAAATCACTTAAAGGGATGGATAGTAATAGATCTGGTTTTCCATTGGGCAAAAGGAGTCAATATGTCAAGCAGACAGCTCAAGATCAAGATCAAAAGACAAATATTTCTAGGGCAAGATAGACAAGTCATTAAAGATCTTTGAAGGCTGATCGTTGAAGTGGATTAATCAGGATAAAGAGAAATTAAGGATTCGTTGATCCGGACAAGGAAGGAGAAGAAAGAGGTCATTCGAAAGAGGGAGCAATTAAGGGTTCCCTACTCTGGAAATCAACAGAAAACATATAAATGATAAATAGTTCAAAACAAAGTGCTTTTAACAAATTCAGTAATACTTTTCATGATTTATCATTCAAATTTAGAACACATATATGGATGCATGTAAAACATAAAAAGATAAACAATGATAATAGAAAGTACTTCACTTTAATGGCTCATCACATGAATCCTGAAATATGATGCTTTATGGTTTTGATCCAGACTGCTACTTGAACTTGCTATAAGAAACCCTTTAGATACAACAAAAATGATTATAGAAATCTTCAGCAATTTATTCCACACTCAATACTTCAGCTGATGAAGTATTTATACAAATTCTAAACTAGAATATCTTGAAAAAATATCAAGATTGGTTTAAAAATATCTCAAATTGTAATATATAAATAGAACTTAAATAAAGGACACTCAAAACTAATGAATATATTTAGCACTATACTTATGGATCTTTGTGACAAAGAAGAGAATTCGAATTTAATATCTTAGTTGATGATGAGGCATCCAAGTCACTAATTGTCTCCTTCCTTTGTGCATTTTGCTCCAGAAATTCTGCAAACTTGCGGCCTAGTGATACCTTTTTATATCTCAATATGAGATAAATATGTAAAAAATTAAAGGGTTTATTGTAGATAAATATATTTTTCAGATAAACCTCTCTCAGTTTCCCAAAATTCTGCTCCAGTTGTTCACAATATGCTCTGCATAAATATGTCTAAACCAGAACTTTGCACAGTCTGAAAAATAGGCTATGAAGATGTGCATGTATCTCTCATTCTGTAATACCTGTGTAAAAAGTGAGATATCTTTTGTAGATGGGTCTCCTAGGAACAAAAACTTCCTCTAGTTTTGTAAGATTCATTTCTGATTGGCCACAATCTTCTCTGCAAAATGATGACTAAACAGGAATTTTCTGTAAAAAGTGCTGTCAAATATTGTTTAATATTTTCAAACCCATAATGGGTGTTAGAAACGTGAGAGATGTTTTTGTAGGTGGACATATTAGGAACATAACCTCCTTCAGTTTTATAAAATTCATCTTGGATTGGCCACAATATTTTCTGCAAAACTATGACTTAAACAGGAAGTTTTTGGAAAATGTCTCTTCTTGCTATGTTTTTATCTTTTAACCTTATTGTTTTTTTAACTGTTTTGAATTTTACTTTCGATAAACTTCATTATTGTTGGTGAAAGTGTTTTCATCTCTATTTACCATTTACTGCCTCTGTATTTTACTTTTACTATTTTACCTTGACTGCTCTGTCACCTTTACACTTTTACCCTTCACTGTGCAATTTTATCTGTCTATTCTCTCTCTGACTTTGATTTAATCCTTTCTTTGTACACAAACTATCTGTTCAATGAATTTTGTTGATTTAAAATATGAGAATTTGGAGCAAACAAGTTTGTCAACTAGTATTGAAACTTTTGGCCGAATTTCATATTTTGAGAATAACCTGCAAAAATCAAACAATTTGTTAATGAAACAGAAGTCTACAAGGAGGGTTTCTCTGGGACAACGGAGGTTTTCTAAGGTTCTTAGCAGAAATTTGGTGAGTTTAGTTCCAATTTAGGCTTAAACTGGAGTCAACGACGTTATTTTTTGGTTAACAACTCTTTCTATGCACAAATTCTAACTAAAATGGCGAAAAAATGGTGTAGGCAAACAAGTTTATTTGTTTTTTATTTGACATTAAAATGAATTTAATGGCGGTCTTGTCAAATAAATGGATGGTTTGGCGCACAGGAGGAAAAAAACAGCCAGTGGTTTTCGCAATAGGAAAAGGTGGTAAGCGGAATTTTTTTGGCGGATGCGATCGAATAGCATTTAGACACGTGGAGGGGAGAAAGCACGAAAACAAATTTTTTTGCAAGGGTTGGGGTCAATTAAACATTGCACATTGAAATGTGCGAAATGAGACCTTAATCATCAGATCTGTCGGGTGAAGATCAGACGATGCAGACTATATGATGAAGTTGTTGGTCAACAAGGCGTGGGGCCCAGGTATTTTTAATGATGCGGGGTATTAACTATGTATTAATTTAATGTTTAATACACAGTTGGGTTATGTTTATTTACAAAGGTTTGGGGGTATAATGTATAGTGGGTCCGACATGTAGAACATGCGCGGAATGAAACTATAGGTTATAGTTAAAAATATGGGTTGGGGTATTTAATATATGCGGGAATTATATTAGTACGGACTAAATGGTAAATAGGGAGTTAATACATTATATTAGTGTTAATATGAAATGAATGAGAAGAAATGAAAAAATAGACTAAGTATAGTGTAAAATATGACTTTTAGATTGAATTTCTTTATTGTAAGTCCAAATATCATCACTTTAACATTTATACTTAGGCTAAAAGCATTTATGTGGGTTTTTTCAGTGTTTTTGTATAAAAATGGAATTAGTCAAAGGGCTTTTACTTTTCCTAGGTAAATTGTGTTTATAAAAGGGGTTTTATTAGGGTAAAATGAATGATGAAGGGGAAAAGGGGCTTCTTATGAAGGGAATTACAATATTTTAGAACCAATCAGTCATAAAGCCATGGGTCCGGTCCCACCAAAAGTCAGAGAAATGTTCTGAGCCTTTATAACTAAAATTTTTTAGTACTGGAGTTCATTGCGGGGAGGGAAATTATTAATTTTCCAGATAATTTTTATCCATGCCTTGTAAAACTGCTTTCTACCTACCCATCATTTATTCTACCATTTTTTATTTTATTTGTATGGGTGCATTTGAGCTTGCAAACCCTAACCCATTTTTCTTTTAAAGCAGGAAACTATCTAATTCTAACCTTATTTCAACAGTGGGCTTAAATTAAATTGTTGAGTTCCTCATTTATTCTCTAACTATCTACTGATTTGTCAATTTTAAACAGTTTGACAGATATTTATTCTCTATCTAACAACATGAAATTTAAAGCATGAGAAGTCAAGATTAAGTAGTTTGACCTTCATGGATTGTGGCATTTAGGAAAAGCTGCACACAATCTTATTTGCAAAAGTAAACTAAAGTAGTGCCATTTAAACTTGCAACACTTTCATGATATATTTTTTATGGGGTTCACATTTAATATTCTTTTGATCTTTGTTTATTTTTGTCCTTTGATTGTTCTTTTAGGACATACCCTCTTTCATTTTTTAATTTGCGAATACATTTGCAGAAAGAAAAGGTATGTACAATATTTCAAAATTTTATAGGACCCTAACAACGAATTCACATGGAGATGGCATCTCCTTGTGAGATGTCAAGAACATCGTTGACTAGTAGCTTGATCCATTGGGCTAATCCTGAACATGCATATGTTGTATCTGAATACTCTTGAACTAAATTTACACCTTTTTCTGCAAACTAAAATCTGATAATAGACTACAAAGGTACTGCAACTTTCAAACTAAACTACTAAAACATCAATATCTTAGGGCTTTTTCTTTGGCTTTAAATCTTAATGAATTATTTCAAACTAGCTAAAAACTAAAAAATGAAATAAGCTGAAATCCTACCTACTTACTCTAATCAATTGTCCAACTGTTGGTTAGGTAAAATGAAACAAATAATGCAACCATTCAAGCATTATGTACTTTGATATATTTTGCTGCATTTTCTTGTTGATTATCAAAATTGTGATTTTGCATCCTTTTAGAAACTTGTCAACAAATGAGAGGATAAGGAAATACTTGATTTCCTTTGTTGACTCTAGAAACTTTTCAAAAGGATCTTCCAAGATATATACACTAATGTTTAACTGATATAAATAAATGTACATCTATTTTGGATAGCCTCCATGCCATGAAACTGAAATGTCATTTTCATCTTTATCTCCCTGCAAACTTTCAAGTAATATTTGTGATGATATTCCTATTGATTGTAATGTTTGACTGTTAAAACCTTTATCATATTGATTCTGAAACTCATAGTTAGTTAATGGAGGCAGGCTTTGAATTCATTCAATATCCAACATATCTATTATTGGATCATGAAAAACTTGTGAGGATGGCTGCAATCTATTGGATATGGAATTTCATGGGACTTCATACATTTCAACAAGTCGCTCATCTTTTTCTTTAAAGATGTTATACCACATTTCCTTTAAAATCTGAAATGATTCAAAACATAGTGGTATGGAACTTTCTTGTGTCATTTGATCATATGTTTCAATAAAATTTGATAACTGTACTTGTGAAACTAAAAAATCTTGATCAAGAGTTTCATTATCTTCTTTGTTGTCCTTAACAAACTCTAAAGACTGTTGATTATTGATTTCATTAAAGTTGTCTCTAATAAACTGAAATGAAGCAAAAAAAAGAGGTAAAGAACCTTTAATTATTTCCAAATTTTGTACTCTTTCTTCATTATTCTCATAACTGATTTGCAATAGATTATTACTATCTTCAATCTGCCGAAACTGCATTTCTTCATTCTCCAAACTATGTTCTGATTGCTCTGTAAATTTAGCTTGAATTTGGAGAACATAATTGTCATCATACTGATCATAGTTGGGCACATCATTAAATGAAGGAATGTCATCAAATATACACATTAAATAGATAAATTCCTCTTCCACATATTGATCTGTAAATCCATTTTCTAATCTATGGTAAAGGGAATTAGTAAGAATTTGTTCATGGCTATCAACCTCTTCTATTCCTTCATGGTGATTTTGAACAAAAAATTCATCTTTCATAGTGATCTTCTATATGATTTCATATAATTTTCTTACCAAAAGGCTGATTTTTATCTCTGTATTATTTTTCTTCTCTTCTTCTACTTTCAACTTTTCCTTTCTGATTTGCAGATTAAATTCTACATCAACCGCAATGTTATGCATCTTTAAAAGTGTTTCTGAATCTCTTTCTCTTAACTGAAATTCTATTTCTAGAGCAAAGGCACTTGGATAATGCAAGAGAGCTTAATCATGAGGAGGTCTTATATTTTCTGGAATTGAATAATAAAATTGATTAAATATGTCAGAAAATTGTTGTATTGTTTCATTTGGATGTCTTTTTAACTGATTATATTCTTCTATGATCACAAAAATATTGACTTTAATTATCCATCTGTCAAGAAAATTTTTGGAAATTTGAGATGCTTGCATTAGGCAGATTCTTGAACCAACTCTTTATTCTATTTTGCAAAGAAAGAGAAAAACGTCTGATTCTAACAACATCTTCATCAATCTCAAATAAATCCATATAATTTTCAAAACCTTGAATATGTTTTTGGGCAGTGATGTTATTATTTTCTCCATCAAACCTGGGAAAAAATTTGTAATAGTTATTAGGGAAATCATGGAGTATAGGAGGTAAAATGAGGGGCTTATATCTATCTGGAAATTTACAAGGTATAGGAATATGTACAGGGATTGTAAGATCAGTCTGGATTATTTGAAGCTTCTTAATTGGAAAATTATCATCATTATATTCAGAAGAAAGCTGCTTAAAGAGATTAAGAGAATTATTATTTACAATCTTCAAAGGAAAATAATAAAAAACTAATCTAATATCTTCTCTAAAATACGATATACATTGAAAAATTTCATAACGAGAAAGAACATGATGTCTTGGATTGTAATCCAAGTTAAAAGCCTCATATTTCCATATTGTTCTTTCAGGTTCATTCCTCCAGTGGAGTCTCGATTGTGAAATTGATTTGGAGTCGCCAGGTGGATGATTTTAACCTTTATGTGTCTAATCGTTGTCCACCATCATAGATCAGATCTGAACCTATAAAATATTTTTGAAGAAAATGTTAGTTTCCCCAGTATGGTCACCAATATGTTATCACTCAGTAATTTCTCAAGGTTAAAGAAAGAATTCACCGAGGTAACCACAAACCTACTTTTAAACTCTAGTATATAGCCTTCCTAGGGTTCAAAGAGGGCTCTCTCTATAAGATTTAACTTTGATTTTATGCTTGATTTTAGGCTAGTTATCAGGAAAATTTGGTGTTAAGATTTGGTTTGGTTGGTGGGAAAAATCACTTAAAGAGATGGATAGTAATAGATATGGTTTTCCATTGGGCAAAAGGAGTCAATATGTCAAGCAGACAGCTCAAGATCAAGATCAAAACACAAATATTTTCAGGGCAAGATAGACAAGTCACTAAAGATATTTGAAGGCTGATTGGTGAAGTGGATTAATCGGGATAAAGAGAAATTAAGGATTCTTTGATCTAGACAAGGAAGGGGAAGAAATAGGTCATTCGAAAGAGGGAGCAATTAAGGGTTCCATACTCTAGAAATCAGCAAAAAACATATAAATGATAAATAGTTCAAGACAAAGTGCTTTTAAAAAATTCTGTAATAATTTTCCTGATTTATCTTTCAAATTTAGAACACATATATGGATGCATGTAAAACATAAAAAGATAAACAATGACAATAGAAAGTACTTCACTTTAATGGCTCATCACATGAATCCTAAAATATGATGCTTTATGGTTTTGATCCAGTATGCTACTTGAACTTGCTACAAGAAACCCTTAAGATACAACAAAAATGACTATATAGATATTCAAAAATTTATTCCACACTAAATACTTCAAACTAATGAAGTATTTATACAAATTCTAAACTAGAATATCTTGAAAAAATATCAAGATTGGTTTACAAATATCTCAAACTATATTACATAAATAGAACTTACATAAAGGATACTCAAAACTAATGAATATATTTTTCACTACACTTATGGATTGATGGTGAAAAAGAAGAGAATTATAATTTGATATCAACTCTTAGTTGATGATGAGGCATCCAAGTCACTAATTGTCTCCTTTCTTTGTGCATTTTGCTCCAGAAATTCTACAAACATGGGGTCTAGTGATACATTTTTATATCTCAATCCGAGATAAATATGTAAAAATTGAAAGAGGTTATTGTATATAAATATATTTTTAAGATAAACCTCTCTTAGTTTCCTAAAATGCCACTCCGACAGTTCCCAATGTACTCTGCAAAAATATGTCTAAAATAGAACTTTGCACAGTTTGAAAAATAGGCTATGAAGATGTGCATTTATCTCTCATTATGTAATACCTGTGTAAGACTTAAGATATTTTTTTTTATATGAGTCCTGTAGGAACAAAAACCTCCTCCAAGTTTGTAAGATTCATTTCTGATTGGTTACAATCTTCTCTACAAGATGATGACTAAAAAGGAATTTTCTGTAAAAAGTGCTATCAAATATTGTTTAATATTTCCAAACCCATAATGGTTGTTAGAAACATGAGAGAGGTTTTTGTAGGTAGACATCGTAGGAACATAAACCTCCGTTAGTTTTGAAAAAATCATCTTGGATTGGCCACAATAGTCTATGAAAAACTATGACTTAAACAGGAAATTTCTGGAAAATGTCCCTTCTTGCTCTGTTTTCATCTTTTAACCTTATTGTTTTTTTGACGGTTTTGACTTTCACTTCAAATAAAATTCATTGTTGTTGGTGAAATTTTTTTCATCTCTATTTACCATTTACAACCTCCGTATTTTACTTTTACTGTTTTACCTTGACTGCTCTGTCACCTTTTCACTTTTACCCTTCACTGTGCAATTTTATCTCTCTTATCTCTCTCTGACTTTGATTTAATCCTTTCTTTGTATACAAACTGTTTGTTAAATGAATTTTTTGATTTAAAATCTGAGAATTTGGAGCAAACAATTTTTTCAACTAGTATTGAAATTGTTGGCCCAATTTCATATCCTGAGAATAACCTACAAAAATCAAACAATTTTTTAATGAAATAGAAGTCTGAAAGGAGGGGTTCTCTGTGACAGTGGAGGTTTTCTGAGGTTCTTAGCAGAAATTTGGTGATTTTAGTTCCAATTTAGGCTTAAACTGGAGTCGACAACGTTATTTTTGGGTTAATAGCTCTTTCTATTCACAAATTCTAACTGAAATGGAGAAAAAATGGTGCAGGCGAGCGGGTTTATTTATTTTTTATTTAACATTAAAATGAATTTAATGGTGGTCTTGTCAAATAAACGGATGTTTTGGCATGCAGGAGGGAAAAAATCGCCAGTGGTTTTCGCAATAGCAAATGTGGTAAGCGGAATTTGTTTGGCGGATGCAATCAAATATCATTTAGACGCATGGAGGGGAGAAAGCACAAAAACAACTTTTTTTGCAAGGGTTGGGGTCGATTAAACATTGTGCATTGAAATGTGTGAAATGAGATCTTAGTCGTCAAATCTATCGGGTGAATATCGGACGGTGCGGACTATATGATGAAGTTTCTGGTCAATAAGGCATGGGGCCCGGGTATTTTTAATGATGCGGGGTATTAACTATTTATTAATTTATTGTTTAATACACAGTTGTGTTATGTTTATTTACAAAGGGTTGCGGGTACAATGTATAGTGGGTCCAACATGTACAACATGTGTGCAATGAAACTATAGGTTATAGTTAAAAATATGGGTTGGGGTATTTAATATATGTGGGAATTATATTAATACGGGCTAAAGGGTAAATAGGGAGTTAATTAATTATATTAGTGTTAATATGAAATGAATGAGAAGGAATGAAAAAATAGACTAAGTATAGTGTAAAATATGACTTTTAGATTGAATTTCTTCATTGTAAGTCCAAATATCATCACTTTAACATTTATACTTAGGCTAAAAGCATTTATGTGGGTTTTTTGAGTGTTTTTGTATAAAAATGGAATTAGTCAAAGGGATTTTACTTTTCCTAGGTAAATTGTGTTTAGGAAAATGGGTTTTATTAGGGTAAAATGAATGATGAAGGGGAAAAGGGGCTTCTGATGAAGGGAATTACACATCTATGGATAACAAGATTTAGTCCAGTGTAAAATAGGTCTCCTTGAGCCCAGGAAAATGTAGCACTTTTATGTATGATATTCCGCTTTTCACGAGCAGATAAGTGAGGTGGTGTATTTCCAGTGACTAAATAATTGGCTATGTCAACAAACCACAAGGATTTTGTTGACACAACAAAAATATGTTCGTCATGGAAATCATCATCAACAAGAATTACTTCACCAACATTATTTAATCTAGAAATATAATTGGCTACAACATTGGATTTTTCTATTCTATCAATAATAGTAACATTAAATTCCTGAAGCAAAAGTAACCACCTAGTCACTCTACCGCTAGTCAATGGTTTATTCATCAAATATTTTATTGCAAAATGATTAGTATGAACAAAGACTTCATATCCTATTATGTAGTGTCTGAATTTATTAATAGAAAAAATCATAGCTAAACACTTTTTCTCAGTCACTTAGTAATTTAGTTCAGTCGATGACAAGATTTTACTAATGAAGTAGATAGCATAATATTGTTTGTTCTCTTCTTTTCCTAGAGTTGCACAATGGCAGTATCTGAGGCGTCAGAGGAAATATGAAATGGAAGGGACTTGTTAGGCCCTCTCAAAACTGGTGTTTATACTCTTTTTTCCTTTAATGTCTCAAAAGACTATTGGAAAGTTGTGGACCAAGAAAATTCACTATCCTTAGCTAATAATCAGAAAAGGGGGTAGGTATCCTAGAAAATTTCTCAATGAATCCCCTGTCGTAGCCCGCATGTCCCAGGAATCCTCTCACTTCGCTTTGTGTTTTGGGTGCAGGAAAAAAAAATAACCTCTATCTTAGCTGGGTCAACCTGGATACCTTTGTTAAAAATGAGGTGGCCAAGAACTACTCCTACTTTGCACATTAATCTACACTTTTTGTCACTCAAAGCAAGGTGAGCTTCTTGGCAACGAGAAAGCAATTTTTCCATAATTTTTTAGGGCTTCATGAAATGAATCACCAAATACTAAAAATTCATCCATATAGATCTCCACACACTCAAGGTGTTATGAAGAACTATGATATATGGATAAATCAAATTCCCTAAATGTGGTGTTATGCATTTAGAACAGCATATTAAAGACTTTTCTATCACTTTCTCTAAGATTAAATAGGCACACATAAAGATAGAAGAACCGACTTGTGATCTAAGTGCTTCCTATTCTCCTTCTGTCACTTTTGTTGTAGGCTCCAATCCAACTTAGATCGCCAGATTGATACCTACAAGTATAAACAAGGAACAGCAAAATATTTGCAATATAAAGATGCATAATTATCTTAATCAGTTAAATCAATTAAACATGAAACATATGTATCATTCAAGATTCCATTGCATGAGAAATAGAAACATAAATAGATACATATATGGGAAAATTAACTCCAATCTTTACTAAAGAGTAGAAGGGGGAGGTTACAACCAATGATCGATTTGATGTCACCAGCTCCATCTTCATCACAATCAACATCTCACTAGCAACATGGCACTTCACTCTCTCAATTGAGAATCCAACGTCATTTCTTTACCAAATTTCTTCCTTCCCTAGCACTAGGATTTGTGCTCAATTTATAAGGCAATTGATGGTAGTTTCTCAATCAATGAATTTCTCATAATAGGCAAGACATGTTCCCAAGATCAGAGGTGTTAGATGGACATTTTGATTCTTAGTTTGACACATTTTGACTCTTCTAGAAGGCACTATCCATGTGGAGATTCCGGAACAATGAGAATTTCGATCCCATTTGACCAACGCACTCTTGAATGTCGAGAATTGCATTACATTGTACCCTTGCATATGCAATGCAATTAGTCCCTTGAGAGGCAGTGTTGGTGAACTCATAAGTGATATAACATATACTTCAAACCTTGAAATCTTGCAATAGAAGTCATGAATGATTTGGTCTTGTCTTAGGAAATGTAGCAACTGAAATGATAGGGGATGATGGACCCTATTTCATTGGTCTTGGGGATGATGTCCAGTTTGACCAGGTCATGGGGGGTGATGCCCAAATTGACCTATAAAAACTGCCGCCTAAAGCATGAAGTCATAATAATAACAATATTTTTTGAATGAGATTCTTTATGACGTGATGGGTTGGAACTAAATCAGAGTGGTGACCTGCATCAATATTAAAATACATTACGTCATGATATTTTCATCTTGATCATGAATTACTGAGGGAGGAATTCCCATGCTCAGCACATAAGCTATCTAATAACATGTACGTAGTGTAGAAATTCGTCTACATTGGAATGTTGACCAACACAGACATGCCTATAGATATAGGCCCATGTTCAGATGAAGATCTATATGTAAGGTCACCATACATATTATGTGTACAAAAATCCTAAAAACGTAGCTCGGATGGCTGAAACTATATCTGGGGTCTTCTTATCTTGTTCACTCGATCGTTCAGGTACAATTCTAGCCATGCAGATATATGATTTGTAGTCGAACATGGTAAGACATCGTTTGATTTCCATCCAATGATGTGAGTTGTTAACAAACACGAGTGAACCACCATTGATGCTAATGGCCCTCAAGGTACTGCAGTACATTTCATAAGGCATGAATATATGAGTTGATGTTGAATGCCAAACAAAATATTTCGGTCAATAGTTTGGAAGAGAGGATCTTGTCGACGCTATAACAAGGCTCATGGTACTGGAAGATGATGTTTCTAAGTAAACTTCCTGGATGATGATTTGATGTCAACAGGAAGCCACTTTATCGCAAAATGGGATTTACTGATTTCAGAGACAAAATGTGACTTGATATAACAATTTTTAGGGATGACTGTCATGAGAATGAAGGTTTATGTGTATTGCAGAAGGATGAGTATTCACTAGATGACTTCTCTTAAACATATTGGCAACACTAAGATGAGTTGCCAGCATTGACCCAAAACTGAAGTGAAGGTATGATGAACCATAGGTATGAATGAACTGTCAAGAAGATTACACAATCCAAATAGTCACGATGATGGAGTGAAGTGTCATGTTCAAGAGCGACCTACTACCATAAAAGTTCTGTTCACTTACCCAAATTTTCCCCAGTCATTTTTCGATCAGTATCTCTTTATTTTTTAACAAGCTTAAGGAGGGTAACATATGCTTGATCTATAATTCAACCCTTCAGGTGAATAATGTATCACTATTTAATAATTTAACGAGTCTAGTGATGAATGAAAATCTATTTTTGCCATTATCGACAAGCCCGTCACTATTTTATGCTTTAATGAGCCTAACGATAGTGACAGTCTTGTCCTTTTTCATATTTAGAGAGTTTAAAAAAGATGACGAAAGAAAACTCCATAAGTAATTTTTTCGTGAAGTTGTCGCCCAGATACAAAAAAGTGTAAAATTATATATGAGAGAACCTCCTAGCCATTTTTTACTAAGGTTTTCCTTTTTCAGAAATAATCTATCTCAGTCCATAAAAGGGTTAAACTTGTACTGAGTAGATATCAATTCATTTACTTTTATGAGATCGAAAAGACAAGTGCTCGACAATCTTTTCACATTGTCAGAGTTTGAAAATATCTAAAAGAAGACTCCATGGGTTCCTTTTTCGCTATTATCGAAACTCAAAAAAGGGATAAAAGTGTGCTTCAAGTCCATTTTCGTTTTTATCAAAGCTTGAAAAATAAGGATAAAGTATGCTTTGTGGTAAAATCATTCTTGGAATAAATGTGCACGATTAATCTGCTATATCAGTTTCAAACATGTTCAGAACAACATCAAATGGATTAAAAATACATGTTTCATGAAAAAAATTGAATAAAACCATAGTCACAGCAATAAATATGATTTTCAAATAATCAAATGACTAGTTAAAATAATTTCACTATTCATTTTTACCATTTGAAAGTTACCATTTGCATTTTGGAGCTCTGAACCTATTTTTTCCACTGAACTTCAGCTGTTGATTGTGATCGAATATGTGGACGGTTTTCATCGCTGTTTGATCTAGGTTGGTGCCATAAACCTCCTCTTTCTTTCAATAGGCATTTAATTTCATTTTATTGCATTTTTTTATGGATTTGGGCCCCTTAGGGTAAATTCATTATCAAAAGAGGGAATGCACTTGAAATGAAGCTTGGGTGGATATGCAACGCACTGTCTATTGACCAAGATTGCGTTGGGTGCAATTCACATTTTTTATTCTTGCATTGTACCCAAAATTTTCCTAATTTTTTGCATGAAAAGGGTCCCAATGATTCCTATGGTTATGTTTCAGGGATTCATCAGACTAAAATGAAAATCATTTGGAGAGAAGAGAGCATGAAGAACAAAACATGATTGCCCTTAATGATCTAGGTACTATAAGAGCCCTCAGATACTTTGGGTTATTGAAGTACTTTTGTTTATCAGGTATGAGGCAATAGATGGAACTGTTGGAGTTCCTTGTTCATTCATGGGATCCAAAAATCGAGGCATTTCACATTGGGAACAAAGTGGTCCCAATTTCAGTGGAGGATATCTATTTTCTAACAGGCTTGTCAAGGAGAGGCCTACCCATTTCTCTCTCAGGGTCTGATCTCGAAGGAGAGATGGCAAGAGACTATATTTTGCAGCATTGCTATCTAGGGGCAGAGCCTAGCAAGGATAGGAAAATAAATATTTGTGAAATTCGTGATTTTACATTGAGAACCCTATTATTCACGATCGCAAAGATTGTTGGTACTGCTACACTACATGTGGCGAATAGATCTTATATGCAGTATGCACTAGAGTGCATGGAACCAACATTTTTCAACTTGGTTGAAGCCATACTTTCTCAAATGAAAGAAAAACTGAGCAAGGCAAAGGGAGGAAGGAAGAAAAATTTCAACTATGATTCGATCCTCATTTATTTTTCCTTAGAGCAGATTCCACTGATGTAGCCTCAGCATGTGACACTAGGTGTATCTAACCCTAGATATCCAAGGATGCAGAGATGGGTAGAACTGATGGCTAGACATGCAGGCCAATCTTCCATCGCGTTCTCGACTGCAATCTTCGCCTATTTCAGGCGACAGATTATCACCATTAATAACTATGCATATGCAGGCGTTTATTTCCAAGGAGATCTAGACTTGGCTTTACCAGAAGGCGCTCAGTGCGGTGCAATTGGTAAGAATTTTTTGACCATGTTTTTTTATTTTTCTAAGGTTTATACATGGTTTTGTATTTTAATGTTTTCCCAAGACTAAACTAAAGTTTTAATGTAATGCAGATGTGGTTCAAGTTCAACCAGTAGGAGAGCCAGATCATGGGGTGGATGAGCCAGCAGAGAGGGCTGTCGGGAGAGAATTCCTTCAAGATTTAGATATGGTTGAGACTCTTGCTGAGCTTCGGAAGCACATGGAGGGGTTGACCTTTGGGATTCTAGATTCCGGATCGAAGAGTTACCCATGTGAATTCAATGCCACACTATTGTCATTCCTGGCCATTGGATGCGGTTACTACGTACGATAGCTAGATCAGTAGCATGTTATCATGAGCCCCACTAGTTTACTTTTGACATGTTGCATACATTTTGGGGTCAGATGACCAATGTGTCTTGGGCATAAATTTTTTAAAAACCTATAACTATCTATTTATTTGATTTCAGGTTTTTCCTATGTTTATTGCGCAATCCTATTCAATTATGTGAATATATCTTTACATGTGTTTAAAATGTTTGTTTATAACATAATTTTCTAAATAATCAGTTAATGTGTTCAAGTTTCTGGAAATGTGTTGATATTGGATAAAATTAAAATGCATTTCCAAAAGTTGAACTCTTAGGAACATATGATGCAGTGTTGGATTTCTAACAGTATAAACACTAGTAAGTTGTAATACCACAAGTTGTGAGTCTAATCTAATGATGATGTGGTTAATACCAAATGAAATGGCATCAGAGAGAAGTTTGATCAACACGCTATACTCAGCGATAGTATTTGTAGATCTACCGCTACAAATACCTTGAAAACTCACTAACTCATTGTTCATAGTGAAAATGGCCCACGCTGCAGAGGATAGATTCTGTATACGATGACTAGCACCATCAACATACCGAACAAATGGTTCCAAAAATTCAGACATTTGTGATGAAATGTAAAGCAGATTACTAATGTCAATAAAACTCTAAAAATAAAACTAAGACTATAAATGAAAATCAACAGCATATATATACAATATAATACAAAACATTACTACGCTCATGATTAAGCATAGTAACGTTTTAGATACAACCCATTTTGGGGTTGCGCCAACAGAATTTCATCGTAATATACCAACTCGTAGGCACCCTTAACAAGAACTCTTTTGACAATATAGGGGCCATGCCATGATGGCTCAAATTTCCCTGTACCTATTACATCAGCTTCCTGATATAAACAAGGACTAAGTCGTCCTGTGAGAAAATGCGAGGCTTGAAATGTTTGTCGTATTGTGCCTTTATACGTCTCTTATGTGCTTCATTGGAAAATTGGGCTTCATGACGTGTTTCATCAAGATGGATGAGATTAAAAAGACGCGCTTCTTCAGTAGAGGTGTCAGGTAACAAGTCGATTGCGATTTTTAACAACGGTATTTTACATTGGATTGGAAAGATAGCTTACAAACCATACACCAATTGAAAGAGGGAAAATCTAGTTGCATTTCTCATCGAGGTTCGGTACGCCCACAAGGCCGAGTACAGGATTAAATTCCAATTTCGTTTATGAACTCCTATACACCAATTGAAATAGGGAAAATCCACTTGCATTTCTCATCGAGGTTCGGTATGCCCACAAGGCCGAGTACAGGATTAAATTCCAATTTTGTTTATGAACATCTATCATTCATTTAAGAATTTTGTTAATTGCCTCAACTTGTCCATTTGATTGTGGATAATAAAGAGTAGAACTATCATGTGACAGTACTAACTTGGTAGTCAAATCAATCATCATGTGATTGTGAAAATTCTTACCATGATCTATGACTATAGCCTGTGGGACCCCAAACCATGCAATGATGTGATTAAAGAAAAGAAATGCAGTTGCTTTTCCTATGTTGTTGAATGTAGGCATCGCTTCGGCCCACTTGGTAAAGTAGTCTACTGCGACAATAATATAACCTTACCCCCCAGACGAACGAGGGTTATAGCTCATGAAGTCAATGCCCCATTTTGAAAATGGTCCCACAGAGACAACAGGATGCATTGGTGCTAGTGGTTTGCAGATTTTATGATCAAATATCTAGCATGTATGACAACTTTTGACCATGAGGATGCAGTCGCGAAATATGGTAGGCCAAAAGTAACTAGGGCGAAGTATCTTCTGAGTGGTAGCGTATACAGACAAGTGGCCACCACAAACCCCAACATGAAAATCATTTAAAACCTTTTCGGCCTCCTCATGAGTGAGGAACCTTCTTAAAATGGTATCGACACCATGACGATAAAGTGTATCGCCGACAATCAGATAATCTTTTGTTTGGTATCGAATATTTCGCTGGTCAAAGCAAGAGGTATCAGGCTGAAAATTCTGGTTCTAGAGATAAATGATAAAAAACCCCATACCAAGGATTAGATGATCCGATCAGAAACAAAGACTCGCCAGGAATAGATGGTTCCAATGTAGTAGCAGTACTATCAGAGGGAAGGTCACAGAGAAGCTCAGCCAAAACTAAAGACTTATTTGACTTGGATTTGATGAATTCCAAATCAAATTCCTGCAAAATGAAAATCCATTTTGAATACTTTCCCCCCAGAAATTGACTTGATAAAATATAATTCATGGGGTTGCAATTAGAAATGACAATGGTCTTCCAGAACACGATATAGTGGTGAAATATTTAGACAGCCTGAATAGCCACCAAGGAAAGCTTTTCTACGTACTAATACTTCACTTCGGTATCATTGAGATTACGACTCAAATAATAGATCAGATGTTCTATCCCATTTTCTACTTCGACCAATACCATAGCAATGGTTGTATCAGCCGCAGCAATATATAAGAAATAATCACTCTGATAATTTGGGGGATACATTAATGATTCTCGGAGAAGAGTATCCTTGAAAACATCAAAATAAGCTTGCGTAAATTGGTCCCAAAGGAAGGGAATCCCCTTTTTCAAGAGCTGAGTAAATCCTTTAGCCATTTCAACGTAGTTGGGTATGAACCTCCTTAGGAAGTTATCATTTCCTTAAAGCTTCTATAACTAAAGAAAATTTAATGGCGCGAGAAAATGAAGAATGGCCTAGACCTTCAGTTTTTCTATTCGATTCCTTCTTTTGGTACAATGAATCCAAGAAAATGACCAGAACCAACACAAAGAACACATTTATGTGGATTGAGGCGTATTTTTTAATGTCGGCAGCATAAAAAGATAGTTCTCAGATGCATCGAGTGATCAGTCTGATTTCTTGAATGCGCAAGTAAATTTTCTAGATAGGGTTGAACAATGTGCTTGATGTCATTGAAAGCATAATCCATTGCTCTCTAAAAAGTTTCCCAGCGTTCTTTAAACCAAATGGTAGTTTCCAGTAAGCGAATGTGCCCAAGGGACAGATGAATTTTGTCTTATATTGGTCTTCTGGGCAGATATTGATTTGATTGTAGCCAAAAAATCCATCCACGAACAAAAATATTTCACATCCAGCACAATCATCAATAATATGGTTAATAAAGGGAGTATGATAGTTGTCTTTTTGACAAGCAAGATTGGCATCCCGATAATCGATGAACACTCTAATAGTTCCTTTTTTTTTCATGACAGGAACAATGTTGGAAACCCACTCAGTTAGCAGAACAGGGTAAATGAAACCAGCACGCAAAAAAAATTCAACTTCTGCTTTAATGGCAGTAGCCTTCTTCGAATGAACAGGATGAAGGCGTTGATCTACCGGCTTGATATCAGGGTACATTTTAATAGTGTGTTCAACGATACTAGTATCTATGCCTGGCATTTCCTCATAATACCAAGAAAATACATCACGCAATTCATGAAAGAGAGAGCGATAAGTTTCGAGTTCTAATGGAGAACAATACACGCCAACATGAATGTTTTTTACAACATCGGGTTTGGTCGAAATATCGATAGAAATAGTTTCTTCAATATTTGACAAATTTCGCTCGGAATCCATTGCATTAATAGGAAAAGAATTTGAAAAGAATGTTTTGATAATTGGGTGATATAGTTCGCTAAGATTATCTTATTCATAATCTGGAATATGGGAACAATGATGTTGATCTTCCCATGGTTCTCCTTTTGACCTCATCTTTTCCAGAATATTCTCATCTATCAAGAAAGATGAGGAAAAAGGATCAGATGGAGTACCATAATCTAATGAACGATCAACCCAAACGACCGACGACAATGATTTCAGATTTGCCACCCAAGCCAAATAGATTGATTTATATGCTAGCTCAATTGGGTTGGGCAGTAGAAACTCATCCAACATAACAACTTCAGAATCACTCATACTCTTCCTTAAGCCATATGGAGTGGAAGAGATCATGTAGCAGGTCTCTATAATTGAAATTTTTGTCGACGTCGCAGGCGACGGTAATGCAAAGGTTCCCATGAGAGTGGAATCCTTTAAGAGTCCTACACCAATGTTTTGAAGTGCAAGTTTAGGTGCGTGAACTAACGAAACACTTCCAGTTACCTAGGAACTGGAGGCAAAGAAGGATAGCAGATTGATGATTGTGATAACACCTTTATGTGGAAAGGCGATCATTCTAAAATATGTAGAAACAATCGTAGTCATAGCATATACCCATGACCTTCCAAGTAAAATATTGTACTCAAGGGGTCTTCCAACGACCTCAACTTCAAAACTCACTATTTTTCCCCCTAGTTCAACATGCAGGTTATTGATAATACCGCAAGTCTTATATGTGCATCCGTCAAAAGCTTTCAACTTCATTGGCAATTGAGATAGGTGCAGTGAACCAAGTGAATTCCAACAGTTTAGATACATAATGCATGTAGATGCTCCCTCATCAATAATAGTACGATGAACAAGGTGATTGAGAACATTTACCTGGATGGAGAATGCCAGTTCTGCTGGTAATTACGGCACATAGCCTGTATGATTAAAGACGATGAGATTAGAATCTGTCAGATCAATTCCACAAATTTCCGACAACAAATCCTATTTCTAGGAGGGAAAATTTTGTAGCACCTCAAGTGCTGATATAGCTGAAGGGGATTGAGCCAAATCTTCAACTATATTATAATTTTGAGCAGCTATGACTGAAGGCTTAAATGTTGATTAATTAATGACTCCCTTCAGTAGCTTGATTTTCAATTCAGGAATAACAGGTGGCAGTATTGATTCCGTAGACGGCTTCGTGGTCGAGGTAGTAGGTTGATCAATATCCTAACTACCATCATCTTTATTAAAATTTGACACCAAAAAATCAGTTGACGGCATCGTGATAGACAGCATAAGCACTTGTGAACTAGAATTTGGATCCGTAGCAACCAAATTTCTGTCTGGATTCGGAAATGGATCTGTCAACATAGTTAACGCATGTGAGGTCTTAACCATTTTTGAGACTTCAACACGGTGAGGACAATCTTGAAAACAGTTTTCTTCATTATATATTATACAAGGGTAATAAGGTTTCCAATTTCCAGTCGATTGATCAGATGATCTTTCCTGCAGGGTATAAGTTTGCTTTTTCTTTGATTTCCATTTTTTCTTACTTCTGGGTTGCTTGTCACTTCTTCCCTTGTTAGAGGACACAACATGGATTTTGGAAGAAGGTGCAGGATCAGATGCATTAGAGTGATGTGTGCTTTCAGTACCAATCATACCATCTCTGGCATGAGAGTCCTTTGATGAAGGAGGAACAATAAAATTAGATCTTGGCGCATTGGGAATTTTCTCATAGGGCATGCTAGACTGAGTATAAATCAGGTCTAAATATTCAGCACAAGCAATGACCTGCTCTTTAGTGATGACGCCACCCTTAGCCACATCCTCATTTATATATGGTAAGAGGGACTCAATGAACCACTCAGTAAGGAGTTTATCATGAACAAATGTCTGAACCATTCTACGACGAGACACCATTCATGAATATGATTAGAAATGTGAGTAGCATTAGTCTGTTTAAAATTATTCAAGACTTTCGTTCCAGTTTAATATCGTATGGGTAACTGGAAGTGGGTCAAAAAGATAGCAACTAGGGAAGTGAAATTATCAAAAGAAGCTCTTGGTAACTCAATGTACCATTTTGCGGTCAGACCAGTGAGTGTACGCTAGAAAAGACGTTGTCAAACAGAGTCATCATTGAGAGAGTTAGATGAAAACCACAAATGATAAGTCATAACATGAGTCGAAGGGTCTTCCCTTGGGTTTCCATTGAACTTAGGAATATCTGAGGGTAATTTATGAGGTATCACTGACCACCAAGGAGCATAGTTGATTGGATCATTGGTGAGCCAATTTAAATCTGATAACTCTAAAGTTGCAACAAATAGAAAATTTCGATTAAGGTTGGGTTGAGCATAGCCAAGCTATGATGGAATTTCCTAGGAAATAGGCCTTTGAGCACCAACATAAGGAATTGGTTGTTGGTAACATAGATAGGGGTTGTTTTGATAGGAAAACGCTTGAGGATTATGTTTACCAAAACCTGGATATGTTACTTGTTGAAATGAAGGTTATGGCATTTGTGCTTGTGGTTGCGAAGGGGTTTGTCCACCAATGTTATAACCCAAACTAGGATAGCTTGGATTTGGTTGAGGATAGGTATAACCTGGTTGTGGCTGTGACATCCCATAATATGGTAATCCAGCTTGTGAATAAATGATTCCAGATACAGGTCTTTTTTGTAAACCAGCCGAAGGAGTTGGAGTCTAAGGGCCCAATACTTGGGGGTATTGGGTGGAAGGACATGCCTGAGACGGTTGAGGTACCGCAATTTCAGTCTGTAATAGGGGTAAAGATATATTAACAAGTGGAGTTGATGTGGGTGCAATAGGTTGAACCAGTTGATACAAGTGTACAATCGTTTGTGGTTGGATAGGCAGAGTGGGATGCCATTGACAAACATTTATTCCGACATTAGGATGACCAAATAACGACAGAGTATTGTCGATGTGGGTGACCATCAGTTGGCCCCCAGCATGAGGAGTATAATAAGATGGAAAATATTGTTCTCCAAATGCAGGGAGTCCATTTGAAATTGTACTGGATGGACTATACCCAGATGAACCAACTTGATATTTCCCTGATGATGTGTATAAAGGATCAAGTTGTTCAATACTCACTATAGATTTACCAGTTAGAATACCAAACGATGACATTGGTGAAGCCCATGGGTTTGAGGATGCACCAAAGAAGGTTCTAGATAAAGATTGGTAACCAGGTGGGACGAAAGGGCCACCATATAAATGTGACTCTATTGAAGTCGTGAACATCGACGGGGTAGCAAGAGCAGGTGCTTTCGGAACTGGAAGATATGTTCCATCCGAATATGTTGGCTTAGACATGGTTTTTTGACCAAATGTATACCCTATTGGATCGACGAGAACTCTAATAGACACAGGATCAACAAAAGCAGAGGCAGGTGATTGAGGAAAAGACTCGTACAGGTAAAGCTCTACCCCAAAATGAGTTGGATTTAGAGGTGTTTCGTTTTGTGGTATTTCTTCAATCGAATTTAATCCAGGTGGAAGGATTTCGTCGTCAGGCCCAAAGTATATTTCAGAAGGTTGACTGCATGATATGGGAGACTCAATGGCTACAATAGATTGTGGGGTGACCGATACAGGAACAAATTCTGGTCGTTCAAATTTGGGATTCAAATGTTCTGGCAAAAAAGAGACAAGATCTGGATCAACTTACAGTTGAACAATGTCAGGTTCAGGAGATATGGTCTCACTGATTAGATGGATCATGACCACGGGTAGCTGTGAGGACTCCATCTCGACAACAGTAGATGAACAAGTATTTGTAGAAACAAATTGTATCGACTCTGGTATATGTGAGGATGATGTCGCACCAGAGGTACTGATAGTACTAGTTTTGGTAGAGCGATGTCGCCTTCACCGACTAGAAGTGGCTTCCAGTGGTAAAGGTGGTTTCAGTGCTATTCTACGCGAATGATGGGGAAAGGGGTGTTCTTCTTCCATGATGATTGATTAATTTTATGACCAAAAACAAATAAAAAAAATAAAATGGTAATTCTAGGAAAAAGTTTTACCAAGAAACTGTGAATTGCAGAATACCTTCTGGCGAACCAAGAAGTACAGGTAGGCAATCTCCCCGAATGTTTTGTTTGGTGTATCACAATTTACAAGGCAGTTGACTTGGTTCACTATGGATGGATAGAAACATAAAGTTGTCCTCCCAAATATACCTGAAGGTACGTGGAGGCCCAACTCCGTATTAGCGTTGTCTAATGCGAAACCGCACAGTGAGAGCACCCCTTTATACTTATCGTATTAGAACACTGCCCAATATACTCGAAGGTACGTGGACGAGATCCGATATACTTATGTATGTGGAGTTAAGTATCACACTCAGAATGTATAGCAGACAATTAACAACAGTTGCTATTTTTTACGACGTCGGAACACGTTTCTAGCCTAGGCCTTTTAAATGTTATCATTATGGTTCCAATTATTTTTTAGGTAATTTGATGTAAATTTTAAGTTGATCTTGTTTATCAATTTTCCTTTTAAGGTTCACCACGATGATGTGATGGAAACTCCTAAAATGTAAATTAAAATGATAAGAAAAATTTTCAATTTTAGCTTTTCCAATGAAAATACTAGCTATTAAGGGAAAGAGCAAACAGTTTTGAGAGCAAACAACAAAGAGCACAAACTAAAATGCAACTTTCCTAACTTTTTCCTATGCAAACCACACAACTCACTATATGCAAATTCAGGTTTTTCTTTTCAATATCCTTAATGTGAATGAAAAAATGAAACTATATGCATCAAATAAACAAAAAACAAATGTTTACTTGTTTGAGAAACGATGAATTTAACAACAATTTCTCTTTTAGGGAAAACGAAGAATAGAACTAAATTTTTTCCTACAGGAAATGAAGAATTTAACGAAAATTTCCTTTACGAAAACAAATGGATCTAATGCAAAAATAAAACACTTTGAATTTTCTTTGTCAATGATAAATAAAAACACTTAAAGAGACATTGGACAAACTTACTTTTCAAAGGAGGAAGAATCAGGTAATTTCACTAATCTCTAAGAGGTATTAGACAATTGAAAACACAACAAACAAATGGTTGACAATGATGGAAATGAAAAATTCAAATGGGATTTGGTTGGCTAAGGGGGCAACACAGTCTCTAAGGGGAGACATTTCATTGCAATGCACCCCTAAGTGCGAGACAGTGCACTGCAGTGCACTATGTCTTGACCAACAGTGTGTTGGGCACAGCAGAGATTCAAAATTCAAGCTACAGAACACACTTCTAATGCAATTATTTGATTCAAAAGTCTAAGAACTGAAAGTATATGCTACTGGGTGGATAAGCAGAGGAAAAAATTCCAGGAATGAAAGGAAACTCCCCAGTGGAGTTTCCAATTTGTTATGCAGAATTATGATCTACAGATAAAAAAATTCCCTAAATGTGGTGCTATGCATTTATAACAACAGATTAAATACTTTTCTATCACTTTATCTAAGAGTAAATAGGCACACAGAAAGATATAAGAACCTACTTGTGATCCAAGCACTTCCTATTCTCCTTCTATTCATTTTTCTCTAGGCTCTAATCCAACTTAGATCGCCAGATTTATACCTGCATGTATAAAAAAAGAACAGAAAAATATTTGCAATATACAGATGCATATTTATCTTAATTAGTTAAAACGATTAAACATGAAACATATATATCATTCAAGGGTCCATTGCATGAGAAATAGAAACATAAATAGATACATATATGGGACCATGAACATCAATCTTTATTAAAGAGTAGAAGGGGGAGGTTACAACCAATGATCGATTTGATGTCACCAACTCCAACTTCATCCCAACCTCATCACAATCAACATCTCACCAACTGCATGATACTTCTTTCACTCTCTCAATTGAGAATCCAACAACATTTCTTTACCAAATTTATTCCTTCCCTAGCACTAGGATCTGTGCTCGATTTATAGTATAAATGATGGTAGTTTCTCAATAAATTACTTTCTAATAATAGGAAAGACATGTTCCCAAGCTCAGAGGTGTTATATGGACACTTGGATTCGAAGTTTGACACATATGGACTCTTCTATAAGAGACTGGCCTTGTGTAGATTCCGGAACAGTGAGAATTTCGCTGATCCAGGTGGATATCGGTGGCCACCCACCTATTCCATTTGGACCAGCACCATCAATTCTTGAAGATTTTCACATTCAGCACAACTTACTATTTTTAGCAGGTTTTCGGGTCCTCCACTCTCGGAGCCGTTTTGGGGGCTTAATGATCCAGGTGGATATTGGTGGCCACCCACCTATTCCATTTGGACCAGCACCATCAATTCTTGCAGATTTTCACATTCAGCACAACTTACTATTTTTAGCAGTTTTTCGGGTCCTGAACTTCCGGAGCCGTTTTGAGGCCCTAAACGACGTTTTTTGGGTATGAAAGCGCCAGCGAATTTTCTGATAAAATTCGTCCCGACAGCTGTAGTCCTCGGATAGATCTTTCTAACGAGCTATTGAACGCGTCAAACGGAGATCGGGTGCCAAAGTTATGCCCTCGGGAAGTTGAACCACCAATTTACCCAAACGGGCGCCCACAGTTTTGGCGCCTCATCTCCTATGGTTAGGTTTTTGGACGTTTCAGATTCTACATTGTTTCTCAACAATAAATAGGCCCTCGAGCCTCATTGTAACACAGTTCAGAGGTCTGTAGCCATCACATCTCTTCTCAGAGATTCGCTACCAGCACCCTAGTTATTTTATTTCCATTATGCCTGTAAGCATATTTCTGTTATTTGATATTAATGAAATGAAGCATTATTTCCGCTGCATCTCTATGTTCATGGTTATTTCTGTATTCTGTTGCGTTCCTGCATAAAATCTGGATCAGTGGTATCAGAGCGGATCTGCTCTTTCTTTGTTTTTTCTTTGCATGTCCCCAATGCGGTCAGGGTATAAGGAGTTAGGGCTCGATCTGGTTGAACCCTTGCAAGATCAGCCTCGCAAACCCCGACGACCTCCAATGGCGGAAGAAAAGAAAGACGAGGGAGCAGGAGATCCTATCAAAATACTGCTCGAGGAGGCTCTCGAGAAACAAAGGAACGTGATGATGGATAACTTTGCTCAAATCCTTCAACGACTGCCCACATATGGCGCATCTGCATCCAACAGCCACTCTGGAGGCGCCACTCCCTTCAAGGTACAGGTAAACTTTGACATTTCTATATTTGAAGGAAAAATAGATGCAGACGCTGTAGACAGATGGTTAAATTTGTTGGAAGGGTATTTCTCGGTCCATGACTTCTCTGACCGAGAAAAGATTATTTTTGCACTCCTCAAAGCCGCCCCCATGTCAAAGACTGGTGGGAAACCTACCGTGAGCAAGAGGGCAAAGGGGAACCCTCTCTGTTCTCGGCCACACCCACTTGGAATTGCCCGAGACTATGATCATGAACAATATTACCCCGTGGGGAGCTATGAGGACAAATACATCCAATGGACCACGCTCAAGGCAACAAAAGGATCAAGATGGATTTAACCGACGAACTGCTCCATACCCTACGCACAAAGTTGGGTATTAAAGATTCAGAGAGACATTTGGTGCTCAAGTACCGCCATTGCCCGTACAAACACATTCAAAGAGGAATTGAGTTCTCGATTATTACATTTGCCAGACCGCATATCGCTATGCCGCCAAGATCGAGCGTAGCCTCTAAGCAAAGAAGCGAGACTTTGGATCTGCCGAACCGAAAAGGTGCCCCCGAATCAAAGAACAAGGGGCAAGGCCAAAGCAATGCGACTCAGAACAACACCACAAATCCAAAGAAGGACACAGGGAAGTGGTGTGAATTTCATAACAGCCCCACTCACAGCACAAACGAGTGTCGGGCCAAACAGTCTTTGGTGGCTGAACTAAAGGCACCCGAATCAGATGCATTTTCTGATCCCGAGTTAGAACCAGACAAAGGTAATGACAAAGGGAAGCAGATCGTTGATGCGGATCCCAGTGCCATTGTTGCCACCACCAAGATCCAGAAGGAGGGTCCAGAGGATCCAGAGGAGGGGGAGCGCCTCTTCCAGTCGCAGATGTGGGTGAAGGGTTCTCCGCTGCAGTTTCTAGTCGATAGCGGAAGCCAAAAGAACCTCATTTCAGCAGACGTCGTGAAGCGGCTCGGCCTACCAACCATAGCACACCCGCAACCGTATACCATTGGGTGGCTCCACGCAGGGAGAGATCTCCGCATCCGCCAGCAGTGCCGACTTCCATACAGTATCAAGCCATTCACAGATGAGGTATTGTGTGATGTTGCTCCTCTTGATGTAGCTGATGTATTATTGGGCCAACCATACTTATGGAGACGACATGTTGTGTATGAGTCTAGGCCTCGTGTTGTTATTATTACTTTGGGAAATAACTTGTACAGGATACCGGAGGTAGTACCGCCTCCTGCCATCTCTTTGACTACTGCAAAACAATGCAGTAAGATTGTTTCCCAGACCAGGAAATTCATTTTCCTTACGACTCACTCACAGGGAAAGAAGAATATTGTGGCCACAACCTCGAAATAGGGCTCCCTTTTACGGCTGCAGCAGATGGACAAAGTCATGGAGGAATACGATGACAATTTCTCCTCACTCATAGAGGTTCCTCTACACTGTCAGGACAAGCACTCCATTGATCTGAATCCCAATGCACCACCACCTGATGTTGCCATACATCCCGCAACTACACATACAGAATCCAAACATGTACTGTATGAGGCTGATAAAGAAACCAAATTTACTAAACGCATCCAGCATGTCCACCCGCAGGTCCATGACATCTTCAACACATCTAATACTCAGCTCAATAGAATTTTCCTCATCTCATGGAGGATCTCAACGCAATGGGGACCATTGCTTCCTAAGGAGGGAGGAATGATCCAGGTGGATATCGGTGGCCACCCACCTATTCCATTTGGACCAACACCATCAATTCTTGCAGCTTTTCACATTCAGCACAACTTACTATTTTTAGCAGGTTTTCGGGTCCTCCACTCTCGGAGCCGTTTTTGGGGCTTAATGATCCAGGTGGATATTGGTGGCCACCCACCTATTCCATTTGAACCCCCATCATCAGTTCTTTCAGTTTTTCAGTTTCGGCATAACTTACTATTTTTAGCAGTTTTTCGGGTCCTGAACTTCCGGAGCCGTTTTGAGGCCCTAAACGACGTTTTTTGGGTATGAAAGCGCCAGCGAATTTTCTGATAAAATTCGTCCCGACAACTGTAGTCCTCGGATAGATCTTTCTAACGAGCTATTGAACGCGTCAAACGGAGATCGGGTGCCAAAGTTATGCCCCTGGGAAGTTGAACCACCAATTTACCCAAATGGGCGCCCACAGTTTTGGCGCCTCATCTCCTATGGTTAGGTTTTTGGACGTTTCAAATTCTACATTGTTTCTCAACAATAAATAGGCCCTCGTGCCTCATTGTAAAACGTCGTAGGTCTCAGAGTCACCACATCTCTTCTCGCATTCGCTACCGCACCCTTAGCTATTTTATTTCCATTATGTCTCAGAAGCATCTTTTCATTTGATATTAATGAAATGAAGTGTTATTTCAACAGACTTCTGTATTTATGGTTATGTAGTTTATCTCCAAGGCGCTCCCGCATAAAACCATCGCGGGTATCAAAGCGGGACTGCTCTTTCTTTGTTTTTCTTTGCATGTCCCCAACGCGGTCAGGGTATAAGGAGTTAGGGCTCGATCTGGTTGAACCCTTGCAAGATCAGCCTCGCAAACCCCGACGACCTCCCATGGCGGAAGAAAAGAAAGACGAGGGAGCAGGAGATCCTATCAAAATACTGCTCGAGGAGGCTCTCAAGAAACAAAGGAACGTGATGATGGATAACTTTGCTCAAATCCTTCAACGACTGCCCACATATGGCGCATCTGCATCCAACAGCCACTCTGGAGGCGCCACTCCCTTCAAGGTACAGGTAAACTTTGACATTCCTATATTTGAAGGAAAAATAGATGCAGACGTCGTAGACAGATGGTTAAATTTGCTGGAAGGGTATTTCTCAGTCCATGACTTCTCTGACCGAGAAAATATTATTTTTTCACTCCTCAAAGCCGCCCCCCATGTCAAAGACTGGTGGGAAACCTACCGTGAGCAAGAGGGCGAAGGGGAAACATCTCTGTTCTCGGCCACACCCACTTGGAATTCGTTCTGAGACGGCATCAAGGAACAATATTACCCCGTGGGGAGCTATGAGGACAAATACATCCAATGGACCATGCTGCGGCAACAAAAGGACCAAGACGTGCATGAACTGACGAATCTGTTCCATACCCTACGCACAAAGTTGGGTATTAAAGATTCAGAGAGACATTTGGTGCTCAAGTACCGCAGCTGTCTACACAAACACATTTAAGAGGAAATGGATTTCCTCGACATTACATCGCTTGGCATGGCATATCGCTATGCCGCGCCAAGCGATAGCGTAAATTTAAGCGCAAAGAAGCGAGACTTTGGACTGCGAATCCGAAAGGTGCCCCCGAACCGAAGAACAAGGCAAGCGCCAAAGCAATGCGACCCAACAATACTCACAAATCCAAAGAAGGACACAGGAAGTGGTGTGAATTTCATAATGCCCCACTCACAAGACAAACGAGTGTACCTCACAATTCGTGGCGACTAAAGTAAAGAATCAATATGCATTTTCGATCCCGAGTTAGAACTGACAGCTGCAATGAAAAAGGGAAGCAGATCATTGATGCGGATCCCAATGCCATTGTTGCCACCACCAAGATCCATAGGGAGGGTCCAGAGGATCCAGAGGAGGGGGAGCGCCTCTTCCAGTCGCAGATGTGGGTGAAGGGTTCTCCGCTGCAATTTCTCGTCGATAGTGGAAGCCAAAAGAACCTCATCTCAGCAAAGGTTGTGAAGTGGCTTGGCCTACCAACCATAGCACAGCCGCAGCCATATACCATTGGGTGGCTCCACCCAGGGAGAGATTCGCAGATCTCAAGAAGTGTCGACTTCCATACGTATCGTTTTCCTTACCTGATGAGGTATTGTGTGATTTTGCTCCTCTTGATGTGTTTCATGTATTATTGGGCCAACCATACTTATGGAGGAAAAATGTTGTGTATGAGTCTAGGTCTCGTTCTATTATTATTACTTTCGGAAATAACTTTTACATGATACCTGAGGTAGTACCGCCTCTTGTTATCTCTTTGACTACTGCAAAACAATGCAGTAAGATTGTTTCCCAAACTAGGAAATTTATTTTCCTTACAACTCGCTCACAGGGAAAGAAGAATATTGTGGCAACAACCTCGAAACAGGGCGCCCTTTCACGGCTGCAGCAGACGGACAAAGTCATGGAGAAATACGATGACAATTTCTCCTCACTCATAGAGGTTCCTCTACATTGTCAAGACAAGCACTCCATTGATCTAACTCCCAATGCACCACCACCTGATGTTGCCATACATCCTGCAACTACACATATTAATCCAAACATAAAAATCGTATGAGAGGCCGATAAAGAAACCGAAATTACTAAACACATCCATCATGTCCTCCCGCAGGTCCATGACATCTTCAACAAATCTAATACCCAGTTCAACAAAATTTGCCTCATCTCATGGAGGATCTCAATGCAATGGGGACCATTGCTTCCTAACGAGGGAGGAATGATCCAGGTGGATATCAGTGGCCACCCACCTATTCCATTTGGACCAGCACCATCAATTTCGAAGATTTTCACATTCAAGACAACTTACTATTTTTAGCAGTTTTCTATGTCCTAAACTCTCTGAGCCGTTTGTGGGCTTAATGATCCAGATATTGTACACCCACCTATTCCACTTGGCCCCCCACCATTGTTCTTTCGCCTTCTGCCAGATAACTTACTATTTTTAGCAGTTTTTCGGGTCCTGAACTTCCGGAGCCGTTTTGAGGCCCTAAACGACGTTTTTTGGGTATGAAAGCGCCAGGGAATTTTTTGATAAAATTCGTCCCGAAAACTGTAGTCCTCGGATAGATCTTTCTAACGAGCTATTGAACGCGTCAAACGGAGATCGGGTGCCAAAGTTATGCCCCGGGGAAGTTGAACCACCAATTTACCCAAACGGGCGCCCACAGTTTTGGCGCCTCATCTCCTACGGTTAGGTTTTTGGACGTTTCAAATTATACATTGTTTCTCAACAATAAATAGGCCCCTGCCTCATTGTAAAACAAACTCGCAGGCTCGTAGCCACCACACTCTTCGCAGATTCGCTATCAAAGACCCTAGCTATTGTATTTCCATTATGTCTGTAAGCATCTTTCTGTTATTTGATATTAATGAAATGAAGTGTTATTTCCGCTGCATCTCTGTATTTATGGTTATGTGTTTATTCTGTTGCGTTCCTGCATAAAATCCGGATCATTCGCTCCCATTTGATCAACACACTCTTGAATTTCAAGAAGTGCATTGCAGTGCAACCTTGAATGGAGGGAGTTGCATATGCAACACAGTTAGTCCCTTGAGAGGCAGTGTTGGTGAGATCATAAGTGATATAAAATATATTTCAAACCTTGGAAATCTTGCATGTAGCAATTGAAATGATAGGGGATGATACACCCTATTTCATTGGTCCTGGGGATGATGTCCAGTTTTACCAGGTCATGGGGGATGATGCCCAAATTGACCTATAACACAAGGTCAACAAAAATGGCCAGCATTTCCCTTTGAAAGGAGGTTGGGGCATTACATAGCCTAAAGGGAAGAACTCAGTCTGAAAATGTCCCCCATGGGAATGTAAAGGTGGTCTTATCTCGATCCTCAGGTGTGATCTATATCTGGTTATAACCACTAAGGCCATCTAAAAAAGAAAAGTACTTTTTAGTAAAAAGGGTATCAAGCACCTAATCGATGAAAGGAAGGGGAAAGTGATTCTTGAGAGTGACTTTATTCAATTCTCTATAATCAATGCAAATGTGCCATCTCCCATCTTTCTTCGGGACTAATACCAATGGAGAGACCCACTCACTATCAGATATAGGATAAATAAAATTAGCATCTAAGAGTTTTGTAATTCTTCCTTCAAACCTTCTCTTAGTGATGGGTTCATATGTCTTTGGGGTTTTCGAACAGGTCAGGCTCCCTCCTGAATATCAATATGATGAGTACAGGTTTCAGGAGGGATGCCTTTCATGTCCTTATATTCCCATGCAAAGGCATCAAGATGGTTTTGCAACAAATTTACAAGTTGCTCTTGTTGGGATACATCCAGGTCTGAGCTAATATGTAAATATTTTCCTGGACTAACCTCAACAAGAGTGGTTTCGGGTTCGAGAGCACAAATATGTGTTGCTAGAGACTATGGTGAGGAAGGTTGGGAATCATTACTTTCTTGAAAATCCAGACTAAATATTTGACACAGCGACTCAAAATTTGGCATGGTATCTACATTATTCAGGAGGTCTCGTATCTCACCCTCCTGAGTTGACTCAGTATAATGATGTATCATAGAAATGGATTGAGTCTCCTCGTCACTTCTCTGATCGAGCCATAAGGTATCTCGAAGCTCTTGGATAGATCTAGTAGGTGGATATAAGGTGACCTTCTTCCTAGAATCTCCATGGGAAATGTACATGTCACCAGAATGACATCCAATGTAGGCATCTACCATAGCAAGCCATGGTCATCCCAAGATCAAGAGATGTCCTCAGATGGGATTCTTTGGTTGGAGCACAAGTATATTCCCAAGAATCTATCGAAACAACCACATCGTCCAACACTCCCTCCAGCTTGATCTTTTATCTATCTTCCAATTCAAGCATAGTAGGAGTAGGATGAATATGGACCAACCCAAGTTGATCCATGGTTTTCTTGGTCATAAAATTAATGGCTGCCCCTAAGTCTATAAGCACATTGGAGACAAGAACATCACCTATCTGAACAGAGACAACGGGGTTTCCAGGGTCGATATATTTTTCCATTTGCACACACCCTATCATTAACTCTGCTGCTCTTCCAACAAATTGAATGGTTTGAGCTTCTACTCTTTTCCTTCCTAGATTCTTGAGAAAGAGTTCCCTAATTATTTTTGTATAGATGGGGATCTCTTTGATAGCTTGGAGCAAAGGGACCTTTATAAAAATATTCTTTAATATTCCTAAAACTTAGCCTTTAGCTAAATGGAATATTATAGATTATTTTGTCACTAGGTAGGTGAATAAATGGGGAGGGAGGTCCATAAATCTCCTTAGTAGCAATAAAAACACTTCATGTGTGAAACGAGACCTTATAAGCAGCTAAATAAAGCAACTTTGAGTATGAACAGGGGTTGTATCATGTTGAATAGGTCAACTTTGACCAAATCAACATCGTTGTTATGGAGGAGTGGACATTAAATGAGGAATAACGCAGTTTTGGAGGGAGATTGATTGCATGGAGGTAGTGACCTAATTGAGTGGGGCCAAGGGTAATAAATCTCATAACTTATATAAGAAAGAGGATGGCAGCAATATTGGTTAATTATGTTTTGTCTTATTATTTTTATATGGTCTGTTTAGACTTTTGGCATTCTTCAACTGTTTAGTTGAGTTTGTAGTGTTGTTTAGCATAGAGTGTTCCCGAGCGGGAATCCCATCTCTTTCCTTGAGAGGCCTCTTGGAAGAGAATTTCACTTCATTTCCACACTCGGGCTTAGGGCCAAGCTTCAGTTTTTAGCTACAGCACAATTTCTTTAGAATATTGTGTAGTCTTGTAGGGTGCAATAGTGGAGGATTATTTTGGGTGTCTTCAGAGCTATTTTTGCAGTGGAGGAAGGTTTCCATCCATTGGAAGGCCTGTAAAGAAGCCCCTTGAGCTTTATTTACACATTCAATAGCAAGCTAAGGAGTATTTATCACCTACATCACAGTTTTAGCCCAAATCTGCATTATTTTAGGGAGGAGTTGCAGGGATGGTTGCAGTGGTTGTTTTCAGAGGTGATTTCTTCGGTGGAGGAGCTATTCTTTCATCCAGAGGATCTATTGGAGGAGATATATAGTTTATACATCAGCTTCAGCCATATCTTCTCATTTTGTTGTTGCAGCTTATCTTCAGCCCTAGGGCTGTAGCTTAGATTAGCACATTGTGTGCATTTTCCAGAAACCCTCTTGGGTTGTCTTGGAAAGCTGATTTAGTGCCTAGATTTGTATGTCTAGACTCTATTGGGGCCTATATCAGTATTTTTATATCATTGTATCATCTCTAGGTGTAGTTATTCTTAATATAACTACGTTGTAGTTGCTCTTCGGCATTTTGTATTGTAACAACAACTCATTTTTGGGAGTGATTTCTTATGGGAGGTTTGTTTCCTCATTGTATATGATTTATGCCTCACTATTTTGTATGGATTTTCTACTCTAATACATAATTTTATTACTCCATATTGGTCTCTTGGTTACATGTGTTAAATATTTGTTGTTTCTTTCATTTTATGAGCTATATTGCTACCTTCCCTATTTGGGAATATTACAGTGGTATCAAAGCATAATCTTGGTTATGCCTGTGAATTCAGCCAATATATCACCATAAGGAGAAGCCTCTCACAAGAAGAGGAGATGTACAGAAAAAACAAAGACAAGACTCCATTATTTGAAGGAAAGGAGGAAGGGGGGCTCTCAAAGCTTCTTTTCCAAACTATGCAGAGCATCAAGGGAGATATCAAGAGGATGAGAAGGGAGATGTGTAGGGAATCTCCAAGGGGGTTTGAATATGAAGCAAGCCCTAGATTTTTTCATGATGGATGTGAACATGCAGCCACACATTATGATCCGCTATGCAGTCTTATGCCCAGATTTACTGCAAGAGAGATGGAGGAAGAAGATGCACCAAAGGAGGAGACTTTGAGTGATTATCTTCAAGAGTATGAATCTCGATCTTGGAGATTCAAGGAGCACTTGAAATTCCAAGAGTTTTTCCAACTCAAGAAGGAAAGAAGACCCAAAAATCATAACAGAAGTAGAAGAGGTAGATTATTTCTGCCAAATTTTGATGGGACATCCACATTCACAACAAAGGATTGGATAGATCAGCTAGACTCATATTTGCATCTACATCAAGTTTCAGAAAAGGAAGCCCTTGGGATAGCAGCGCTGCATCTTAAAGGTAAGGCTCATATTTGGTGGTTTTATGAATATTCTTCATTTAATCATTCAAATATAGCTACTTATGCAAGATTCACTAAGAGATTAGTGAAGAGATTTTATGTAAAACAATCTGAAACATCTTTGATTGAGCTAGCAAAACATAATCCTTCAAAACCTTTACATGAGTTGGAAAGAACCAATGCACCAACCCCACTTCATATTTCTATTGAGGGGGATAAAAACCTATATGATACCTTGCTAAAAGCAAGATCACCATTGCAGGAATAGATTTCTTCTCAAAAGGAAGACATGGGGATTCCTCCTTCAAGGGAAGACTAAGATCTAGGGTCTCTCACTGTTGATGAGGTATTCTCAAATATTGATGAAGAGGAAGAGAAAAAAGGAAGTAACAAAATTGTCACTTCAAAAGAAGAACCATTACCACATGGGGATGGGCATGAAGCTATTACTTCAATTGGAGGATTTTTTCCATCTTTGCAAAAGGTTCTCAAGGAGCATCACGTGATAGTAGTAATGGGCAGTAACACCTTGATCAAAGGAGGACGATAAAATATGGATCAGCATCAAAGGATGGGGAGCATGCACCCTTGTTTATTTCAAGGGGTTTATATACAAAAGGAGGAGACTGATTTATGCAGTGAAGGGATGGAAAAATCAGCCCAGTCACCTACACAGTGTTTGGTATGTGTTATATTCTTTCTATGACTAGTCACGCACGGGGGGAAGTGAAGAGGACAAGAGAATGCCCTTGGCACATTGAGTTTTTGCCAGGCACAACAAGGTGGTCACAGGGGAGGTGGCAGCCCCCCCGATTTGGGGTCCAGGGCAGCACCCCGGGAAAAAAAATTTGGTCCTTATTTTTTGGTCGGCGAACCCGCCCATGGTTTTGGGGCATGATGGTTTTCAGCCCCTGGAATTTTGTAGATCCGGTCGAGGGAACTATGATTATGTTCTAATCCAGGGTTAATTGATTGGGTTTTATGTATGCTTCGGCATGTATATATATGTGTTGTAACATTAAAAGGAATATAATAAAAAATCAAGATGGTCGTCCCGATTTGGGATCCAGGGGGAAATTTATGTGTATATTTGTTTTATGTTTTATGCTCTCGCTATTGTTTATTTTTTGTTTTTAAGATTCGTTTGCAGATAATTTATGTACAGGGTTAAAACCTACAGTTGGTATCAGAGTTGTTTCGGCTTCAGGGGGACGCCTTTGCTGCTGAGGGGTTTTTTTCCTCGGGCCTACGGTAGACCCTGTTCAGTGGGATATCTGCAGGATCGATTCTTGCAGTGAAAGAATATGGCAAGCAGTGGAAAGATAGAGATTGAGAAATTTAATGGTTAGATTTTTGAGATCTGCTAGTGGATAAAGACCAGTGGATCGCGGTAGATCCAAGTACTAAACCAACGGCAATGTCAGATGAAGACTGGAAGAAGTTGGATTGGAAGGCGAAGAGCACAATACAGTTATGTGTCTCAGATTCGGTATTGTTGAATGTATCTGGGGAAGCTACGGTGGAGAATTTGTGGGACAAACTTGGGACTTTGTAACAATTTAAGTCTCTAGTGAATAAATTGTTCCTGCGGAAAATTTTGTATAACCTGAGGATGAAGGATGGAGATTCGGTGACAGAGCATCTGAACGCCTTCAATACTATGGTAAGTCAGCTATCATCTGTTGATATTAAAATCTCAGATGAAGATAAGTGCATCATTTTTTTTTGTACTCTACCAGACTCATGGGACAGTTTGGTTATTGTAATAGGTAGCAATACAACTACCTTGAATTTTGATGACATTGTCTCAACCTTGCTGTCGGAGGAAATGAGACAAAGAAATATGGAGGGTCAGAATGGAGATGCCTTATCTGTATGGGGCAGGTCCCAGAACAGAAACAAGAATAAGGTTTCGAGTGGGAGATCTAAATATAGAGGGAGATCTAAATCTCCTGGAAATTTTGTAAAGGTGTGCTAGAAATGCAGAAAGGAAGGGCACTACAAAAAGGACTGCAGATCTAAAGCTCCTGACAAAGGAAAGGGATCTGATGATGCTCCTTCTGCAAAGGCAAAAACTACCACGAATGAAGGTGGGGATGTGTATTTGTCTTCTTCTTAAAATACACATGTAGATCATGAGTCATGGTTGATTGACTCAGGTGCATCCTTTCACTTCACTCCCCATAGGGAGTGGTTCTGCAAGTATGAGAAATATTATGGAAGTGATGTCTTCTTAGGTGATGATAGGAAGGCCAGAATTGTCGGACGTGGAAAATTCAAGCTGAAGCTACAAGGTGGAAGGATTAGAACATTTCTTGGTGTTCTGCACATTCCTACATTAGCCAGAAATCTTATTTCTGTAAGCAAGATGGATGATGCAGGTGTAAAAGAAGTGTTCGAGAAAGATGCATGTAAGATGGTTCGAGGAGCACTAGTATTAATGCAGGGAGTTCGGATTGGAACTATATACAAGCTTCAGGGCAGCACTATTATTTATGGGCGCAATAGTTCTGTAGTTCCCGAAAGTCAAGCGGAAATCCTAGCAGTCTCTAGAGAAAATACCATGATATGGCATCAAAGGCTTGGACATATTGGAGAGAAGGGCCTCCAGATACTGCATGGAAATGGTATGGTGGAAGGTATTTCTAATATCTCTCTAGATTTCGATTTCTCTGAACATTGTGTATATGGGAAGCAGAATCGGGTGAGTTTTCCTTCTGGTGCTAAGAGGGTGAACAAGAGATTAGAGCTTGTGCACAATGATGTGTTTGGACCTATGTCGGTTCCATCACTGGGTAAGTTTATGTACTATGTTTCATTCATAGATGACTTTTCAAGGAATACATAGATATATTTCTTGAGGAATAAATCTAAAGTCTTTGACAGATTTAAATAATTTAAGGCTCTGGTAGAAAACCAGACAGAGAAGAAGATAAAGGTGTTGAAGACAGATAATGGTGGGGAGTTTTGCAAGAAGGAATTTGAAGAGTTCTGTAAGAAGTGTGGTATGGCATGGAAAAAGGCTACTCCATACACACCTCAACAAAACAGAGTTGCAGAAAGAATGAACAAAACGCTAATGGAAAAGGCAAGAAGCATGCTTAGTGGTGTTGGGTGTGGAGCCTGATTATCTTGTTTACTTTGTATCACAGCTTTGGACCCCTGTATCTTAAAAGGGGCGGCAACGCCGCCCGAAATTTAATCGCTGCCGTGGGGGGTCCGGGGGGGGCGGCAGCGCCCCCGAAGCTAAAAACAGATGTAAAATTGCCTTGTAAAAGTATAGTGATTTCTAGTCAATCCGCCGTTCTGCCAGGGGCAAATGACCCCATGGTGAGAAACATGCTGATTGAGGGCTGTCTCGTAAGGCAACCCTCAGAGATATGAGGGTATTGGTGTCAAGAACAGCATTATGTGTGTATTCTCAGAGCGAGAAACAGAGAGGGATACTGTGAGAGAGAACAGAGGATATTACAGCGGATCTGCTGTAGGTTTTGTCTCTTCATTTTTGCTGGATAATAAAAAGGAAGGACTGGTTGTTCGGGGTGGACGTGGCCCAAACTGGGTGAACCACGTATATCTGTGTCTCTCTGGTTTTATGTGTTTTGTGTGCTTGTATTTTCCGTATATTTTATGTGTTGCATTGCTCCATAATATATAATTTTCTAACAAGTGGTACCGGGTTAGGACAATAATTTTTGGCAGAGGCAGTGGAGACTGCATGTTACTTGGTTAACAGATCACCTTCATCAGCATTGGAGGATAAGACTCCACATGAGGTATGGACTGGTAAGAAACCCTCTCTTTCACATTTGAGGGTATTTGGATGTGATGCATATTTACATGTTCCAAAGGAGAAAAGGAGAAAGTTGGATAATAAATCTAAAAGGTGCATCCTTATTGGGTATAAGGATGGTTTAAAGGGTTACAAACTTTGGAACCCGGAAACAAGGAAGGTTGTGTACAACTGAGATGTGGTGTTTAGGGAGGTGAAAGATGTTTTTAAACATGAATTCCTACCAAAGGAACCTGAGAAGATAGAGTTTGAGCTAAAGGAGGATGAATCAGACTCTACAACAGAAGAAGACTCAGAAGAAGAAGAGCCACAAACTCCAGCTGTGAGAAGATCGGTTCGGGAAAGAAGACAACTAGAAAGGTATAGTCCATGTGTTTTCTGTTCAAATTTTACTTTAACTATAACTTATGATGATTCGAGAACTGTCACCAAGGTCGTATATTTAGAGGATGGAAAACTTAGGAAGGAGGCCATGGTTGATGAAATGGAATCCTTGCATAAAAATGAGGCATGGGATCTGGTGGAGTTTCCGGCTGGAAGGAAGCCCGTCGGGAGAAAATGGGTGTTTAATAAGAAGATGAATGTAGAAGGCAAGGTGGAGAAATACAAAGCTAAGTTGGTAGCAAAAGGTTATTCCTAGGTGTCGGGAATTGATTTTGGTGATATTTTTTCTCCTGTTGCCAAAGTTACTTCTATTAGATTGCTTTTATCTGTTGCTGCTGCATTTGATTTTGAGGTAGAACAGATGGATGTGAAGACAACATTTCTTCATAGGGATCTAGAAGATAATATCTACATGAAACAACTTGAAGGCTTTATGGTGAAGGAGAAGAAAGAGCTAGTATGCAGGTTAAAGAAGTCTCTGTATGGGTTAAAACAGTCACCAAGGATGTGGTATCAGAAATTTGATACCTATATACATGGACTTGGCTTCACCAGAAGCAAGGAGGATCACTGTGTTTATTTTAAATTAATTAGTGACTGTGTTATTTATTTGGTCTTGTATGTGGATTATATGTTGTTGATTGGAAATGAGAAAGAAATTATCCAAGATTTGAATACCCAACTGTTCTCCAAATTCGACATGAAGGATCTCGGTGTTGAAAACTATATTTTGGGCATGGAAATTAAGAGAGATTGGGAAAAGAGGAAGCTTTGGTTAAACCATAGGAAGTATGTCGAGACTATATTGCAGAGGTTCAATATGTAAGATATTAAACTGGTGAATGTTTTGATTCCTGTAGGTACAAAGTTGTATGCTGAATAGTGTCCCAAGACACAAGAAGAAGAGGAGGATATTTCCCATGTTCCATATGCAAGTGCAGTGGGTAGCCTGATGTATGCAATGGTCTATACTAGACCAGACATTGCACATGCAGTGGGATTATTGAGCATTTTTATGTCAAACCCAGGGAAGAAGCATTGGACAGTAGTGAAGCAGGTTTTCAGATATTTGTGTGGAACTAGTGATTATGACTTGTGCTACTAGGGAAGACCAGGATTGGAAAGAGTGTTGGACATTTGTGGTTTGTTTGATGCAAATTGGGCTGGAGATTTGGACCAAAGAAGATCTACAAGTGGGTATGTGTTTAGCCTATTTGGAGGTGAAATTAGTTGAATGAGTAAAAGATAGTTTGTAGTGGCTCTTTCAACTACAAAGGCAGAATACATGGCAGCCACTCATGCAAGTAAGGAAGTAGTTTGGTTGCAGAGATTTTGTTAAAGTATGGGGTTGGTGCAGCAAGCTATAAGGATATACTGTGATAGCCAAAGTGAATTTTTCTTGGCTAAGAACCCTGCTTATCATTCAAAGACAAAGCACATTTATGTTCACTATCAATTTGTGAGATATATGGTTGAGGCTAAAAGGATGTTGCTGGTAAAGGTGGACACTTTGAAGAATGTTGTAGATGTATTGAAGAAGTCTGTGAGCACTCAGAAGTTCTCTTGGTGTAGAGAAACAATGAGTGTTGCAAAGTTGGGCTAATGACTCAACTCTCCTATGGCCCCCTACGGAAATAAAACAACAAGTGGGAGAATGTTGGGTATGTGTTATATTCTTTCCACGAAGAGTCACGCGCGGGGGGGTCACGGGGTGGGGGGGGAGGGGGGGGGGGCTATAGACCCCCCTGTACATTGCACTGGGTGTAGCAAGGGGGTCACAGGAAGGGCGGCAGCCCCCCCTGTTCGGGGTCTGGGGCAACGCCCCGGGAAAAAAAATTTGGTCCTTATTTTTCAGTGGGCGAACCCACCCATGGTTTTGTGCATGGGTTTGCACATTGTTTTGGGGCATGATGGTTTTCAGCCCCTGGTATTTTGTAGATCCAGTCAAGGGAACTACGGTTATGTTCTAATCTAGGGTTAATGGATTGGGGTTTATGTATGCTTCGGCATGTATATATATGTGTTGTAACACTAAAAGGAATATAATGAAAAATCAAGTTGGTCGTCCCGATTTGGGATCCAGGGGAAAATATATGTGTATGTCTATTTTATGTTTTATGCTCTTGGTATTGTTTATTTTATGTTTTTAAGATTCGTTTGCAGATAATTTCTGTACAGGGTTAAAACCTACATACATTCTACTTCATATTTTGATGTTCCTTGACATGGAAGCATTCCACCAGGGAGACCCCCTGATTGGAAGATGAATAAAGAGTTCTCTCAACATGGTGCAGCATTGATAAATTTGGCTAGGGAAGGAGCCTTGGGAGGAGCTAGCACATCGCAGAGGACCTTTGATGGGTTCAAAGGAGGGGTGAACAATTTTCTGATATGGAGATTGCTATCTCCCACTCAGCTATTTGTGTTGAAAGATGATTATTCAGAAATCTATGATGACATGATCATGGTGTCAAAGGGCTACTCCGTAACCTTGGGGCAGCAAATGATACTCCCACACATGAGGAATATTTCTGAATATGACAAGGGGTTATTCACACTCTTGTATACATTTTCCAAACTATGGAAGTTTTGGAGGAAAGATACCTTTCAAGAGGAGATTGACTTCCATGTACTCCAATATTGTCTTGGGCAAGATCAGCTGCAAGAGAGGCAACAAAAGTGGGTTAACATTACTCCAACATGTGGCTTTGGCATTAAGCATGTCAAATAGGAGATTTGTGATGTGACAAGTACTTCATTTCATATTTATACAACGCTGACATTGTTGGGAAGCCTAGATCCATATTGGGAGTCCCGACTATTGGTGGAATATTCCAAGAACCTCTTCACATGTAAGGCTCTTAATGGGAAAGTGATAGGTGGGAGGTATCGAGTGGTTGATGGAGTCATCTATTTCCATTATCATATCTACTTGACTAGAGACTCAAAACTCAAGGATAAACTACTACATGCAACCTATGAGATCTTTCTTTCCAATCCCACTAGTTTCATTAGAACATACCATACTATTTTGGAGGGATTCATGTGGGAAGACTTCAAAGAGGAGATGCACTATCATATGAGGAAGTGCATGGATTTTTTGGAGGGTGAGGAGAAACACAACTCTTGGGAAGAGTTATCATCACCACCTCCTTACTCATTGGGTGTGGGGGGAGCTCATCCATGAGCTACCTCACTAATTTAAACCAAGTGTATGGTAAGGATTGTATTTATGAGCATCATGATATATTTACTATGTACTTGCATTTTCTTACCACTCATGTGCAAGGCATTGCTCCAAGAGGGGGCACTCTTTCTTATTGGCTTCATGGGCTACTTCGGGCCATGAGCAATGATGATTTTGACCATGCCCTAGAAGATTTTGGGGAAATGATGTACTCTTCATGGTGTGCTTCATTAACACCAAACACCATACACCTTTTACAAGCATGTAAGAAGAATGGGGTAGCAAACAAGTGGTGGGGGAAACACTTGTTATATCATATTCTATTGAAGTTAGGAGAAAAATTGCACTCATTGCACATGAGGGACCATTTTCCTTCTTCTTTACTACACATGGACGCTAGCATGACTTTGATTGTGATTCCATATGTTAATGATGTTCTTATATTTGTTGGGAACATGATTGGAGGGAAGGCACATTGGTTGGATGTGTCCATGGGGAAAGAAATTCCCCACACCTTTTAAGCTTCATGCTTCAAGGGGAGCATGAGAGATGGTATGGCCACTATAGTACATCACTTGTTTCCTTATGAGGTGGGCCATATGATTGTTTGGAGCACTTGGGATATGCCTCTCATAAACATTTGGGAGGAACTTTTCTATGAATTACCATGCTGGAAGGTGATTCATTTAATTTGGATGATAGCATGGAGATGGGAGTCTCTCATTGGGAATGAGATCCCCTATGCTTGCCATCACTTCTACCTTGAAAAGGTCATTGAACAGTAAGAAGGTTTCCATATAGACCTTCCACTTTCTCATGATGAGGGCCATAATTTGTTTTATCCACCAAAGGCCGACTTGCACATTTGGGAGGAACCATTGGGAGACATAATTATTGTAGAGAATCTGAAGCAATGGTGGGGACTATTGATGAGGAGGCCACAAGAGGAGGAGGGGAGGAATTTTTCTCCACCTTTATAGTTTCTTGAGGACAAGCAACATTTTGGAGGGGAGGACTGTAATATTCCTAAAATTTAGCTTTTAGCTAAATGGAATATTATAGATTATTTTGTCACTAGGTAGGTGTTACACTAAAATTTGTCACCATGACGTTTTATTACTCCCTTAGAAGTATACAACATCAAAGTTCCTAAAATCAAGCCTTGAAATTAAGAAAAAATCTCATAAAAGTCTTAAAAACAATTGTACCGCACTTTCTCTTAGCATTGTCTGTGGTGCCGCACCTTTTTGTTCTAAAGCATGCGGAGTTAAACACACTTTTTCTTCATTAAGGGTGCGGACCTCTGTAAAAGGTAAAATGAAGGCGGAAAGTAACATTTAGAAGCCCAACAGTCAAATATGGAAGCTTCTAGAAACAATTATCCGGTCGAAGGTTTGCTTCTATCATGTATGTTCATTCCTCCACTATGGGAGCCTACCCCTTGTTTTATGGAGCTCAATCCCTTCAAAAGAGCATTCTATCCCTTCTTATGCGTAACCATAACCTCCTCTATTTTCCTATAAATTGAAGCCATAGTGCAGCTTCAAGAGTTATTTAGTGAGTTAGACTTTGAGAATTTTTGAGGAGAAATGTTGTATAGACTCAGACCCTTTTAACTAATCATTATGTGGGAATGATTACACACCCATGTGTATTTTAGCTGATAGAGTGCAAAGCTTGTCAGAGTAAAGGAAACGCCTGTTCCGGACCCCAGGAAGGCCTGTACGACATCAAGGTAGACACGGTTGTAAAGCTCTTCTTTATTAAAGATAATACGAATGAATATCATTTTCTCAATGAGTTATTTAATTAAGTAGCTTGTTTATCATGTTTTATCAATGGGTTATTTAATTAATTATCTTATTTCTTAAATTCCTTGATCATCTTGATAGATATATAATTTGTGAATTAGTTTATCCTATGCAGGTGCTATTGATTTTACCCATGTTTGTGATTACAGATCTTTGAAGACAACTCTTTCAAGCAACTGGAAAGAAGATTATTAAAAATATCGTTGGAATACATGTAGATCTTCAAAACCCCTATTGTAGCTAATTAATGAATCGAATATTATATAGAGAAAATAGTTTTTTTTGTCTGTTTGTTGCTAGCTGTCCGTAGGACACTTGGGAGGTTTGTCTTGTCCGCAAGATCGACTTATCCGTCCAGCAAAATGGCGACTCCACTGGGGAATGGATCTTGAACTTTGATTTCTTTTATTTTTGACTTATGAATTTATTTTTCTGATTTTGATTAGTTTATACTGGCTTGGGTAGTTTATCCCTGTAGAATCCCTGAGAAATGTTTTAGAGATTTTTATTTTTCTCTTAGTTTTCTGGTATCCGCACTTTTCTTTTAGAAACAGTACGGGCATCTCCGCTCTTTTCTTGTATAAACAGTGCGGGACCGCACCTGTTTACACTGGAAACTGCAGACCCTGTGAAAATTTTTAGAAAACCTTAAAATTCTCTTTTATGGATCAGTTTTTTAGATTCTCAGTGTATACTCAGACTTGTATTTTCTGTCATAAAGCTTTGATTGAGAGTTTATTTCAGAATTTGTAAGTTTTGAATGATTTTCTGAAAGATCTACATGTTATAGCAATTTTTGCTTTGTCTTTATCCCACTCAAAGATTAGAAGCCCCGATATACCTTTAGATAACTAGTATTTCCTTGCTTTCTTGCTGATTTTGACTTCATAGCAGAAATCGTTTTATGAGATCTAGATCCCATTTTCTCATTTGCAAATCTTTAAAAAACTTTTGTTGATAAGTTTGGAATTTCACTTAAAAAACCAGAATTGGATGTTTTTTGAGTTCTCGCTGATCTAAGCAAAGAATTTCTTGGTTAGATAACAAGCTACGCAAAACATCCTCAAAATATTTAAATTTTTAATTCAAATTTAGTCTTTAGAATTTTTAGATCTCAAAATTAGTGTTTTTTAGTTTTGAGTGATTATTTTTAGAAAATTGTAGTTTTCTTTGGGAGAAAATTTTGTTTGTAGTTTCGATCTTGAATGATAAAGGGATTTCTTATTGAGCAATTGATCATTTTGAGTTCTCATGAAATTAGATTTCTTTTCATTTATTCTTGTTTGAAGGAAATAATTGTTTTAAAAGATTACATTTTCTCAACTCTTTCTTTTAGATAGAATTCATTGAAAGGAAAGGAATTGTTTCTCATATAAGATGCATTTTTAGTGTGTTTTGAGTTCGGTCACTACATATCATCAGTTTCACTTTCACACCTATTGTACTAAGAAACAGCCTATTAAAATCAACGCTTAAATTAAAATCAATCTAGTAATTTTTATATTTCTAGGGCTCTTTTTACCAATATAGCTTAGGCTAGTGTCTTGGAGTAGGGAGTAATTAACTCTCCAAGACAATTAAAACAAACAAGTAGTCGATCTTGAAGGTAGGAAAAATCCAATAGTCGCTTGTATGCTCTGGGAAGCTCCTCTTAAAGGAGTCAAGCATGAGGTCATATCCGAACCAGTGGGATAATCAATTCTATCTCATTGGGAAAGATAGAAGATGTGCACATATTAACAACGGTAAACCTCGGATAGACCATTGTCGAGGAGCCTGGGGTCACTTGTCAGTATACCTTGGATTATTTCAAGGACCCTTCAAGGGGATTGAGCTTTTTTACTCTTCCCTTGTGCATATGTCGGATCGTAGACTATTTCCCCAGGTATATTAGTTCCTGTTGGTAACCTTAGTGGCCATAATCTTTATAGTTTTTTTCCCTAAGGTGACGGTGGAGGAAAGATCCCACTGTACTTGGAGCAAACACGGTTAGACTCACTTGGACTCTCCGGAGGGTTATCTTCACTCGATATGGTTTAAGTGGAGAAACTTGCACCGGTCTGTTTCATTAAGCAGGTTGTCAGGGTAACTGTTCCAATCACCCTTTCTACATTAAAATACTATGATGTTGAATTTCATCACCAACTAGTGTTTTTAGTGTGGGAACTTACTGTTTGTGTGTGTTTTGATCTCCTAGATTTTTAGGCGTGTGATTCATTTGTTTGTTTCCTTAGTGACTCTAGGAGATTTCATTGAAATTTTCTTTTCTTGCGTGTGATTAATAATTTTAATCGTGGCTGAATTACCAAGACAATCGCGTAGACTCCATGGGAAACCCCCTAAGTATACACCAAGCCAAATTGAAGGAATCCAAGCTTTGGTACTGCCTAGTGTCAGTAGAGTTAGATCTGTTAGCACCTGAATTTGGATCCCAGGCTGATAAGGCAAAATAGGGTAACAAACTAAACCACGCTCAGCCTTGTAGCTATCCCTACAAGGACAAGAGAGGGCTCTCTCCGTGAAAGAATATTTCAATGGAACACAATAAATGGACTGATATTAGGCTAGATAAAATGATGGGAAAAGGACTTAATAAAATGAATGAATGAATTTCAGGGATGTGTGGAATAAAAGAGACAGTTGAAACCGGGAATTAAATCAGGACACAGGGTATTTCATGGGGCAAGATAGGCAGGAAACTTAGCAAATAAAACTAAATAGGGATGGGATGGACAGACTGGTGAGGAGCTGAAAAGGGCACAGTTAAATGGATCCTTTTTAAACAAAATAAAAACACAGAGCATGAATGATTTCCCAAGGCAGAGCATATAAAATGGATTCTACCTTTCTATCTTGAAAGCATTCAAAGGAAATGCTTATGGATGAATGAACACATAACAATTCACATATGAAACAAAGAACAAAAACAAATGCTAAATCTCATACCACATGGATCCCACAAATCAGAGCTGCATCTCTTATTAATTCCTGTCAAACTGTACAATGTAGCGCAGAGATTTTCTTCCACACTATTCCCCTATTACTCAGACTGTTTACAAAAATTTTACTATTACAATAAATAGGCTGAAATGTGGGAACATAGATCCATAGAAAAGGGAGCTGTTCTAAAGCTGAAAAACTGAAGTACAATCATAGAAAAGAAAAACAACAATCTGCCCCCTAAAAATAAGGGACAGGGTTGCATTTGACCACTTGGATATTTTCGCTGTTATGCTGTATGAAAGAAAATAGGTAATCCGATGAACAGATTTCCTATTTTGCTACTGTAGTAACATTCTTTGCTTATTTTAGATCTCAGCCTTTGACTGTCGCTTTGCTTTCCACTATTTCCTTTGAAGAGAACTGACCTTTATAAAATACTTTGAAATAACTAAAATGAAATGAATTTATGCCTCGGTGAAGGGAAAAATGTATTTTGAATGGGAAATGGGAAGGGAAAGAGGCGGGACCCACATCGCAATCAGGATCGAAGTCGACGGAGCGGAGGGGATATAATATAAATGGAGTATATAAAACATGGTATCCGATAGAACAATCGAAATCGGGATCGGATGAATGGGGAAAATATATGTGGAACAAAACCCAAAAGCTCCGATGCGATTGGGGGAAACCTTTATATAAAGGAATTAAGACCAAAATTCGATTTTAAACCAATGGAAAAGATTTTTTATTATATATGGGTGGAAGTGTGTATGGTGGGCCAGAGGGTCAATCGCAATCAGAAATCGGAGCGGAGTGCAACATGTTTGGGAAATGCTGATGCCGATGGCCCGATTAAGTTTGAGCCGTCAGATCAGCGGGGAAAGATCAACGGTGGGGAGATCAATCGGAGGTTTCAATCAGAGGGAGACTTATGGAAGCGCTGATTGCGATGGCCCGATTAGCTGTGGGTCATCCGATCATCAATCGGATCAACGGTCGAGATCGCAATCGGGTGGGATTAATCGGAGGAGCGGATCGGGAGTTGCGATCAATCACATCGGAGCTTTTTTCAATTGGCCAATCGGAGGGGGGCTTATGGAAGTGCCGATTGCGATGGCCTGATTAGCTGTGGGCCGTCGGATCGGCGGGGGCAATCGATGGTCGAATATGCATCGGAGGAGGGGTAATACAATCGCATCGGAAATTTTGGATAAGGGCGATTGGGGCACTCAAATAAACGTTGCGATTGCGATGGAAAGGACTTGGATTAGCGGGGTTTATATGATATAAAACTTTATTATTAAGTTTTATTACAAAGCATGTTGGGGAAGTGGTTACGTATTGTAAATGCGATGGGACTTTATTAAATGTTTATAATAAAGTTTCAATGGAGTATGGAGGGGGAAGTGATTATGATCGGTGGGGAACGCATAGACTTTATATTAAAGTTTTAGGGGTAATGGTGGGGAAGTGGTTTTATTAAATAAATATAAAACTTTAATAAATTTTAAAGGGAAAAATGGGAAATAGGGAGTATATGAGGATATAAGGACTTTTACTTCACTTAAGCATAAATTTCAATCCAGAAGTCAGTTTTGAGAGTGGAGTATACCGTTGGAAAGCTCTTTCTGATCTCTTTCTGGTGGGTCTACTTGGAGGATGATTTGGTACTGAACATGCTACGGAAAACTTCTCTGAAGGCAGGGACATCACTTTGTGGAGATAGCAGCTTCTGAATTGTGACTTATTACATATGGTGATATAGAATTACATAATGAATAATAATAAAGGAAAAAAAATCATGTTTTCACCCCAAAACATGGTTTTGGGGTGAAAATTACATTAAGCCAAATAAAATGTTCTCTTTGATCTTGCTAGTGTAGTGACTTTGAATTTATTGGCTTCCTCATGACCTTGCTGATATTTATTGACACTTAACTCATTAATTTGACCATGGTGAGACCCTAGAAACTAATGAGACCCATCCTATAACCTGCTGACATGATTTGAGAGTGAAGTGACTCATGAAAGATGGCCATAGAGAGGAGAATCAGCAAGTACCTCATGAGGGAAAACTGATAAAAAATTACTACCATCAATGAATCCATGACCTAGCGGAATGGTGAAATTTATTATTATGGGACTCCTAATATGCAAATTCAAAAGAGCGGTTTTGATCACTGATGGCAGTATGACTAGACTGACACTAACATTGGCTCCAATGGGGATGGTAGCTCCTTGGAGGTGCCAAGAACACTGTAGACCAAGTAGCCTTATCCATTGGGCATGGAGTCAAAACACTGAAAGCAGACACAAATGAAAAATGACTCTAACTCTAGACTAATACTGAAAACTGAAATAAAGCCAAACCATACACATATCATCCAAGTTTTATAGCCTTCACCTCGGGCCCCAAACTTGAATGACTGTGTATTTGAAATCTGATTTAAAAAACATGGTATATACAATGATGATGAGATATATTCTGATCCATAGTCCTCAGCAATGGTAGTGCTTCAATAACCTACCATTTACTGCTCCACCTGGACAATCCTGGCCATCCATTTCTGAAAGCAAGAAGGCAGTATATCCCCTATATGCTGTAATTCTGTATGGTCCCTTCCAAAGGTTTTCAAACTTACCGTTCTTCCCTTTGTCTTCATTTCTTGCATCCCATTTCAACACTACATCATTTAGCTGAAACTTCTCTGCTTTTATCTTCCTGTCATAGATCTTTTTAATATTGTCCTGCAGCTGACTCGCTTTATGAGACACTTCTTTCTCTTGTTTGTTGAAGGTGAATCATCTGGTTGATCCTTCGCTGGTTGTCATCATTTTCGCTGCCAACTTCTTGTAACAATCTCATAACTGGAACTGTAAGAGAAGTAGGAAAGACAACATCAGTACCATAAACCAGCTCAAAAGGTGACATACCTATTGATTTTTTACAGCTAACTCTGTCTGCCCACAGTGCCTTGATGAGCTTTCGGTGCCAACTCCTTTTGTTTGCCTCCAACATTTTCTTAATTATATTCACCAGCGATTTGTTTGATGACTCTGCCAAGCCGTTGCCTTGTGGATAATACGTTGTCGAATGGCCCAGCACGATGTTGTATTTGTCACAGAAATCGATCATTTTCTTTGATCTGAACGCGGCTGCATTATCTGTCACAATTTTACATGGGCAGCCAAAACAAGATAAAATATTCATTTCAAGGAATTGAATAATTACCGCGTCAGTCGCTTGCCTGGCAGGGACGGCCACGATCCATTTCGTGAAGTAATTTGTCCCAGTCAATATCCATCGATGTTGTGCTAAGGACGCGGGATGTATTTCTCCGATAAAATCGAGCCCCCACTGCTGAAAGGGCGCGTTCACTGAAACTGGTTTCAAAGAAAGTGGAAGCAATTTCTTCTTCCCTTGAAAAATCTAACATTCATGACAATTCATCACTGTTTTATATAAATCATAAAATAATGTGGGCCAATAATACCCGGCTCTCAATACCTTGTTCACTGTAGTTTTCCAAAATAAGTGACCACCACAGTCACCTTTATGGAAATCATGCATTACCTTCTGAGCTTCCTCTTCAACCAAACAATTTAGCAAAACGCCTCTTGGATCCTTCCAAAACACAGCACTATTTAAAATGCAACACTTTGCATATTTAAGCTTCAAAGATCTACCTTTACTCTTAGACATTCCTAGAGGAGGTGACAAGTGCTGAAGAACATACACAATATATGTATACCAAGGGGACTGCAGAAAAATATCTGAAATAGGAACCAGCAAACCTTCATCTTCCTCTTCTGACATCGTTGTAATGAGGTTTATATCTAAAGCACGCAGATTTGATTAAGCCATCAATTTTTCCAAGCCCTGGCCTTTGATCAATTTCGTGGGCTTGATCTCCAGGTCATACTCCAACATAGTTGCTATCCATTTGCCTCTTCGACCTTCTGGATCAGTTTGCATCAGCACATCCTTGACTGCTGCGTTAGGGACATATGCTATAGTACGTGAATGCAGACTATAGACCCTAAAATCCTTCAATGCTTTGATTAGGGCCAATGCCTGTTTTTCAATAATATTATATCTTAAAGCAGCATCTCTAATAGTCCTACTGAAAAAGGCGATTGGATTTTCTACTTCATCTCTTTTTTGCATTAAAACAGTAGCCATAGTATGCTCAGATGCAAACGAAAAGATAATAAAATCTTGAGTATAGTCGGGACTGATCAAAACTAGGGCATTAGATAAAGAAAATTTTACCAAATTGAATGACTTGATAGCTTCTTCACTCCACTTAACAGTGTTGTATTTCTTCAACATATTGGTCATTTCTCTCAAATGTTTAGCCAGACTAGGTATAAATCTGCGCAAAAAATTCATCTTACCATTGAAGGCCTGAATCTCTTTCTTGTTCTGTGGAAGATCTATGAGCTGAATTTCCTCCACTCTGACTGGATCAATGTGGATGCCATATTTAGAGATGATATGCCCAAGAAATTTTCCCTCATCCATGTAAAAAAGGCTCTTCTTTGGATTGAGATAAATCCCAAACTTTTTGCGACGCTGAAAAACCACTCTCAAATGGTGCAAATGCTCATCGTCTGAACCTGAAAACACTGTCAAATCATCCAAATAGACAACAAGAAAAACATCTTTTTCATTTGCAAAAGCAATGTCCATTGCACGCTGGAAGGTGGCTCCAGCATTCTTCAGTCCAAAGGGCATCTTAGCATACTGGAAGGTTCCCCAGGGTGTTGTGAAGGCAGTTTTATCTTGGTCCTTCTCATGCACCAAGATCTGGTTGTACCCTGAGTAGCCATCAAGTAGTGACATCCTAGATGCTCCAAATACTCTCTGCAGGATATGGTCCATTTTTGGAAGTGGGTAATTATCCTTTAAGGATGCCTTACTCAAGTTCCGAAAATCTATACACAATCTTATTTCTCCAATATTTTTACGTAGTGGGACCAAATTTGAAATCCAGTCAGAAAATCTAATGGGAACTATGATACCTGCTTTGTACAACATGTTTACCTCCTTTTCAATCGATGGCAGTAGCTTCAGATTTTTTCTTCTCAGTTTCTGTATGAAAGGCTTCTGATCCGGCTTGATAGGAATTATATGCTGGATTATGTTCTTATCATATACTTTCAAATCTGAATAATCCCATGCAAATACATCAGAAAATTTAGAAAGCAACTTAACGTACTTCTCCTTTACCTCAGGGGATAATTCCTTTGAAAATTTGACAAACTTGGGCTGATCAGTTGTTCCAATATTCACATCTTCAACCCCTTTCTCTGTGGGCACCAAGCTTGGTTTCTTTGTGACATCATCCTGATCAGAAAGCTCCTCTAGAGGTATGAGACCTCTAGGAATTACATTATCCTTTAACTGCAATATGTCCATCTGGTTTGCTTCTAACTCCTGATCATCCACCTCATACTCACCTTCTATGGGAGTATCTTTGAATTTTCCATCACCCTGTAAAAATGCATTAATCTCATTGTCATCCCAAAATACTTGCCAATACCTTAAATTGTCTGGAAAAACAGGCCTATGTTTAACATAGATCTCAAACTTATTGCTGGATTTCATCGGAATCTTAAAGTTACTTGTAGTAGTGGCAAGAGAATCAGCAATAATGTTCTGCATCCTGGGCACTGCTGTCAAAGTATATTCAGGGAATGTTTTCAAAATGTCCAAGACTGCATTTCTGTATGCCCTCAATCTTGGATGTTTTGCTTGGTATTCTCCCTTCACCTGTTTGATTATCAGCTCGGAGTCACCATACACAGAAATCCTTCTTGCATTCAACTTCTTCAGAATTTTTAGACCTACAATCAAAGCCTCGTATTCTGCTTCATTATTAGAGCAATCAAAAGATAACTTATAAGCACAAACTCTAACATTGTTGGGAACCTTCTCTGGCTGGAAAACAGGGCTTCTAATCCATATTCCAATTCCAACTCCATCCTTACCAACAGCTCCATCAAAATCCATACTCCACAGGCCTTCTTCTTCTTCTTGAAGATGCTGGAAATCTGTTTCTTTCTCTTCTTTATCTTGGCTAATTTATGGCTGTTCATTTTCCCTTTGCTGCTGGCAGGCAAGAGTTTCAGAAGTGTTTGCTGCTTTATCCTTTTTCTGTTTCAGGACTTCTCTGAAATTCTCTAAAATCTCAGGTATATCATCCACTTGCACCAATTGCACATTCTCATCATTTAAACCACCATCAGAATACAAGACAAAAGACTCTAAATCTGTATGGACAGCATTAATGGGATGATTTACAGGCTTGTCTTTACTGGTAATCATATATTTAATTTTCTTTTCTCTATATAACTTCCTCAACTGGCCAAATATAGGGATAGTGGCATAAGAGAAGTCAAGCTGCATAGTTCCTTTGAGTTTGGCACCCCAAGACCTAGATAGAAGCATTCCAAACCTTGGTGGGACATCAGCAACAACTACATCCATCAAGACATTCTTTGTTGCAATCTGATCTAAAGACACTACCAAATCTTTGATTAGACCAATACAGTGGACCCTAATTGAGTCAAAAGAATAAAAATCATGATATTTTCGAGTAATATCAAGGCCTAGCTTCTCCATGACAGCTTTGGTCATCAAATTATGTGAGGCCCCGGAGTCCAACATAGCATTATGCAGGATAAACTCATGTATTCTAAGACTCAAGTAAAAATGAGGGACTTCATTTTCTTCAGATTCTTCTGTGGCTGGACCAAAATTAAGTTCAGGAAAGTCATCTTCTACATTAACCATATCATAAATAAAGTCTATTTACAAGACTTTGGACACCTGAGTTTTATACGCACTATTATTCACCAGCTCTCTGAGGGGCATAGACACCTTTAACTTAGAAATTTCATTTTCTAGATTAAAGGAGGGAGCTTTTTCTACCTCTTTAATGGGTGGGTCTTTCTTCTCTATTTTCTCCTTTACTGTGTTCTGCTGGTTCTTTTCACTTGCCGTATTAGCAACTGTAGGTGCTTTGCTAGAGGAAGGATCAGCCGGCTCCTTAGATTTCTTCTGTGCATCGTTCTTCATTTGGAGTTCTTTTCTCTTTTGAATGGGACTGATTGTAATGTCTTTGTTCCTTAAAGAGTATTGCCTTTACTAAGCTGATAGAGCGTTCATATAACCTCTATGGTAGTCATCGGACTCTTCTTCCAATACTGTGTCATTGGCCAAAATGAAATTATGGTCTTTTTGAATATCTGGAGTCGCCACTGTGTATTCTTCGTCTTCTGTGAGGAAAATTGGCGCACCATCAGCTGTGAAAAAGTGATTAGCCTCAATCACAGGATCATCATCATCAGAATCTTTCCCTTGCACGTAGTTCTACTGCAATGGAGTTTTAATTTGCTGATGTGGTGGCACAGCTTGGTCCTACGTTCTTTGCTCTCTCTGTTTAATTATGAATTGCGGTTGTTGCCCTCTAAAATTTGGATTTCTTATTTGAGGCTCAGGTCTATCTACAACAGTTAACCTATCGACCATTTTTTCTACTGTTTTGATCAGAGTGTCCATTTTTCTGTCTGAAGTAGAGGGCTCCTCTTTTATTGTGAATCCTTTTTCAGCTCTGGCTCATGCTCTTTTAGCCAGCAGATTAGCTTCAACGTTTACCGCTATCTTTTGCATGTCTTCAAGTGAAGACGGATCTCTTTCACGCAGCTGATATGCCATGTCAGCATCAAAACCATCGGGAAATTTCAACAATGCTAATCCCACATGAGGTTTCAAGTTAGCTGGAATAGCATTATACACAACATTGAATCTTAAACAATAATCCTGCACGGTTTCACCCACATTCCTTTTAATGTTCTCATACTCAGACAGAATTTGGAGTGGGTTCTTTTTCACCTCCCACCGGTCCAGGAACTGAGTGTGCAACTCCTAAAAAGTGCGAATTGAGCCTTGTAGTAAGGCTCTAAACCACTTTCTGACTTCACCTTTGAAGCTTTGGACAAACAGCCTGGTGGTTGTTACATTCTCTGCTTCAACCTCATGTAAATCAAAAAATTCATTCATTTTATCAATGTGTTGTTGGGCCGTGATGCTCTGAGTTGCATCAAAAATAGGAATTTTACTTTGATAGTTAGATAGCATATCATTGAGGACCTAGGGTAAGACCAAGGGTGCATACCTGGTAGCCATAACTCTGGGTGGATTTACAACAGGATTCGTAGGATTTGAGGGAGGTGTTGATGGAGGAGATGACAATTGGGAATTGACTGATGGGAATTCTGATGAACTGGGAGGGGGAAATTCTGTTTGTGATGATTCTGAAGGCTCAGGGATATCAGTTACAGTGATGGACTGAGGAGAATTCAAAATTTAATCGTTAATGGAGGAATTTTCTCTTTGGACTTCAATATCTACAAGGAAGTCAGGATCTAAAACTGTATCATCAATGTCATTTTCAGACTTATTCCTAAATAAATAAAGCTCAAAATTCTCATCAAAGGAAAGGTATTCTACAAAAAACTAGTCACTGGGCCAAGTATAGGATCTGAAGACGGGTCTGGGGCTTAATGATCCTTCTTGTCTTCTGACAATTATTGGGATAAGATTCGGATTTTCAAACACAGGGGGAGGATTTGGATCTGGATTAGCCCTGGTGTATCTTCTTGAAGCCAGTGTGGTCGAATTTCTATTTTACAAAAATTTCATCTCTAGCCTAGCAAACTCTGAACATCATCATCTAAAGGTCTCGAATTGTCTGATGTACTGGGGAAATTTGTAAGTCAAATGTTACGTTTATAAGACTAGACCAGAGATTGACTAAAGCAGTGTTTATCTACTTATGCACTTGCAAAGAAATGTGCATTTCGAAGGCTACCTAGAATAACTTCAGGCTCCGTCTGTAGTTTATAAAATGAATAAAACTAACAAACAATCTTGGGCTTTCCCCAGTGGAGTCGCCAGAGAATGCTAGCACCTACATTTGGACCCCAGGCTGAAAAGGAAAAACAGGGTAACAAACTAAACCACGCTCAGCCTTGTAGCTAGCCCTACAAGGACAGGAGAGGGCTCTCTCCATGAAAGAATATTTCAATGGAACACAATAAATGGACTGATATTAGGCTAGATAAAATGATGGGAAAAGGGCTTAATAAAATGAATGAATGAATTTCAGGGATGTGTGGGATAAAACAAACATTTGAAACCGAGAATTAAATCAGGACACAGGGTATTTCATGTGACAAGATAGGCAGGAAACTTAGCAAATAAAATTAAATAGGGATGGGATGGACAGACCGGTGAGGAGCTGAAAAGGGCACAGTTAAATGGATAATTTTCAAACAGAAGAAAAACACAGAGCATGAATGATTTCCCAAGGCAGAGCATATAAAATGGATTCTACCTTTCTATCTTGAAAGCATTCAAAGGAAATTCTTATGGATGAATGGAACACATAACAATCCACATATGAAACAAAGAACAAAAACAAATGCTAAATCTCATACCACATGGATCCCACAAATCAGAGCTGCATCTCTTATTAATTCCTGTCAAACTGTACAATTTAGCGTAGAGATGTTCTTCCACACTATTACCCTATTACTCAGATTTTTTACAAAAATTTTACAATTACAATAAATAGGCTGAAATGTGGAAACATAGATCCACAGAAAAGGGAGTTGTTCTAACAGCTGAAAAACTGAAGTACAATCATAGAAAAGAAATAGTACAACAATCTGCCCCCTAAAAATAAGGGACAGGATTGCATTTGACCACTTGGAGATTTTCGATGTTGTGCTGTATGAAAGAAAACAGGTAATCCGATGAACAGATTTCCTATTTTGCTGCTGTTGTAATAATATTTTCTTATTTTAGCTCTCGGCCTTTGACTGTCGCTTTGCTTTCCACTATTTCCTTTGAAGAGAACTGACTTTTATAAAATACTTTGAAATAACTAAAATGAAATGAATTTAAGCCTCAGTGAAGGGAAAAATGTATTTTGAATGGGAAATGGGAAGGGAAAGAGGTGGGACCCACATCGCAATCAGGATCGGAGTCGACGGAGCGGAGGGGATATAATATAAAATAGAGTATACAAAACATGGTATACGATAGAAAAATCACAATCGGGATCAGAGGAACGGGGAAAATATATGTGGAACAAAACCCAAAAGCTCCGATGTGATTGGGGGAAACCTTTATACAAAGTAATTAAGACCAAAATTTGATTTTAAACTAAGGGAAAAGCTTTTTTATTATATACGGGCGAAAGTGTGTATGGTGGGCCAGAGGGTCAATCGCAATCAGAAATCGGAGTGGAGTGGAACACGTTTGGGAAATGTCAATGCCGATGGCCCGATTAAGTTTGAGCCATCGGATCGGCGGGGAAAGATCAACGGTGGGGAGATCAATAGGAGGTTTCGATAGGAGGGAGACTTATGGAAGCACCGATTGCGATGGCTCGATTAGTTATGGGTCTTCCAATCATCAATCGGATCAACGGTCGGGATCGCAATCGGGTGGGATTAATCGGAGGAGTGGATCGGGAGTTGCGATCAATTGCATCAGAGCTTTTTGCGACTGGCCAATTGGAGGGGGGCTTATGGAAGTGCCGATTGTGATGACTCGATTAGCTGTGGGCTGTCGGATCGGCGGGGGCAATCGACGGTCGGATATGCATCGAAGGAGGGGTAATACAATCGCATCGGAACTTTTGGATAAGGGTGATCAGGACACTCAAATAAACATTGCGATTGCGATGGAAAGGACTTGGGTTAGCAGGGTTTATATGATATAAAACTTTATTATTAATTTTTATTACAAATCATGTTGGGGAAGTGGTTACGTATTGTAAATGCGACAAGACTTTATTAAATGTTTATTATAAAGTTTCAACGGAGTATGGAGGGGGAATTGATTATGATCGGTGGGGAATGCATAGACTTTATATTAAAGTTTTAGGGGTAATGGTGGGGAAGTGGTTTTATTAAAGAAATATAAAACTTTAATAAAGTTTAAAGGGAAAAATGGGAAATAGGGAGTATATGAGGATATAGGGACTTTTACTTCACTAAAGCATAAATTTCAATCCAGAAGTCAGTTTTGAGAGAGTAGTATACCGTTGGAAAGCTCTTTCTGGGTTCTTTCTGATGGGTCTACTTGGAGGATGATTTTTTATTGAACATGCTGTAGAAAACTTCTCTGAAGGCAGGGACATCACTTTGCGGAGATAACAGCTTCTGAATTGTGACGTATTACATATGATGATATAGAATTAAATAATGAATAATAATAAAGGCAGGAAATCATGTTTTCGCCCCAAAACATGGTTTTAGGGTGAAAATTACACTAAGCCTAATAAAATGTTCTCTTTGATCTTGCTAGTGCAGTGACTTTGAATTTATTGGCTTCCTCATGACCTTGCTGATATTTATTGACACTTGACTCATTAATTTGACCATGGTGAGACCCTAGAAACTAATGAGACCCATCATATGACCTTTTGACATGATTTGAGAGTGAAGTGACTCATGAAAGATGACCATAGAGAGGAGAATCAGCAAGTACCTCATGAGGGAAAACTAATAAAAAATTACTACCATCAATGAATCCATGACCTAGCAAAATGGTGAAATTTATTATTATGGGACTCCTAATATGCAAATGCAAAAGAGTAGTTTTGATCACTGATGGCAATATGACTAGACTGACACTAACAAGATCAACAGAACCAGGAGAATCATCTATAGTTATTTATCCCAATTATCAATCACAAACAACAAAATATATTCAAGAGCCAATTTCAATTTCCGAAGTTACTAGTAATATTTCTCCAACTAGTGAATTAGCTGAAGAACCTGAAATTTCTGAGCCTGAAACTGAACCTGCTGTGATGGAACCATCTTCAGGATTTGTTACTCTGACTTATAGTGATCCTGATTCACCTAGGGTAAGACATCGCATTACTGAAAACCTTCCTTCTGATCTCATATGTATTGAAGAACTTGTTAGTCTAGACGAAGACGTAGTTCTTCCCGAAAACCAAGAAAATTTGAATCTTAGGGAACGTGAATCAATATTCTACACTCCTTTTAGAATTGACACTTGGTATTTATCATTGAAATTTTTTTTACAAAACGCGGGTCTTACTTATTCACCACCCCGAATTCCTTTTCACCCTTCACCAAGAGGATATCATCCTTCATCAGCTATGTCGGGTGAGTCATCTATGTTTTCTCAATCTCAGGAAACATTTTTAAACAGTGATTCGTATGTTCCTTCGCGATACCAGTCGCTCTCTGGTACTTTCCCGGGGGTAGCTCCTCAACCAATTGAACAAGTGCTATCATCTGGTACAAATGAAACTAAAACTAAAACGTTGAACGCAAAATAGATTTTTATGATGTCTGACAATATTCCAAATCCTCAACCTCAAGGAAGTCAGTTACCGCCTGGGGGGCGACCTCAAGGTAGTTAGTTACCACCTAGGGGGCAACATCAAGGTAGTCAGTTACCGCCTGGGGGGCAACCTCAAGCTAATTTTTTACCAAGACAAACTGTAGGACAATATTATCTACCTGGAGAACAACCTCAAGGACAGTACATACCTCAAGGTCAATACCAACCTCAAGGATAGTACATTACTCAGGGCCAACCCCAGAGTCAATTTATTCCTCAAGGTCCACCCCAGAGTCATTTTATTCCTCAGGGTCAACCCCAGGGTCAGTTTATTCCTCAGGGTCAATACCAACCCCAGATTCAGTACACGCCTCAAGGTTATCAACCTCAAGGTCAGTACCCAGCTCAAGGATTTCAACCTCCTTCAGGACAACCATTGTTACAAGGAACTGGAACTTTGCCAGTTAATTATCAAACTTATGTTCAATCTGGTTATGGTCCTTCATATGCACAACCTTCTATGGGTCAATACCCCGAAATGAATATGGCATGGGATCCATCTCAAATTCAACAGACTTTGCAACCCAATGTGCAGTTACCTAATCAACCTAGATAGCCCATAGGTTCTGGTCCAACCCAGCAACCTGTCCAACCTACCATTCAAGTCCCTGCACTTGGTTCTGTTCAGCAGCCTAGGCCTAGTACACCTCAGACTCTGCCTCAGACTTTTTTTATTGCTGCAACTTCTGTTCAACCTACCACACCTATTTTTGGAGTATTTGTAGCTCCTGTTTCTCCTACCCCTGTATCAGTGCAAATTCCTCAAGTATTTGTGCCACAGTCAGGACCTACAATTCAGAATATGGTCTAGATGCCTACAGGACAAGCTGGTACAAGTACGATTCTTACTAGTCAACCACAATTTAGTTATCAACCATACCAGGGACAGTATCAATTTGGACAGGCTACACAAAATCCAGTATATCAGTATCAACCGTACCCTGGGTATACTTATCAAATACCTCAACAACCCCAGTATGGTCCAGTTAATCTTGGTTATCCAGGAGGTTTTACGATTCCCAATGCGCATCCAATTCCAGGATATCCTGGATATCCTCCTCCTGGAACTGGTTTGATCACACAAGGTTATCAAACCCCTAGCCATCGGTTACCATTTATAACAACTTTAAATTTACTTGATCTATCATGCTTTACGAATGATCCTATCTTTTATCTTTAGTATTGGTCACCAATGCCTAACAAGTTGCCCAGTGATATTCCAAAGTTTCAGGGTAAGTCAGGAGAGGACCCATCTAATCATGTTATGACTTATCACCTCTGGTGTGCATCCAATTCACTAATCGATGATTCGATTCGAATGCGTATTTTTCAGAGAACTCTCATTGGTCTAGCTGCCAAATGGTATATTGAGTTAGCACGAGGCTCTTTTAATAATTTTAATGCACTAGCTACTGCTTTATTAACCCATTTTCAGTTGCCTTTCAGATACGACAATGGCACAGAATTACTAACTTCATTAAAACAATCTAAGTCTACGTACATATCCGATCAAATTCATGAATGGAGATGTAGGAGGCGTTTAGTGAAGGTCTTTATTCCGGATCAAATTTTGGCTGAAAGGTTTATTAAATCATTATTGCCCAAAATTACTGAAGATGTGGCCAAGGGAGGCATTATTACAGAAGAGAAAGTCATTGCTTAGGCTCAGTACCTTGACCTTGTATATACCCAGTTAGGTACTCTGTATGATAAAATCCCCAATTTACCAAGACCTGGTCAATTAACTACAACTCCTTCCGGCTCTCATGCCGCTGATGGTGTAATTGGTTCTGTTAGCACTGGTAAAAGTAAGAAGAAATCTTCTAAGACAACTTCTCCTATTATCACTTTACTCAATTCACTGAAAGGAGATTCTTCCGTTGAAACTTCCGCCGATATTCATGTTGTAGAATCATCTACAACCAAACCTAAAACTTGTGGTAAGAAGAAAGGTAAGAATAAAAAGAAAAAATCTTCAAAAGATAAAAACGATAAAACTGAACCAACTGACAAAAAACGAAAACCTCGTTATCCTTGTCTCTTTTGTGATGAGGATAATTTTACAAAAGAGTGTCCACGTAGAGTCGAGGTATGAAAATTTTTTAAGGGTTCACCCATACTTTCTGTCTTGAAAGATCCGCTTCCTACTCAAGATAGTAATATGATTGGATCCTCCTCAAATACGCTAGAAGATATTTTCATGGTTGCGATGCGATCGCAAGATTACGGTAGTAAAAATCCTGGTAAAGAAGCAGAAACATCTAATTCAGCATAAACTACATCTCCCTCAGTTTTTGATCCGCTACAGATCGAGAAAAAAAAATCCTGACTTAGAAATCAAACTTCCTGTTAAAGGTGTACTTCGTAAATCAGCTTTCAATCCACATGCGAGAGCTGCTCAGAATTACAATATTGTTGAAGACTTGGAAATTTCCCCTTCAACAATGTTGGCTTTGGAAGTGTTGAAATCATGCCCAGCCCAAAGAAAATTACTATTGTCAGCCTTAGGAGCCGTATACCTCCAGGATTCGAACCTCATGATCTTCGATTTAGAGAATTTTACACCCCGCCTACCCCATCAAATGGTTTTTCAAGTTCCGGTAAGAGTTAAAAACAAACATATTTTCCATACTATTGCTGATGAAGGGGCTTCCATGTGTATTATGTCGTTAAAATGTTGGAAATCACTTGGTTCTCTGACAATTAACCAATCACCGACTATCCTCAAAGCTATTGATGGAAGACGTTTTCAGCCATATGGTATTTTACAGGATCTACCAATAGAGGTCGAAGGAAAAACCGTTAATCTGGATGTGGAAGTGGTTGATGCCCCTCTGGATTACAACCTTCTCCTAGGTTGCAGTTGGTCTTACGCCATGACTACTATTGTATCATCGATCTTTCGTCTCATCATTTTTCCTCATAAAGGAAAGATCGTTAAAATAGATCAACTTTCATATTACTCATATGACCCAGCCTCTACTGATAGCATCCAGCATATCGGAAAATCGACTATCCCTTATAAGGATGTCGGAGTAGGTTTGCTTAAAGATTCGTCTTTATTGGGAATTGTTTCCTTGCCTGCTCCCAACGTACAACCTCCTATTGCTAACATCAATATGATTAAATCAATTACTATTTCCTTTGATGATCCTTGGATAGTACCTTCAGAATCAGAACTGGATTCTTTCGATGGCGCAATGCCTTTGAGTCCTTTTGAGTTATCATATCAGACTGTGCAGTCATTTTCTGATACTCCTTTAACTGAATTAGATCCAGTGAATGTGATCAATGAGGATTCATTTTCAATATCGAGCTCAGCTTCGACATCAATTCCAGATCTTGATCAACACGTATTTAATACTGATGAACAAATTCGTGAATTCTTGTTTATCGATGAATTACCATGGGAAGATCTACATCATAGGTCTTCATTTTTACCTGATCTCGATCATTTTGAGAATAATTTTTCCTCTAATTTTACTACTGATTACGTCAAAGAACCTCAGAATCCTATCTCATATTTCGATTCTGAATTGAATTTAGAAAAAATTTCTATAACGGTTCCCATTGACATTTAAGTAAAACCCGGAATTGTTGAAAACATTCATATAGGTGCTTCTTGTATGCCTGATGAAATCCAAGCATATAAAGCCCTATTTCAGGAATTCTGGGACATTTTTGCCTGGTCATATGAAGAAATGCCAGGAATCAATCCATCGATTGTTGTTCATGAAATTAAGACATACCCGGATGCTAAACCCATCAGACAGAGATTACGTCAGATACATCCGAGAAAAGCTGCCGCTATTAAAGTAGAAGTTGAAAAATTACTTCGTGCAGGTTTTATTTATCCGATTCCGTTAACGGATTGGGTGTCTAATATTTTTCCTGTCAATAAAAAACAAGGAACAATATGAGTATGCATCGATTATAGGGATATAAATTGAGCTTGTCCAAAATACAACTATCCAACCCCTTATATCGATCAAATTATTGACGATTGTGTTGGAAGTGAGATGTTTTTGTTCATGGATGGATTTTCCGGTTAAAATCAAATCAACATACTCCCTGCAAATAAACCTAAAATAGCTTTCATTTGTCCATGGGGGACTTTTTCTTATCGAAAATTACCTTTTGGACTTAAGAATGCTGGCACCACTTTTCAGAGGGCAATGTCTTATGCATTTAATGACATTAAACACATTGTGCAACCCTGCCTTGATGATTTTCCTGCTCATTCCTTGCGCGGAGCAGATCATATCACTCATTTACGAGCCATTTTTATACGATGTAGGCATTATAAGATTCGTCTGAATCCTCACAAATGTGTTTTTTGCGTACAATCTGGACGATTGTTGGGATTTATTGTCTCAAAGGTAGGCATTCGTGTCGATCCATCAAAGGTTGAGGCTATCATCAATTTACCTCCTCCTTCTACTCTTCACCAACTACAAAGTTTGCAAGGGAAAGAAAAAATTTTACGTCGATTCATTCCTAACTATGCTGAGTTAACGAAAGGTTTTACCAGGTTTTTAAAACAGAATATTCCTTTCTTTTGGGACGAGATCGCTGATCAATCTTTTGATGCTCTTAAAAATGGGCTAACCCATGCACCGTTACTACATCCTCCCAATTACAACTAGGATTATTTTTTGTAACTCGCCGCATCCGATTCCACGATAGGAATGGTTTTAGTTCAGGAAGATGAATTCAATAGTGAACATGTGATTTACTATCTTATTCATAATTTGCATCCAACTGAAGTCCAATATTCACATGTGGATAAATTGTCCTTGGCAGCTGTCCAAGTTGTCCAACGTTTTCGTCATTACATACTTTTACGCAAAACAACAGTGATTTCTGATTGTAACCCTATGATTTATATTTTGACCAAAACATTACTAGGGTAAAAATACTCCAAATGGATTGTTATCCTACAAGATTTTGACTTGGAATTTGAAAAATCCAAATCAAAGAAATCATTGATATTTGTTGAACTTTATGTGTGACTTCCCAAGTACTGATATAGAAATTGTGGCAGAACAACCAATCGCAGATGAATCCTTGTTTCTTATTAGTACCATAGATCCTTAGTATGGGGATATCATTATTTATCTTCAGACCCAATATTTTCAATCCAAAATTTCACAATCACAACGACGTAAAATCTGTTTCTAGTCTCAACAATATCATATTGTTGGCGACACACTATACCGTCATGGTGCAGACTCTATTTTTCGACGTTGTCTCACCCATGAAGAAGCCAAAAAGGTTTTAAATGACTGTCACTCTATAGCATGTGGCAGTCATATGTCTGGGTATGCCACAGCCCAAAAGATATTGCGCCCTGGTTATTTTTGGCCGTCCTTATTTAAAGATTGTATTTATGCGGTCCGAAAATGCCATAATTGTAAAATTTTCGATCGAAAGATGCGTGCACCACCCACTCCTCTTCACCCTATAATTGTTGTCGGTCCTTTTTCAAAATGGGGCATTGACTTCATTACATGTAACCCTCACTCGGCATGGGGGCATGGGTATATTATTCTCGCAGTAGATTATTTTACCAAATGGGCCGAGGCAATGCCTACATTTATGGCAAATGGAAAAAATATAGCTACTTTCATCTTCAATCATGTGATTGCTCATTTCGGTGTACCCCAAGCGATAATTACTGACCATGGGAGTCATTTTCGAAACATCATGATGACTGAGCTAACTGACCAACTTGGCCTGCGACATGATAGTTCTACACCATATTATCCGCAAGCTAATGGTTTGGTTGAAGCAATTAATAAAATTTTAGTCACCATGATCAAACGAATCATCAGAATTCATAAATCGAATTGGCATACCATGCTTTTTTCAGCACTTTGGGCATATTGGACCTTAGCAAAAACATCAACAGGCTTTACCCCTTTTCAAATGGTTTATGATTTAGAAGCGGTATTACCGATTGAATGTGAGATATTGTCACTCAAACTAGCCATAGAGTTACTACCAGCTACCTCATAGGAGGAAAAATGCTTTTTTTACTTAGCTCAATTAGATGAGAATCGGCGCACCGCTGCATTAGTCACCAAGACTCATGTGAAACGAATGAAAGCTCAGTATGATAGAAGTGTTACGCCTTGTATTTTTTCAGAAGGAGACCTAGTTTTGCTATATGATCAAGCTAACGATAAGCTAGGGGCTGGGAAATTCAAACCTATGTGGCATGGTCCTTATATTGTCCAGCAACAACTTGCAAAAGGGGCCTATGAATTGATTGATTTTGACGAAGTTTCTTTAGGCAAACCCATAAATGGGCTTTATCTGAAGAAATATTACGCTTGATTTTTGTGTGAAGATCTTTCTTGTATATTAGTTAGTTTTTAGCTGGTGTGCTGTAGATTAGAAATGTGTGCCTAGCTTAAGTGTGCTTTTACTACTATTCCTGCTTATCTGGATTACTCTTGATATTGCAGATGTCGACGTCTTTTCAAACATACATTGGTTTTGCTGATGGTGCTTGTTGTAGTACACAGAACATTTCTTCCGCAACCTGGGTTATTTATTCACCCACTGACGAGTTAGTATCTATGCATGGGGTAAGCCTCGATCAAACGAAAAACAATATTGCAGAATATAGCGCATTTATTGAATTATTGTCTGAATCCATTTCATTTTGAATTTGGAGTTTGATCGTTAGGTTAGATTCTGAGCTCGTTGTATTACAATTAAATCAAGTATATGTAATTAGAAATCTAGTGTTGTTAAGATTATTTTTGAAAATTTGTCTCTTGGAGCGAGAATTTGATTATATTGAGTATCAACACATTCCAAGAATATTAGACACATTAGCAGATGCAATAGCTTCAAGTGTTATAAACATACATTTGTGATAATTAAAGCAGTAAATAACATTCGATAATATGTTGAACAGGTAATTGGAAATAGTAGTATATCATAGTATAGAATAGCGTTTCAAAAAATAGTACATCGTCCTTGATCATAGGTTCAAAATGCCTTATGATTGGGAAAAAAGTGATACAACAATGATATGAGTCTATACAATCAATCATCCACTATCCATGGTAATGATCATGATAACATACTACAGCTCATGCCACTCTACTCAAGAATCTCCTAAATGGTCTAGGAACACCAATGACATATCTCTGCAAACGAAGTGGAATGTCGTCAATGGTAGTCTTAGGGATGTCCATAGTCAACTGCTCTAGTTGGTGTTCCAAATCAGCAAGGATCTCTGATGTATGATCCTATGGTGGTGCTGCTGCTGCAGCTGCATCCCCTTGCCTCCTCTCGAAGGGGCGGAAAGTGACTGGTCGGCGTGGACCCACATCTACATTTGACATTTTTTTTATCAGTTTTGGACGATTTAAAAAAAAAAAAAGTAAAAATTAGAAACTAGAGCATGTCAAAAAGATTTTTTTACCTGACTCATCCCACTGAATTCCTGTTGGAAGTGACATATCTCGGTCACCACGGAAATCTATACCCGCATAAGGAAAATCGTTTATCACAAAGAGTTGGTGCTCTAGCTAACGGAAGTATGCCAGGGGAAATCGAACAATGTCTCCACCCTCACTGTGACAGGCCATCAAAGCAACCCATCGAACCATCCAAGGCTCTTTAGTTTTACCAGCATCAACTGGAATATGTTGCGGGGCCAGTAGAGGAACCCTCTCCAGAGCAAAAGTAACTACAATCGATCCATATTTGAAGTTATTTGACTTTCCGTTCTTTGCTCTAGTTAGCTGGCCTTTGATATTAGCCAACATTTCCTCGTACCAATTGAATATGGTACCTCGAAAACAATCCACTGCAATCCGCATTTGAGATCCAATAGCAACATGCAAAGCTGCACTTCCACATAACTTGGTTACGGTAAATGCACCACTTTTAATTCAGGACGGATGATAATTTTGATATCAATCCGTTTGTCTTTAGGATTGGCTTCATCATTACATAACTCTAATTGCAGGCTAGCGACAAACTAGCCACTTGGCCTAGCCCCAAATAGAGAAAGTGGTTCGCCTCTTTTAGACAAGCCAGTCAAAAAATATATGTCCTCCAGCTCAATTTCGAGCCGGTTGCCTCTAATCATAAAACGTTGGTCCTGTACATCCCACTTCTTTACTAACCAAGTGAGAAGGTCTACTTGAGCTCTCATGCCACTGATAGCCCAGAATTTAAGTAGCCCGCATGCTCTTAAAACTTGTAATGTAGGCAGATGAATCATTGTAGCTTCATCCACCTCCTCATGTTCACGTTCCCGCCAGATAAGCATTTTAAATATCCTACAATGAATAAAATTAAATATTAAAATCTTTTTAAAAAGGAAATTTTGGGTAATTTGGAAAGAAATTACGTTTTTAAATTATTCATGGCGCCCCCTCACTTTACGTTCAGAGACAATGCATAGCTCCGCACGGGCTCTGTGCTAAAAGTGCAGGACCACGACATTTTTCTTTGTAAGAAAATGTCGGGGTCCGCAAGTACCATGTGTCCTACCTGTGGACCCCCGAGGGCGGAATTTTGAACCTATTTCCTCTCCAAAAATGAATTTTAAACCATATATTAAGGAAATGAATGGATGAAAAGCAAGGAAAAGAGGATGTGGATTACCTGGAGCAGACAGTTTTCGATTTCAACGGTCGGTTTGTCCGAAATCTTCTCTGGAGCGCTTTTTTCCAAAAGCTCTAAAATTTTCACTCCGAAGTCAAACGGTAAAAATGAATTTGGAAAACTCCTTTTTATAAGTTTTTTCGAATAAATGAAATTTAAATTTTTTTATTTTTCACTTTAAAAAGATGGTTTTTCAAAATATTTTTATTATTGAAGTAGATACGTTTAATTTTTTGAGTTTTTGTGCATAATACCAGATTTTTCAGGTGAAATGGTCATTCTTGATGAAGAGTATACTTTTATCACTTTTTTGGGCTCTTTAAAATTTATGAAAAAGTGAAACCATGGAGTTCTCTTTTAAGCCCTTTTCAGACTCTCTAAAAATGAAAAGATTGCCAAGTACTTGATTATTCGAACTTATTAAAGGAAATGAACAATCGTCCCTTCAGTATAAGTTTACCCCTTTTCTGGACTGAAATGGACTATTTACCAAAAATGTATACGTTGACTAATCATGGTCAATAGAGTTCTCTCCCGCATTATTTTATCCTTTTTCGGGCCTGAGAGACTAAAATTACGAAAAAGTACACCCATGGAGATTTCTTAAGTTTTTTCTTCTGACTCCCTAAAAATGAAAAACACCGAGTTTCTCTTATACTGGACTCATTAAAATTTAACAGTAAAGGACCTGTTGATTATAAACAGGAATGAACCACTCCTTCTTAGGGTTTGATTTTAAACTAAGTTGGACTCATGCGAATGATGAGCTTATAAAGAAGCAAATGTTATCCTCCTCAAGCTTGTCAAAAATAAAGAGGTACTTGCCAGAAATGGTGGGGGAAAAGAGAGAAAACGAATTCATTTGTTACACTTTGATTTAAAAGTAGTAAAGCACTCTTGAACACGACACTTTTTGTCACACTTCTACCTGGGTTGGGAAATCCTTTGCCTATCAGTTAATCAAACCACATTGAAAGTCTTCAGCCGGTTTCTGGGTATTAGCTTAGGGCAACTGTTACCAAACCATCTGCAGTGTCATTATGTGTTCAAGAGGACAATCAAACAAACCATTCATCTGCAAACATTTGTCTCCATTCGTGTTGACCATCCTTGAGTCAGTCCTTGCAAAAAATTTCTTCAAAAATTGATCTATGGTTTCGTGTCGTGAGCTTGCTTACGACGGATCACTTTCTATCGAAGACAGCTCATCATCTAGGAAGTTGATCTAGAATCTGTCAGTACCTTGGAATCTGCATGCCTTAATGGCAGGTTTCTCGCCTTCGACAACATGTTGCATCATTGACCTTCGATTGAACGATTCCGTGAAATGTTTGACTTCAGATCACTTATTCACATTTCATGGATTGTACTGAGTACTTTGAGAGCCATTGTCATTATTGGTGGTTTCTCTCACACTTGTTAACAGTTCACATCATTGACTGGTAATCAAGTGGGTTCTACCATGTTCGACTTCAACACATTTAATCGCATGGATAGAATCGTACTAGTTAGGGAAGCAGAAATCAAGACCTTGGATCTAGTTTCTACCATCCAGGATGAGAGGATTTTTATTATTCATTATGTAGTATATTATTCATTATAGATGGCTACGCCCATGTTGTTTCTAAAATATTGATGTAATATTGAAATCAATTCTGTATCAGAACAATTTTAGATAGTTTTGATCTGAGTATGGGAATGCCTACCTCAGTGATGATATATATATATATATATATATGTGTGTGTGTGTGTGTGTGTGTGTGTTTTTCATTGACTGATTTTACAAGGTTCCGACTGGGGTGTCCACAGGCTAATCCTTGAAATGATAAAGCACATCACTCTTTGAATGCTCTCAGACTTCGCACTTTAGGGGGAAATTTGTTACACTAAAATTTGTCACCATGACATTTTAGTACTCCCTTAGAAGTCTACAACATCAAAGTTCCTAAAATCAAGCCTTGAAATTGAGAGAAAAGCTCATAAAAGTCTTAAAAACACTTGTACCGCACTTTCTCTTAACATTGCCTGCAGTGCCGCACCTTTTTGTTCTAAAGCATGCGGAGCTAAATGCACTTTTTATTCATTAAGGGTGCGGACCCCTATAAAAGGTAAAATGAAGGCGGAAAGTAACATTTAGAAGCCCAACAATCAAATCTGGAAACTTCTAGAAACAATTATCCGGTCGAAGGTTTTCTCCTATCATGTATGTTCATTCCTCTATTATGGGAGCCTACCCCTTGTTTTATGGAGCTCAATCCCTTCAAAAGAGTATTTTATCCCTTCTTATGTGGAACCATAACCTCCTCTCTTTTCCTATAAATTGAAGCCATAGTGCAGCTTCAAGAGTTAGTTAGTGAGTTAGACTTTAAGAATTTTTTAGGAGAAATGTTCTATAGACTCAGACTCTCTTAACTGATCATTATGTGGACCCATGATTACACACCCATGTGTATTTTAGCTGAGAGAGTGCAAATCTTGTCAGAGTAAAGGAAACGCCTGTTCCAAACCCCAGGAAGGCCTGTACGACATCAAGGCGGACATGGTTGTAAGGCTCTTCTTTATTAAAGATAATACGAATGAATACCGTTTTCCCAATGAGTTCTTTAATTAAGTAGCTTGTTTATCATGTTTTATCAATGGGTTATTTAATTAATTATCTTATTTCTTGAATTCCTTGATCATCTTGATAGATATATAATTCGTGAATTAGTTTATCCTATGCAAGTGCTATTGATTTTACCCATGTTTATGATTACAGATCTTTGAAGACGACTCTTTCAAGCAACTAGAAAGAAGATTATTACAAATAGCGTTGGACTACAGGTAGGTCTTCAAAACCCCGGTTGTAGCTAATTAATGAATCGAATATTATATAGATAAAATAGTTTTTGTTTGTATTTTTTTTGCTATTTTTCCGTAGGACACTTGGGAGGTCTGTCTTGTCTGCAAGATCGACTTATCCGTCCAACAGTAGGTGAATAAATGGGTAGGGAGGCCCATAAATCTCCTTAGCAGCAGTAAAAACACTTCAAGTGTGAAAGGAGACCTTATAAGCAGCTAAATAAAGCAACTTTGAGTATGAACAGGGGTTGTATAGTTTTGAATAGGTCAACTTTGACCAAATCAACAGTGTTGTTATGGAGGAGTGGACATTAAATGAGGAATAACGCAGTTTTGGAGGGAGATTGATTGCATGGAGGTAGTGACCTAAATGAGTGGGGCCAAGGGTAATAAAGCTCATAAATTATATAAGGAAGAGGATGGCATCCATATTGGTTATGTTTTGGATTATTATTTTGTATATGGTATGTTTATACTTTTGGCATTCTTCGGTTGTTTAGTTGAGTTTGCAGTGTTGTTTAGCACAGGGTGTTCCTGAGCGAGAATCCCATCTCTTTCCTTAAGAGGCCTCTTATAGGAGAATCACACTTCATTTCCACACTCAAGCTTAGGGCCAAGCTTCATTCTTCAGCTACATCGCAGTTTCTGCAGAATATTGTGATGTGTTGCAGGGTGCAACAATGGAGGATTATTTTGGGTGTCTTCAGAGCTAGTTTTGCAGTGGAGGAATATTTCCATCCATTGGAAGGCCTATAAAGTAGACCCTTGAGCTTTATTGACACGTTCATAAGCAGGATAAGGAGTATTTATCCCCTATAGCGCAGTTTCAGAACAAATCTGCGTTATTTTAGGGAGTTGCAGGGGTGGTTGTAGTGGATGTTTTGAGAGGTCATTTCTTCAGTGGAGGAGATATTATTTCATCCGGAGGATCTATTGGAGGAGACATGTAGTTTCTACATCAGCTTCAGCCACATCTTCTCATTTTTGTTGTTGCATATTATCTTCAACCCTAGGGCTACAGCTTACATTGGCACATTATGTGCATTTTCCAAAAACCCTCTTGGGTTGTCTTGGAAAGCTGATCTAGTGCCTAGATTTGTATGTCTAGACTCTATTGGGGCCTATATCTGTATTTTTATATCATTGTATCATATCCATTTGTAGTTATTCTTAATATGATTGCGATGTAGTTTCTCTCCGGCATTTTTTATTGTAACAGCAGCTCATTTTTTGGAGTTATTGCTTATGGGAGGCTTGTTTCCTCACTGTATATGATTTATGCCTCACTATTTTGTATGGATTTGCTGCTCTAATACATTATCTTATGACTCCATATTGGTCTCTTGGTTACATGTGTTAAATATTTGTTGTTTCATTCATTTTATGAGCTATATTTTTTCCTTCCCCATTTGGGAATATTACAGATTCCTAAGCTCAAAAGCTAGACTAGACTCAGGAACAGGGTCATTCTTCTCCATAACTATCCTCTCTGGATATGGAGGCCGGTTTGAAGAGGATGACAAAGGCTCTGAAGGTACGGGGATGGGCTGAATGGTGACATCTCTCCCAGAACATTCAGGAGTTTCCTCCTCACTTTTCTCTTTGATAATCACCATGGGTTGCTTTTGTTTTTTTGATGTTACTACCTTCCCCGATCTCATTTGGAGGTCACTGAACCCAACCAACTTGGATTGATAACTGGTTGGAAGAAGCGTTTTAATATAATGGATCATTTGTACTACTTTATTATTGATATTTGGTATGGGTTGAGTAGGCAGTTTAGAAGGTCGAAACGGTGGAGGTAAAGGTAATGGTGGCATCGACTGAATTAGCTAGGGAAATGACGGTTGTGCCATTGGGTAAGGTGCATATGTAGGTGGATATGATTGCATAGGTGCAAGATAGGAATTATGTGAATGGTTTGGCCCTCTTCAAACTTGTTGCCAAGATTGGGAGGGTTTTCCATACTGAAAATGGTTCCCAAGCTGCCACGGTTGAGAGTGATTAGTGTTATGATAGGAATATGGTTGTGCATTATAACCAAAAAAATGTGGAGGAATTTCAGAAGCCATACATGCACCTACCTAAGGCCAATTTCTCCATGCTCCCATAGCATGCAACGACTCAAGTTTAGGATGCCCTCCCTTGAATAATGCTTTTAATCCAGGTATGGAGGGGCATTTTTCAGCGGCATGGTTCTCTGTGCAAATTACACAATTATTAGTTCCTTTAACATCATTAAGAAATTCTCTTAAAGGATGCTTTTTACTACACTTTGGACAAAAATAGACAACGACTTTTGTTCTTCTACAAGCTTTTGTTGAAATTTTAAAGAGTCTATTTTCTTGCTAACATTATTCATTATTTCAATTTTCATATTGTCCATTTTGTTCTCCAACCCAATAATCATAGCATCCATAGATCCGTATTTTTTATTTCTACTTCGATTTCCTTTACAGGATCTAGATTGATTCCTTGAGAATTTCCTGCACATATCACAAATTTTATCAAAAGGTTTCTAAGCAATATGCCTGTGTCCTAAGAGGTTTAAGTTATTTCTAGCATCATCAGTAAGCCCACATAATAACAAGGTTCTAATAGTACTTAGATAAAATTTGTGTTTTGAACTTTGGAGGATATACAAAAATATTTCCAGATAATCTTCCAACGTCTCATCATCACCTTCAATAATGGCGAATATTTCATCCTGCATTTCTCTAGTTTTACAATATTCATGATATTTCATTAAAAACACTCCCTTCATTTACTCCCAAGAAGCTATAGTATTTCCTCCTAATCCAATGAACCAGTGTAATATTGAATCCTTGAGAGTTGCAGGAAACAACTTTAACTTCTGAGCATCTGAGGAGTAATCATAGATTCTACATAATATGTCAAATTTGAATGAGAAAGAATCTGGGTCGTCATGTACCTTACCATAAAAATGAGGAAGAGTTGATGGAGGAATATTCTTCATTTTCACAACTATATCTGGATCCACGATTGGAAATCCAAAGGTGGATTACTCCTCACTTACCTGGTTTTCTCCAGTTCCCTCAACAATTTCTTCGTGTTCTGCCATTATTGTACCTCCAAATGAACCACTCTCAATAGGCTGAGAAGGTCAAATATGGGTTGAATTTCTTTGAATTCCAATAGTCTCCTTATTCCCCTTTGTTGGTTGTATCACACCTGAACTATTGTCACCAAAGTCCAAGTGGACAGTTCCTACGTGATCGGTCTATGTATTTTTGGATTTTCTTCCTGCAAGAGAAGGCCCAATATGAGAAAAAGTTTTAGATTTATCAGTATTTCCTCGCCCCTTATTGGGCTTCGAACCCATACCCATTTTAGGCATTCATCTCAAAAAAATGACAAAACAAAAACTCAACAAAATTCTACAATTAAAATAATAAATTGGCACTTATAAAATCCTTTAAACAATAGAAGCACACTGCAAAAAAAATAATAGCAGACTTACCCCTATTGTAGAAAAAGCGAAAAGTTCTTACCAATTTAAATCGCCTCCCCAACAACAACGTCAAAATGTTGGGTGCGGGAATTGCAGTTCGGTGAACTCCTTCAACACTTAATTGTCAACTCGAGGGTTTTGTAAACTTAGAGACGAAGCACAAGAAATTCCAGAAATGATATCAACCTTTCCTAGTTCTATTCGTACTTCTTTAATTACAATCTTTCATAATAAAAAAATTAATGATCACACAGCAATTAATACCAAAGAAATTCTAGTGCTAGAATATGAAAGAAAGTACTTTGCAGGGAAGTAAATAAAAGGAAATCTTAAGTTTCTACAAACAATATTAATTTATGAAATGGATATTTATGATTATATTCAGTATGGTTATATGACAGAGTGATATTTGGATTATTAAATTGTCATTCTTGTACTACAACAATATTCTTGTACCATAACGTTGTGACTATACTGGAATGAATTTTATATACTGGAAGTATGTTTTGTACCTGTACTAAATATTTTGACCTTCATATAGGAGCTCTAAGTCTCTGGGCTAGAGCACTCTGTTCCTGTACGAGGATATTAGTTCCTGTACCGAAACAAAGATTCCTGCACCAGAAAAATAGTGTTCCTGTACTAATTTTTCAAATTACCTTCAGAAATTAAAAATTGTGTTAAATTGAAAAGTGAACAGAACTCTGAAAATAGCTCTCACAAGCAGAAAAATGCTTCAACTAAACTTATACTCGAAACAAGAAATGATTTCAAAAGGCAAAGTAAATCTTTCTTAAAACAGGAAATTTATTTCATGTAATTAAGGAAAATATCTGATTGTGACAATAGGATTCTTCCTGAGATGATTGTTCATAAGAATCAGATCTGCTTCTCAAACGTTTTAACTCAAAATGTTCATTCAATAATTTAACATGAGATACAATCCTTTCCTCGAAAAAGTTAAGTGCAAGCACATATCCTTATGTTACAACAATGTTTATTCCATGTTCATCAAAGCACAATTAACTCTTAAGCTAAACTCCAGATATTAAGAATGCCTCTGTTTTAGAAATAAACACCTACTTGCATAAATAAATAAATATCTTGCAAAAGGAAAGAAGTAAAAATACTTTTGGAAATGAAACAAGAAGGTCAAATTTATACAGAATCGAGAACGCACTGGTACAGGCAACGTACTTGCACTAGTCTCGTATGTTATCACTCAGGTTTTCCTTGAAGTTGTGGAAAAGGAAAGTATACCCGAGGTAACCACAAACCAACCTTCAGATGCAGAATCTAGCCAATCTGCATCCAGAGAGGGCTCTCTCTTTATGATTTATCTTTGTTCTTAGAAGGTTTTAGTGCTAGTTATAGATCCAAGAGTTTGTTTGAAAAATGGGGGAATCCGCAAACTAGGGGCAAGGTCGAAGATTTTCGAAATCCCATTGGGCTATGGAGTCAAAGGATGGCTTTACCTGGATTTCTATTCTACACACAAGATGGCTTTGCAGGCAAGATAGCCGACGCAGAACAATCCTTAAAATTTAAAGTGGATGGGATGATTTTGAAGGGATGAAAGGCGAACTAAGAATCTTTCACCATGTTCAAAAGAAAGAAATGAAATGACTACAAACAAAGAGAAATGAAGAATTATTTATTATAGTAATCAAGAATGTTTAAATTAGCAAAGCAAGAGCATTTAAGAATTCGTGCTTATAACCAATTTAGAGGAAAACATTAAGAATAATCACATCTGAAATCATAGTACAATTAAGTAAATTATGATTCAATCCTTTATGTAAATTATTCAGAAATGGACATAATGATATTAAAAACAGATATAAAACTTAAAACATAGGATAGAAAGACTTATTGAACTCGCACACAACACATGAATCCCGCAAAAAGTCCCGAGCTTCAAATTGTCATCCAAGAAGCCACAAATAAATTTCTCCAATACACTTTTTATTCCAAAAAACTTCAATGTCACTACCAAATAATAGAATCCACCCTCAATACTCTCTTTGAGGGTTTATTTATACAAAAAAATAATTGAAAATATCTCACACTAACCTAGCCAATAATCTAGGGTGACTAAGGAGCATTTACAATAAAAAGGGAGACAAATGGTCTCGTAGATAGAATAACAAGTAACTCGTCGATGTGTTGTTTCCTCATTTTGCGGATGTGGCTCGGAGTGCAGGTGCTATAATAGTGGTCTCGATGTCGTCTCTTTGAGTAATTCCTTTGCTTGTTCCGATACTCTCTTTGTTTCTATCTGGGATACTCTTTAACTCTGCTCAATCTGCTACTCTTTAACTCCGTGTTCTTTATTTATTTTTTTTACATGATAGTAAAAAGATATAAAAATCTCTCAACCTCGAAGATAAATTTCATAGAATTTCCAATAAGTCATTCCACCATTGATCTTCTCGCTATTATAGTTCTTTTAAGTTTTCTCAATGTCTCATCGGCCTCTCGTGTACCCGTAAAAAGTGGGTCGACTAGGGAACAAATACTTTAATTCATGCTCAAGATGAAATAAATTCTTCAACCCGTCATAGAGATTTCTTCCGTTGGCAACGTTGTTTCCAGCAAATCGATAGAATGAGCATTTGTATTATGAGCATGGATATCTATTTTCTTAACATAGGTTTCCAGGTCCTATTATCCTGTTCTCGAGAGCATAGGACTCGGGTAACCCTACCGTCCAATAAAACCCGAAATTTTCCTTTGAAAGCATTAATTTCTCGCTGTAATATCTCGAGCACTTCCTTTCCAAATTTCCGCATAAAAGTTCTTTTGGTAAAAACCCCTTTTATCTCCAAAATAGTGTCGGTCCCCGTCCTCAATTCCTAATACCGCAAGTCGTTGCTTAGTCCGAGTGTTCAAAAACCGTATAAGTTGATTGGCTTGCTCGTATCCGCCCTCCCTTAATTCATCTCTTGTTTCGTTTATTTCTTCCCGAGCTACTTTGATCAAGTCATTTTGTTCAAAAATGCATTTCAACAGTAGGGCCAAATACTTTTTATTAACTCAATTATATTATCCCAAAGAATTTTATTTATTTCCCTCAAAGGCTTCTCTAATGAAAGATCTTTTTCTAAAGCCTTAACCAATCTTTCCAACCTTTTAATTTCCCCGGTGTTATCAAGTAACTGCCTTTTTAGACGTATCATATTTCTCGCTCCAAATTTTCTAACTCTGCAATTTTGTGGTTTGAAGTTCCGTGACTCGACTTTTAGACTTTCCATTTGTTTTACCAATTCATCAAAACTCAAACCGTAAGTGTTTACCTGCGCCGGTTCTCGTTTTTTGATCCGTTGTTGTAGTACCCGTAGTTGTAGTAGCTTCGTGATTGATGCCTCGCATGATAGCTTCCTTCTCTTGTAAAGCTTGTTCCAATTCTTTCTCCGTTTCACTTAGTTGCTCTGACCATTTTTAAGAGCAACTCCATTATCTCTTCCTCGCGAATTCTCCTTCAAAACTTCTTGGGTCCTGGGGATGTCTTGAGGCTAGTAATTTCAGTCTGCTTTCTTAGGGCAAAGCAATATCATCATCTTTCTTTTTGATTAGTGCCTCAATGCTTTTGATATCTTTGGGGTTGTGACCCAAACTAATAATTATGTCTTCCAGAGACTTTATTCTATTATCTTTGGCCTCGAGAAGAGGCCTTTTCAACTTGCAATTGGGTGCTTGTGTTATTTAAAGAATCTTGCAGCCCTTAAGGTCGCCATGTAGCCTTATCGAGAGAGTGGAATACACCATTTTCCCCGCCTTTGTTTATGCACATTTATCCTGTCCAAGGGATGAATGTCTTTAGCCAGACCTCAAAATTGGTCCTAATATAATCACCGTCATGGTTTTGGCACCTTTGACTTGAAGTGGCTCATCATCATTTTTCCTTGTGAAATTTCAAATGCTCGACATTAACCTTTCCCGATTATGTGGAGCCATTTTCAGATATTGATCATAAACCTTCATTCTCAATGGATCATTTTTTGCCTTTATATTAATGAAAGTTCTTTTTATATCACCCGTATCTATTTTTGGTGGCTTAAAAGAAGATACTTCAGTACTCAACCGTTTTTTGTAATGCTTTTCCTTTGTGGTTGTGTTTGTTTCACTAATCGTGCGCTTTAGTTGATCTGTCTTTCCCTTCCATCATCAAACATTTCATCAATGATTTCCACATCCGAAGTGGATCCGGTTTCTCGTTTTTTGGCTTCGATGTATCTCTCGAGGACTCTTTGGGAGGAGTAGTATTTGGAACTCCGCCTTTTCGTTCATATTTCTATATTGGATGGGAGTTTGTAATTTCTGAAACTTCAGAGATGTTTTACCCGAGTGGGAGAAACTTGTGATTGATCAGTGCTCGGAGGTTTGAGGTTTCTTTGCCATGATAAAAGTTTCAATGACTCGTATTTCGAGTTCCTTTCCTTTGCCTTTTGGCTTCTATCACGCAATAGATGGACTCGCTTTCTCGTAATCCGTTGTAGATTTCTTGGCTTGAAGAAGTGCCAATGTGAGGTACCCGCACTCGTGAAAAAAAGATTCTAAGTCAAAGCTTTTCTCAAGGTCTTTCATAATTTTTTTCATTTTGTCTTCTTCACTTTCTTCCTCAACTAGTGTTTCTTCCACCCATTCATCTTGGTTAGCATATTGTTCTATATCATGAATCATGTGGTGAATATAAGGGGAAGATTTGTTCTTCATTCTTTTATCACAGATAAAACTAAATGGATCATAAGGGACCCAACGGAAACTTCTTTGGAACTTGCAATGGCTTTGTAGTATATCTTCTGCTTCTCGCTCGGCCTCCCTAGAGTTGCAGATGAAAGGACCTAATTGATTTTTTATCCTTAGTTGGGCTTTCTTTTTCACACTACAAAAATGAATCATATCAGAATTATTCATTTGCCTGAAATATTCCAAGGCAAAAAGTCTCATGGGCACATATTTTGGTAACTTGAATGGATGCAATTCACATCCATAGATTATGATGACTGAATGGTTTTGATATAAATACCAGTCTCCAACTTTATATGTCCTTGAAAGCTGCAAAGTCTTCTTGATTTCATTACTGAGCCTTGGAGGAGGAATTCCTGTCAACAAGGTAGTTGCAGGATATACAAAAAGATCGATGAACTTAGCATAGGAATAGGGAGACTCATAGGAAGAATGAGTTATGGCAGACCAAAAAATAACTGATCTAGGATTTCCCTTGGCATCAAGCTTTTTAACATGGAAGGGGAACTTCTCTGATTGATAATAGATGAGGAGATGATAAATAACTGAGGAATATTTGAACACTTTCTCATTATCTAACCTCATGAACTGGTCATGGATTTTATTGGAAATGAAGGATGCAAAATCATATTTTACTGCAGGAGGTTGCCCAGGAGTAAAGATAGACAACAATACCAAGGTTATTTCATCAACATATTCACTTGTATTGAAACCCATAACAAAGGATATCATATTGAGGATAAGTCTGCCCAACTTGTTAAAGTGAGCAAAACCATATGGAGGTGGCATCTTAGGTTGATGTTCAGGCAACATAAAAGTTTGGAAAATGGATTTCAATTTTTCTGGAGACAATTGATTAGACTTTTCAATCAGTTCTTCCATAGACAAGGGAGTTAGCTCTTGATCAGGTTCAAAATGTAGCATTGCATTAATGGCTTGGGGAGTAATGGGGAAAAGAACACTCTGGTCAGGGGACATTACTACTCTTTGAGTTGGATCATAGTTAGAATGGAAGTAGTGGATAATTTCTGGGAAAATGAGGACTGAGGGGATGAGATATCTCGGGAAATTGGATTCCCACAACCCAATGACATCCAATCCCTTCGAATAATCGTCTCTGCAGCGACAATAACTTCGAAGGGGGCTTTCATCAAACACTAAGTCTTTAATTTGGAAGTCCTTATCTACTAAGGGCAAATATTCTAATTCTCTGTGGGGGGCATTCAATGGGGTTACATTCAGGGCTGTCGGGGCTTCCGGTTTGGTTCTTGTGTGTTCAAAATGGAAGTTTCTGGGTTTTCTTCACAGAAATTTCGTGATTTCAGTTTTAATGAGGGAAATTGGCGCAGTTGCAGGTTTGGGGAAACAATTCACATTTTTACAGCTCAGGGAATGATCCTAGGAATAAGATTTTAACACTGATTCAGCGGAAAAACAAGGAACACAGAGTTTCTTTTGAAGTTCGGAGCGCAATAGAATAAATACCTGTTTTCGGAGGCAAACTGGGATTTAACAGGTATCAAGTGGTGGCAAGAGGATGCTCCAACACTGGTCCGGCAGAATTCTGGAGCGAAATCGGATAGAACAGTAGATTTCAGTGAAAATTTGAATTTCGTAGTGGAAGGCACAGTCGCTTTCAAATAATGAAAATGACATAAAAAACACGAAAATTTGTTTTATTTCCAAAGTCAAAAAAGGGGTTTTTAGTTTATCGAGGAATGACGTCATGGAAGTACGGGATGACGTGTGGCAGGGGTTGGGCGGTAAGCGGTAATTCCCGTACCGCTTACGGGCAATGGTGGTATTGAATGGGGAGGTAGCGATTCCACTGATCAATGAACGCGTGGCCGGTGGACTAGTTCAAAACCACCGTGCCCCCGCGCGTTAAAGTTCGGTCGAGGGACAGCTAGTGGAATCGCTGTGGAGCGTCGATCTATAAGTGGATGATCCGACGGTGGAGGGGACGTGGTGTTGGCGGAGGTTTAATGTGCGGGCCCGGCGGGGTTTTAAAACGTGATTTAACTTAATTAAATATCCCGGGGGCGTTTTAATTGGTGGAGGAAAAGGTTATTAATTAATCCTGATAATTAATTAATCCCTGGGTTTAATGAAAATTGGGGTTGTGGCGAGACTTAGTTTTTAACTCGAGTTAGGGTTGGGGAATGGGATATATAGCGGGATTTTAACTTGAGTTAAAGCGTCAGGTGTGGGAGGAAATGGGATTATTTCCAAAGTTTTGGTTTAAAATAAAACTTCGGGTTTATTATTTTTTGTGTTAAACATATATATCATATGTTTAAAGATTTTCTCATATATGTTTTTTTTATTATATGATAAATTAACCAATATAATTAACTTATCATAAGGGCGGGAATATTACATAATGATATATTTTAACCAAAGGGCACATAATGTGGGTCTTTTAATAATTAATTGGGAAATAAATACTTTGGTTAAACTTTAATAATAGAGGGGTTTTTTGGGATATTTATGTAAAAGGAGCTATATACTTAAGATAAGGCATTTTCACTAGGGATTTAGTAAATAAATCAGAAGTTAATATGATGAAGGGCAAGGCAAACTCAAAATACTTAACTATCACTAAGAAAGTGAAGATCTTTAAAGTAAATTATATCCTCCTAACTTCAACACTTAAACATAGCATAGCAAGTGATTTTGAGGGTATTTTATGAAATATGGCATGATTTTCCTAAGTAAAATTGGATTTTACTTAGGAAAAGGTTAAAAGTGAATGATTATAATGGAAAATAATTTCAAGTACTTAGGTCTTTTTGATCATTAGGCCGAGGGTTCGGTCCCTCCAAAAGTCAAGGAAATGCCTTGAGCCCCTTTGATCTCCAAATACCTTAGCACTTTGGGGGAAATTAGTAAAACTTAAGGGGAAAGTGATGAGGGAAGTTAATGATTTTGACTTTGCTTGCTGTGATTTTCCAGTGTATTTCCTACTTCAGTACTTGTGATGAAAGTAAAGGATTAAACACATTTAGCAGCATCATTCATCACATAAAATTTTGCAACACCATCTACCTACCCTATCTACTTGACACTACCATTTTCTCTTCTTTATTAGGGTGCATTTAGACTTGCAAACCCTTATCAACCTTTTTTCTTTTTACATGATAAATCTATCTATTTCTACCCTTATTACATCCAAGGGCTCAGATTAAACTGTTGAGCACCTTTTATTAACTCTACCTATCTACTTATCTGCCAAGATTAAACTGTTTGGTCAGATATTTATTCTCTATTCTATAACATGAAATTGAAATATGAATAAGTCAAGTTTAAATAGTTTGACCCTTCATAAATTGTGGCAAAAGTTTGACAAGCTGCACACAATTGCTTATTTACAAAAATGAAATAGTAGTGGCATTTGGATTTGCACACTTTCCTTGGTCTATTTTTTGCTTGGGGTTCATTTCTTTCATTTTCTTGACCAATTTATTTTTCTTACCCTTTGATTTTTCTTTTAGGGTATACCCTCTTTACATTTTTTAAAATTTTTTGATTTTTTTATTTTTCAAGAATATGGAACACCTTTGCTCAAGAAAAAGGTTTGAACATATTCCATAGTTCAATCAAGACAATCATGAAAAATGACACCTATTGGTATAGGAGTCTAACATCGTAGAAATATAACAAGCATCAAAAGGGAAAAATTATGCAAGTTAAAATCAAACACAACTAAGCCTGCACACCACGGATGCATAACACAACAATTGCAATGAAATCAAATATGTTACTCATGAAATAATCTATTTAAATAATTAATTCACACATTGCATTTAAATCAAATCAGCACACCTTAAACAAAGGGAGAATGAGCTGGGTTGGCTGGGGCCTAGCCAACCATCTCATTTCCCTGTTACGAAACCTGGAAACTTAGTTAATATGCAATGCATCACCATAAGATTGAAACGCAAAAGTATAATAACATGGCACAATCCTTTATATTATATTCCAAATGAGAAAATGTGCATCGTGAGACCGAATCCAGCCCAGAAAGAGGGTGATACAAGAATAATTACAATTCACAAAATTGTTGTAGCATCGCTAGCTATTTCCTATCATATTTCTACATTAAATATAAGACTTTAGGCCTCAACCGTAATAAAAACATAACAACAGTTTAAACTAAGCCTTTCAGCTATTACAAAATTCTAATTTGAGGTATATTTCCAACATACTAATATTTAATATCCGCTGATTTATCTCCCGCTCCGAGCCCAACTTGATATGAACTGATCTTTAACGAAAGATCTGCATAGTTGGTGAGCTGTCATGGGAGTGCAGGAACTGCCAACTGGTGCAGGAATCCTACCTGCACTCGTCCATTCTTCCACAATGATTAATACATCATTAATCAAATACTTTAGGAAAGAATAAATATTAGTTGCAAAGATAATTTTAAAGGTATAAAATCCATAAATAAATAATTAAGTCCATGACAAGCCTTTAATATGAAAATATAAAGAGAGTGCGGGAATGGGCATGATTCTGGAAAAAGTGTTGAAATGAATGGGTTTCAAGTTTGAAATAGAAGTTTTAGGTCATGTGTCTAGAGTAGGATACAGGTTAAAAATGGAGCAATTTATCCTACCAACACAAAGTTTAACTATGAAAAATTTGCCAATTTTTTTGGTCAAACCCAAATTAATATGGGTTTGACTAAAAAATAAATGCAATATCCTATGTCCGTGGCAAGGATAATAACAAAAAATAATAATATCATAAAAATTGTATCATCAAATGTTGTTGAAAAAAAATTAAAAATTAAAATAGTTAATGTTGAAATGGCACCCAAAGGGAACTTCTGATTTAATTTTCCCCTAATTAAATTGGAATAGAAAATTTAATTTCATCTCATGACAACTTATATTAGTTAACTGAGTCAGAAAGAATGAGTTAGCTTAGAAAATTCGAGTTGAGGGTCAAAGAGGAGGCATGTGTAGGATTTTAAAAATTTTAGGTGGTCTAGTTATAGTTATTTGTGAGTTGTAATTAGTTAACTCAATTAATTGAGTTAAAATTAGTTTAACTAGTTATAATTGAGAGATGAGCTAATGAGAGGTCTAGTGAATTAAATCTAATTTAATTCACAAGTAGTGATCAAAAAATTAACTGATAATTCACTATAAATAGTTGTTGCATGTCATTTCTAAGGAAGGCCTAGTTGAGACTGAGGTTAAAGGGATCATAACTTTCCGTTGTAAAATTAGAAAACTGTACAGGTCATTTATAGAGTCATGAGGAAGCCTATTTGCATTGCGCAATCAATTCCAAGGAATTTCCTATTTAACAGGGTGAAAATTCCTCTAGGAATGTGTGAGCAAGGCTGGATGAGCAGAGGCTGAGAATCGGTTAATTACTTAACTGATTTTTCCTAGATCAAAGTGAGACAATTGGTAGAGTGCAGGAGTTTCTTTGTGAGATAAAAGCATTGTATTTTATTGGTGAGCACGGTAAATACACAATACACATAGAAAGATAAACCTTTGATTCACTATTACTCACAATGATACATATTTATCATACATGGAGTGACCCTTGGATTCCATATTCCAAGGTCTCTTGGATTTCCTATGTCCATTCGTCCTCTACACCTACCCATAGAGGATTAGGTGTCCAACATTCCCCCCCTTAATTCGAAGGGGTATGTGTGAGTCCAAGAAGAGAGTTGTAATACAAATCTGTAAAGTATGCATGGCAGCACTTAGGCTGAATCAGCTCTCTGAAATGTTGGCATAAAGAGGTGGTTTAAGGATGACCACCAACACTGGAATGCTTAGTGCAGTTCTCGGAACTCTTCCAAATCTGGCAAGAAGCTGAGGGCTTCTGCTAGAGGAAGTGACCCTCATATTTGAAGAGGGAGACCTTCAACCTAGAAGAAGGGAGGTCTACAACCCGTGATGGTTTAAGGATGACCACCAACACTGGAATGCTTAATGCATTTCTCGAAACTTTACCAAAGCTGGAAAGAAGTTGAAGTCTTCTGCTAGAGAAAGTGCTCCAAAATATTTGAAGAGGAAGAATATCAACCTCACATAGATGGTTTAAGGCTGTCCACCAACCAAAGGAATTCTCATGGGCATCCGTGTATTTGGCTACAACTTTGTAACTGGAATGAGAGATTGTGGCTCAGGCTCGCTTGACCTGCTGTGTCTCTGGCTACAACTCTGAATCTGGAATGAGAGATTGTGGCTCAGGCTTGCTTGATGTGGCGTCGAAGCTTGTAGATGACCACCATTTTCCCCCTTGTCAGGTACAAGGTGAGATGATGGTGAAAACTCAACTGCAAGTTTGCTCAATATTTTAGAACAAGTTCTGACATGTGACTTGAACATCTTCTTGGTTGTTGATGCCCATTGCCAAGAAGCGATCCATCCAATATGAGTTTTTTTTCTTGCAGGAGGCTTGTTTCTGAAGCATCTGTGTGAATAATGGATGTACCAACTGTTAGTGTCAGTCTAGTCATACTGCCATCAGTGATCAAAATTTATCTTTTGCATTTGCATATTAGGAGTCCCATATCAATAAATTTCACCATTCCGCTAGGTCATGGATTCATTGATGGTAGTAATTTTTATCGGTTTTCCCTCATGAGGTACTTGCTGATTTTCCTCCCTATGGTCTTCAGTCACTAGTCACTTTCATTCTCAAAATCATATCAGTAGGTCATAAGATGGGTCTCATTAATCTCTAAGGTCTCACCATGGTCAAAATAATGAGTCAAGTGTCAATAAAGATCAGCAAATCCATGAGGAAGTCAATAATCTTGAAATTACAGTGCCCGGAAGATCAGAGATATCATTCATTCAGTTTGATGTAATTTTCACCTCAAAACCATGTTTTGAGGTGAAAACATAATACTTTGCCTTTCAGTAACAATTCAGAAGTTTTTATCTCCACAAAGTGATGTCCTTGCCTTTCAGGGAAGTTTTCCACAGCATGTTCAGTGCGAGAGCATCTTCAAAGCAGATCCAACAGAAAGAGCCCGGAAAGAGCTTTCCAACGGTATAGTACTACACTCTCAAAACTGACTTCTAGATTGAAATTTATGCTTGAGTGAAGTAAAAGTCCCTATATCCTCATATATCCCCTATTTCCCATCCTTCCCTTTTAAACTTTGTATTATTAAAGTTTAATATTCCTTTATAAAATCCCTTTTTCCCCTTTCCAATGGCAAAAAAAAGTCACATTAATACATATATCCAATCCCAAAACCACTTCCCCACCATTACCCTTGAAACTTTATTATAAAATCAAAGTTTCCATTATATATAAAGTCCCCACCATATAAACCACTTCCCCACCACGCGTATAGTCAAAAATTTATAATATAAAGTTTAAAGTTTTATTTATAAATCGCAATCGCAAAATACTTTGATCGCAACATCTATATGAAGAGCTCTGAGCAGTTCATCGCAAACACTTGCGATGCGATTGATCACACAAAACTCTGATCATCGCAATCGCAAGTCCTGCCCTGATCCCTTCGATCGCATCGCCCCTGATTAACCCACAACTGTCGATCTTCCCCCTCCGATCCGACAGTCCTCCGGCAATCAGGCATTCCAATCGCAAGTTCTCCTTCGATCTCCCGATCCGCTCCTCTGATTAATCGCTTCCGATTATCCCTCAGCCATTGATCTCTCAGTCCAATCGGACGGCCCACATCCAATCGCACCATCGCAATCGGAGCTTCCATAAATCCCCCTCCGATTGACATACTCCAGATTACACCAGAGCCGTCGATCTCATCATGTAATCCAACGGTCTTCCGCCAAACGCAATGTTCCAATCGCATGGTTTTAAATCCCACCTCCAATTGACTCTTGCCGACGGCTCGCCCCCGATTAATCCACAACCGTCGATCTTCCCCGCCGATCGGACAGCCCACAATGAATCGCATTCCCTCCTCTGATCGCAACTATCCTCTCGATTGTTCCGATTGCGATTGCTTTCCCCTTCCGATTTGCGATTGTGATTGACCCTTGGGTCCCGCCATCAGTACTTCCACCCATTCATATAATAAAGGGCATGTTTCCCTGTTAACTCGAAATTTTGGTACAAAGGGTTTTCACCCCTCAATCGCATCGGAACTATTGTATACGCCATTCCACTCCATCCCACCTCCCGATTTGCGATTGCGATTACTGTGTTATGTATATCCCTCTTGCGCCCGATCTCTGATTGCGATTTTCATAGGGGTCCCACCTCCATTTCCCTTCCCTTTTCCCATTTAAACGCATTTCTCCCTTCACGAAAAAGCATAAATTCATTTTATCAGCATTCTATTAAAGACCATAGAATAAATAAATAATGGAAAGCGGAACGTCAGAGGCCAAATAAATAGAAATGTAACTGCCGCATCTTCGGCAATGATTCTAAAGGATCCACGCTACAGGTTTAGCCTCCGCATTGGATATCTGAAAATTTCAAGAGGAATAATGTAACACATCTCTTCCTTTACGATAAGATTATGAGCTCTTGGTCTTCCATCTCCAGTTATGATTCCTCCTATTCCCATCGATCTATATTCCCACAAATTATGTCTATTTATTGTAAATTCCAATCATTTGTAAAGGGCTGAAAGTCTGAGATCTGAAAACTCAGAAGAGGGGAATAGTGTGGCAGCGAGCTCTGCGCTCCATTGTACAGTTTGGCAAGGAATTAATAAAGTGATGCAGCTCTGATTTGTGGGATTCATGTGGTATGAGTTTTAGCATATGTCTTTTCTTTGTGTTTCATATGTACATTTTTATGTTGCAACATTCATTCATAAAACATTTCCAGTTGAATGTTTTCAAGTTAGAAAGGTAGAATCCATTTTATATGCTCTGCCTTGGGGAATCATTCATATTCTATGTATTTTCTTTTGTTTGAAAGGGATCCATTTATTATGCCCTTTTCAGCTTCTCGACAGTCCTTCCACTCCATTTTACCTCAAACTAGATTGCTAAGTCTCCTTCCTATCTTGCCCCATGAAATACCCTGTATCCTGATTTAATTCATCAGTTCATGTTTTCCTTGTGTCCCATACATCCCCAAAAAATTTCAGTCATTTATCAAAACCCCTTTCATAATCATATATCTAGCCTAAAATCAGTCTATTATTGTGTTATTGAATGTCTATTCTAAGGAGAGAGCCCTCTCTTGTCCTTGTAGGGCTAGCTACAAGGCTGAGCGTGGTTTAGTTGTTACCCTGATTTGCCTTTTCAGCCTGAGGTTCAGATTGGGTTCAAACATCTCTGGCGACCATACTGGGGAACGCTATTACAAACTTTAGCATAAGAATATTTATCACCCCAGTAATATTTTTCTTGTAAAGTCTTGATGATGATATTCAAGAGTTTTTTAGGCTGATATAGATATTGTACAGTAGTAAGTTGACCACACTGGCTTCAAGAAAATATACAAGGGCTAATCCTGATCCAAATCCTCCCCTTGTGTTTGAAAATCCAAATCTTATCCCCAAAATAGTCAGAAGACAAGAGGGATCGCTAAGTCCTACACCTATTCTTAGGTCCCATACTTGGCCCAGTGAGTGGTTTTTTGTAGAAGAGATTTCTTTTGACAAGATTTTTGAGCTCTCTTTGTTTAGAAGTAATTATGAAACTGCAATTGAAGACACGGTTTTAGATCCGGAGTTTCTTGTAGATATTGAAGTTCAGAGAGCGAATTCTTCCATTGATGACTACATTTTGAATTCTCCTCACTCCATCACTGCAACCTATATTCCTGAGCCTTCAGAATCATCAGGAGCAGCATTGCCTCCTCCTAACAGTACTCCCTTCATTCAACTCCCGGTTATCATCTCCTCCAACAACACCACCCCCAAATCCTGCAAATCCCATTGTAAACCCACCCAGAGTCATGGCTGCCCGCTATGCACCCTTGGTGTTACCTCAGGTTCTCAATGATATGCTTACTGACTATCAGAGTAAAATTACTATATTTGATGCCACTCAGGGCATTACAGCCCAACAGCATGTTGACAAGATGAATGAATTTTTTGACTTGCATGAAGTAGAAGAAGAGAATGTAGCTACCAGGTTGTTTGTTCAAAGCTTCGGAGGTGAATTTAGAAAGTGGTTTAGAGCTTTACCAGCAGGCTCCATTCACACTTTACAAGAGTTACACACTCATTTCTTAGACCGGTGGGAAGTGAAAAGGAATCCACACCAAATTCTGTCTGAATATGAGAATATTAAAAGAAATGTGGGTGAAACGGTCCAAGACTATTGTTTTAGATTCAATGCAGTATACAATGCTATTCCGGCTAACCTCAAACCTCCTGTGGATTCAGCTATGCTAAAGTTTCCGGATGGTTTTGATGCCGACATGGCATATCAGCTGCATGAAAGAGATCCACCGTCACTTGAAGAGATGAAAAAGATAGCAGTAAACATTGAAGCTAATCTACTAGCTAGAAGAGCTCGAGCCAGAACTAAAAAGAAAGTCGTGGTGAAAGAAGAAGCATCCCCTTCGGACAGCAAAATGGACACACTAATTCGTACAATGGAAAAGATGGTTGATCGATTAACGATTTTTGATAGACCTAAACCCCAAATAAGAAATCCGAATTTTAGAGGACAACATTAGCCGCAATTCAGAATTAGACAGAGAGAACAAAGGGCGCAGGACCAAACGGCACCACAGCAGCAGATTAAAACACCGTTACAGCAGAACTACGTGCAAGGGACTGACTTAGATGACGATAGTCCCCTATTTGAAACCAATCATTTTTTCACAGCTGATGGCGAACCCATATTCCTCATAGAAGACGAAGAATACACAGTGGCAACTCCAGACATTTGAGGGGACGAAAATTTCATCCTGGCAAACGACGTAGTGTTAGAAGAAGAATCTGATGATTACCAGAGAGGGTATATGAATGCTCTATCAGCCCAGCAAAGGCACTATTCTTTGAGGAACATAAACATCACAATCAGTCCCAGTCAAAAGAGAAAAGAACTCCAGATGAAGGACGAGGCACAGAAGAAAGGAAAAGAGCCTGCCAATCCTTCATCCAGCAAAGCACCCGTGGATACTAATACAGAAAATGGAAAAAGCCAGCAGAGCGTAACGAAAGAGCAAACAAAGAATAAAAACCCTCCTATTAAAGAGGTAGAAAAGGCTCCCTCCTTTAATTTAGAAAGTGAAATTTCCAAGTTAAAAGTGTTCGTGCCCTTGACCGAGTTGGTAAAGAATAGTGTATATAAAAATCAGGTATCTAAAGTCTTGCAAATAGACCCTCTTTCTGATATGGTTAATGTGGAGGATGACTACCCCGAACTTATTTTTGGTCCAGCCACACAAGAGTCTGAAGAAAATGAAGTTCCCTCCTTTTACCTCAATCTTAGGTTACATGAGTTTATCTTGCATAACGCCATGTTGGACTCCAGGGCCTCGCATAATTTGATGCCCAAAGCTGTCATGGATAATGCAGGCCTTGATGTTACTAGAAAGTACCATGATTTGTATTCTTTCGACTCAAGTAGGGTCCATTGTATCGGTCTCATCAAAGATTTAGTAGTGTATTTAGATCAAATCCCAGCCAAAAATGCCTTGATGGATGTAGTTGTTGCTGATGTCCCACCACGGTTTGGGATGCTTTTATCTAGGTCTTGGGGTGAAAAACTTAAAGGAACCATACAGCTTGATTTCTCCTATGCCACAATCCCCGTATTTGGCCAGTTGAGAAAGCTATATAGGGAAAAGAAAATGAAATACATGATCACCAGCAAAGACAAGCCAGTAAATCATCCCATCAATACGGTCCACACAGATTTAGAGTCTTTTGTCTTATATTCAGATGGTGGTTTAAATGATGAAAACATTCAGTTGGTGCAAGTGGAGGAGATACCTGAGATTTCAGAAAATTTCAGAGAAGTCCTCAAACAGGAAAAAGACAAAGCAGCAAATACTTCTGAGCCTCTTGCCTGCCAGCAGAAAAGGGATAGTGAGAAACTAGAAATCAGCCAAGGTGAAAAGAAGGAAGAAACTAAATTTCAGCATCTACAAGAAGAAGAAGAAGGCCTGTGGAGTATGGATTTTGATGGAGCTGTTGGTAGGGATGGAGCTGGCAATGGAATATGGGTTAGGAGTCCTATGTTTCAGCCTGAACGAGTCCTTAGTAATGTTAGAGTATGTGCTTATAAGTAGGCTTTTGACTGCTCCAACAATGAAGCAGAGTATGAAGCTCTGATCGCAGGCCTCAAAATCTTAAAGAAGTTGAAGGCGAAAAGAATCTCTGTGTATGGTGACTCTGAGTTAATAATCAAGTAGGTGAAAGGAGAGTACCAAGCTAAACATCCAAGACTGAGGGCATATAGAAATGCAGTTCTGGACATTTTGAAGACATTTCCAGAGTACACTTTGACAGCAGTGCCCAGGATGCAGAATCTTATTGCTGATTCTCTTGCCACTACTGCAAGTAACCTGAAGATTCTGATGAACTCCAGCAATAAGTTTCAAATCTATGTCAAACATAGGCCCGTTGTTCCGGAAAATTTAAGGTATTGGCAAGTATTTTGGGATGATAATGAGATCAATGCATTCTTACAAGGTGATGGAAAATTCAAGGACACTCCCATAGAAGGCGAGTATGCGGTTGATGATCAAGAAATGGAAACAAACCAGATGGACATATTGCAGCTGAAAGATAATGTAATTCCTAGAGGTCTCATACCTCTAGAGGAGTTGTTTGATCAGGATGATGTTGCAAAGAAGCCAAGCTTGGTGCCCACATAGAAAGGAGTTGAAGAGGTGAATATCGAAACAGCTGACCAGCCCAAGTTTGTCAAATTGTCAAAGACATTGTCCCCTGAAGCGAAGGACAAGTATGTGGAGTTGCTTTCCGAATTCTCTGATGTATTTGCGTGGGATTATTCAGACTTGAAAGTGTATGATAAAAACATAATCCAGCATACTATTCCTATCAAGCCAGATCAAAATCCGTTCAGACAGAAGCTGAGAAGAATAAATCCAAAGCTGCTGCCATCAATTGAAAAGGAGGTAATCAGGCTGTACAAAGCAGGAATCATAGTTCCTATCATATTTTTTGATTGGATTTCGAATTTGGTCCCGGTGCATAAGAGGACTGGAGAGATAAGGTTGTGTATATATTTTCGGAACTTGAATAAGGCCTCCTTGAAGGATAATTATCCTCTTCCGAAAATGGACCATATTCTACAGAAAGTAGTTGGAGCATCCAGGATGTCACTACTTTATGGCTACTCAGGCTACAACCAAATCTTGGTGCATGAGAAGGACCAAGATAAAACTGCCTTCACAACACCCTGGGGAACCTTCCAGTATGCCAAAATGCCTTTTGGACTGAATAATGCAGGAGCTACTTTTCAGCGTGCAATGGACATCGCTTTTGCAAATGAAAAAGATGTTTTTTTGGTTGTTTATTTAGATGATTTGACAGTGTTTTCAGGATCAGATGATGAGCATTTACACCATTTGAGAGTTGTTTTTCAGCGACGCAGAAAATTTGGAATTTCTCTCAATCCCAAGAAGTGTCTCTTTGCCATGGATGAAGGCAAGCTACTGGGGCATATCATCTCCAAAGATGGTATTCGCATCGATCCAGCTAGAGTGGAGGTGATTCATCTCATACACCTGCCACGAAACAAGAAGGAGATCCAAGCATTCAATGGTAAGATGAACTTCTTACGTCGATTTATACCCAATCTGGTTGAACATTTGAGGGAAATGACTAATATGTTGAAGAAAGATAGCGCTGTTAAATGGAGTGAAGAGGCCATCAAATCATTCAATCCGGTAAAGTTTGCTTTGTCCAATGCCCCAGTTTTAATCAGTCCTGACTACACTCAATACTTTATCATATTTTCGTTCGCATCGGAACATAATTTAGCGGATATTTTAATGCAAAAGAGAGACGAGATCGAAAAGCCAATTTCCTATTTCAGTAGAACTATTATAGATGCTGCTTTGAGGTATAACATTATTGAAAAACAGGCATTGGCTCTCATCAAGGCACTGAAGGATTTCAGGGTCTACATCCTATATTCGCATACTATAGCATACGTTCCTAACGCCGCGGTGAAGGATGTGTTAATGCAAACTGGCCCAGAAGGTCGGAGAGGCAAGTGGATAGCAGCTATGTTGGAGTACGATCTCGAGATCAAGCCCACGAAGTTGATCAAAGGCCAAGGCTTGGCGAAATTGATGGCCCAATCAAATCTACACGACTTGGATATAAACCTTACAATAGCAGTGGAAGAAGAGGAAGATGAAGGTTTACTAGTTCCAATTGCAGATATTTTTCTACAGTCCCCGTGGTATTCAGATATCATCTAATATGTCCTTCAGCATTTGTCACCTCCTGCGGGCATGTCCAAGAGTAAAGGTAGATCTCTGAAGCTAAAATCCGCAAAATACTGCATTTTAGACAACACTCTGTATTGGAAAGATCCGGGAGGCGTTCTGCTTAATTGTTTGGTTGAAGAAGAATCGCAGAAGGTAATGCATGAGTTTCATAAAGGTGATTGTGGCGGTCACTTGTTTTGGAAGACTACAGCCAACAAGGTATTGAGAGCAGGATATTATTGGCCCACATTATTCTCTGATTTATATAAGACAGTGATGAAATGTCACGAATGCCAAATCTTCCAAGGGAAGAAAAAATTACTTCCACTTCCTTTGAAACCAGTTTCAGTGAACGCACCCTTTCATCAGTGGGGGCTCGATTTTATAGGGGAGATTCATCTCGCGTCCTCAGCATAGCACCGATGGATATTGACAGGGACAGATTACTTTACTAAATGGATCGAGGCCATCCTAGCCAGGCAAGCAACAGACGCGGTAATCATTCAATTCCTGGAATCGAATATTCTATCTCATTTCGGCTGCCCCTGTAAAATCGTAACAGACAATGCAGCAGCGTTCAGATCCAAGAAAATGATCGACTTTTGTGACAAATACAACATCGCGTTGGGCCACTCGACAGCGTATTATCCACAAGGAAACGGCTTGGCTGAGTCCTCTAACAAATCACTAGTGAATATAATTAAGAAAATGCTAGAGGAAAACAAAAGAAATTGACACCGATAACTCATCAACGCACTATGGGCAGACAGAGTTAGCAGTAAAAGATCAATAGGTATGTCACCATTTGAGTTGGTTTATGGTACTGATGTTGTCTTTTCGACATCCCTTACAGTCCCAATTATGAGATTATTGCAAGAAGCTGGCGGCGAGGACAATGAAAATCAGTGAAGGATCAATCAAATGATCCACCTTCAGCAAACAAGAGAGGAAGTGTCACAGAATGCTATTCAGTTGCAGGAGAAAATTAAAAATATCTATGATAGGAAGACAAAAGCAGAGAAGTTTCAGCTGGATGATGTAGTGTTGAAATGGGATGCCAGAAACGAAGAGAAAGGGAAGCATGGAAAGTTCGACAATCTGTGGAAAGGACCATACAGAATTTCAGGATACAGAGGATAGAATGCCTTCTTGCTTTCAGAAATGGATGGCCAAAATTTCCCTCGAGGAGTAGTAAATGGTAGGCTTTTGAAGCACTACCATTGTTGAAAACAAAGGATCAGAATTTATGTCATCATCATTGTATATACCATGTTATATTCAGAGTTTGGAGTACACAGTCATTGAAGTTTGGGGCCCGGGGTGAAGGCTATAAGACTTGGATGATTTGTGTATGGTGTTTTATTTCAGATTTTCAGTCTTAGTCTTGAGCCAGGATCAGTCTGCATTGCGTCAGTTTTTTCAGTATTTTTGACTCCACGCCCAATGGATAAGGCTACTTGGTCTACGGTGTTCTTGGCACCTCCAAGGAGCTACCATCCCCATTAGAGCCAATGTTAGTGTCAGTCTAGTCATACTTCCATCAGTGATAAAAATCTATCTTTTGCATTTGCATATTAGGAGTCCCATATCAATAAATTTCACCATTCCGCTAGGTCATGGATTCATTGATGGTAGTAATTTTTATCGGTTTTCCCTCATGAGGTACTTGCTGATTTTCCTCCCTATGGTCTTCAGTCACTAGTCACTTTCATTCTCAAAATCGTATCAGTAGGTCATAGGATGGGTCTCATTAGTCTCTAAGGCCTCACCATGGTCAAAATAATGATTCAAGTGTCAATAAAGATCAGCAAAGCCATGAGGAAGTCAATAAGCTTGAAATTACAGCGCCCGGAAGATCAGAGATATCATTCATTCAGTTTGATGTAATTTTCACCTCAAAACCATGTTTTGAGGTGAAAACATAATACTTTGCCTTTCAATCACAATTCAGAAGTTGTTATCTCCACAAAGTGATGTCCTTGCCTTTCATGGAAGTTTTCCACAGAATGTTTAGTGCTAGAGCATCTTCAAAGTAGATCCAACAGAAAGAGCCCGGAAAGATCTTTCCAATGGTATACTACACTCTCAAAACTGACTTCTGGATTGAAATTTATGCTTGAGTGAAGTAAAAGTCCCTATATCCTCATATATCCCCTATTTCCCATCCTTCCCTTTTAAACTTTGTATTATTAAAGTTTAATATTCCTTTATAAAATCCCTTTTTCCCCTTTCCAATGGCAAAAAAAAATCACATTAATACATATATCCAATCCCAAAACCACTTCCCCACCATTACCCATGAAACTTTATTATAAAATCAAATTTTCCATTATATATAAAGTCCCCACTGTATAAACCACTTCCCCACCACGCGTATAGTCAAAAATTTATAATATAAAGTTTAAAGTTTTATTTATAAATCGCAATCGCAAAATATTTCGATCGCAACATCTATATGAAGAGCTCTGATCAGTTCATTGCAAACACTTGCGATGCGATTGATCGCACAGAACTCTGATCATCGCAATCACAAGTCCTGCCCCAATCCCTTCGATCGCATCGCCCCCGATTAACCCACAACTGTCGATCTTCCCCCTTCGATCCGACGGTCCTCCACCAATCAGGCATTCCAATCGCAAGTTCTCCTTCGATCTCCCAATCCGCTCCTCCGATTAATCACTTCTGATTATCCCTCAGCCGTTGATCTCCCAGTCCAATCGAACGGCCCACATCCAATCGCACCATCGCAATCGGAGCTTCCATAAATCCCCCTCCGATTGACATACTCCCGATTACACCAGAGCCGTCGATCTCATCATGTAATCCAACGGTCCTCCGCCAATCACAATGTTCTAATTGCATGGTTTTAAATCCCACCTCCGATTGACTCTCGCCGACAGCTCGCCCCCGATTAACCCACAACCATCGATCTTCCCCACCGATCGGACGGCCCACAATGAATCGCATCCCCTCCTTCAATCGCAACTATCCTCCCGATTGTTCCGATTGCGATTGCTTTCCCCTTCCGATTTGCGATTGCGATTGACCCTTGGGTCCCGCCATCAGTACTTCCGCCCATTCATATAAGAAAGGGCATGTTTCCCTGTTAACTCGAAATTTTGGTACAAAGGGTTTTCGCCCCTCAATCACATCGGAACTATTGTATACGCCATTTCGCTCCATCCCACCTCCCGATTTGCGATTTCGATTACTGTGTTATATATATCCCTCTTGCGCCCGATCTCTGATTGCGATTTTCCCATTTAAACGCATTTCTCCCTTCATGAAAAAGCATAAATTCATTTTATCAGCATTCTATAAAAGACCAGAGAATAAAGAAATAATGGAAAGCGGAACTTCAGAGGCCAAAGAAACAGAAATGTAACAGTCGCATCTTCGGCAATTATTCTAAAGGATCCACGCTACAGGTTTAGCCTCTGCATTGGATATCTAAAAATTTCAAGAGGAATAATGTAACGCAACTCTTCCTTTACGAGAAGATTATGAGCTCTTGGTCTTCCATCTCCAGTTATGATTCCTCCTATTCCCATCGATCTATATTCCCACAAATTATGTCTATTTATTGTAAATTCCAATCATTTGTAAAGGGCTGAAAGTCTGAGGTCTGAAAACTCAGAAGAGGGGAATAGTGTGGCAGCGAGCTCTATGCTCCATTGTACAGTTTGGCAGGGAATTAATAAAGTGATGCAGCTCTGATTTGTGGGATTCATGTGGTATGAGTTTTAGCATATGTATTTTCTTTTTGTTTCATATGTACATTGTTATGTTGCAACATTCATTCATAAAACATTTCCAGTTGAATGTTTTCAAGTTAGAAAGGTAGAATCCATTTTATATGCTCTGCCTTGGGGAATCATTCATATTCTGTGTATTTTCTTATGTTTGAAAGGGATCCATTTATTATGCCCTTTTCAGCTTCTCGACAGTCCTTCCACTCCATTTTACCTCAAACTAGATTGCTAAGTCTCCTTCCTATCTTGCCCCATGAAATACCCTGTATCCTGATTAAATTCCTCAGTTCATGCTGTCCTTGTGTCCCATACATCCCCGAAAATTTTCAGTCATTTATCAAAACCCCTTTCACAGTCATATATCTAGCCTAAAATCAGTTTATTATTGTGTTATTGAATGTCTATTCTACAGAGAGAGCCCTCTCCTGTCCTTGTAGGGCTAGCTACAAGGCTGAGCATGGTTTAGTTGTTACCCTGATTTTCCTTTTCAGCCTGAGGTTCAGATTGGGTCCTAACACCGACCATAGTGCTTGCATGGGTGAAGATCAAAACAATGATCTTTCAAATGGCCAAATCAATCACAGCGTTGGAATTTTAAAATTTGTTGTTGCTGCTGTGGAAGAGGAGCAGGATCTAGAAAAGCTGAAGGTGAAATGTCATGAATAAATCCGGCACTCTGAAATTTGATGGGCTTGGAGTAGTCCGGAATATGGAAGGACAACTCCTTGTCATATCCAAGACCTGTTATGTGCTTGTTGTGGATAAGCTCTTCCCAAGGTCTGATGATGGGCTTGGGAGGTAGAACCCAAGCTTCTGCATCTGCATTCAAATCTGCTTTTGAACTAGGCACTGAATGTGAATCGACTACAACATTTTTGGCTTGCTATTTATGGGATTTTGTTTCAATTTTCTGAATAGAAACAAGTTCATAATGATGACTCCACTGCTGTAATTCTGCTTGTTGAAGCTGAGATTCAAGATACAAAAATTGAATATTTTCTTGTGCATTATGTAGATAGCTCTAGATGTCAAAAAGAGTATCTTTGTTGATGTTTTCTATCCCATCAAAAGTGGAATGTATTAAAGTATTCAACAATTCTATTGCATCATCAATCCCAACCATCTCTTCTTCTTCTCTTTTTTTTTTTTTTGAAAAGAAAAAACAAAACTATTCAACCTATACCATCCACCCCGAATAAAAACTTCAACACATAAATCAAAGAAGGTGCCAACATACATAGTCTTCATAAATTATTTAATGCACCTTATACCATACACTGCTCTACAAAATAAAATCAGTTAAAAAAAATTCAACTGACTGACAACAATGCACAGAGACAATTTTGCACAATGGCCAAAATACACTATTGGAAATTTTCACTCTTGGCCCCTTCAAGGAATAATCTCGACAAATATAAACGAGACAACTTTGCTCCTTTACACAAAAAATCCAGACTCTAAAGGATCAGCAACTTGACCTTCTTTTGGTGATGATATGGATCACTAAGCTCGACCTACCCTAAAAGATAACTCGACTTTTAGAGTTGGATAAGATGGTCTCCAAATGCTAATAAACTCGGCCTTCCAAGAATTTAGATCTCGACCTCCTTAATTGAATAACCTCAGCCTCCAAACAATAAATCAATTTCCTGGGAATTATAATGGCCGAAGTAGTAATTCGACCCTCTGGAATTTATCTTTGGCAGATGGATATTAAACACTTAGTAAACAAATCATCAAACATGAAACTTCAAAGGTCAACATCTAGACTAGTTCAAAACTATAGAACCCACACACATTGTAACTCCTTGAAATCAATTGCAATGCACATACTTCAATTAAGGCCCACCTGCATCTATGTCTTGATTATGATCTCTCTAATTATTCCTGACATGAATAGAAACATTGAATATTGTTGGTTTCATAGTATTGCGAAGAAAATATGAGACCCCACAATTCAGCTGATGGTCTATGCCCTACCTTCTCTGGCCACCTTCAACATTCTTGGGGCGAGATTGAAGTCAACACTTATAGCCTTTCCACCATTTTTTATGCTAACTATATTGTCTAAAATTTCTGAATCGAACTGGAACTGTATATTTGGGCGCTTGCGTTTTCGATGCTCTGACTATCAGGGAACCCAGAACGACATATATGAAGAGGAGTTTTAAATAACTTCAAAATTCCATTCTTTAAAGCCCGATAGCATTTAATGGATACAATATACACTCAACAGAATTCAACCAATGCACGAACAGATTAAAACTTTTCACTGAGGTTATGAATCATTGCACCAAGCATATGATCAAAAATTTTCAGCGAGGAGCTTGGTGACATGCAAACGGGGTCAGTGAGGGAGGAGTAGTGAGCCGAGAAGCGATGGTGCGAAGGGAGGAGCAAAACGATAGGATAGCATTGCGGAGGCCAGGAGTGTGATTGTGGGAGCCAAGAGGGTAGTGCGTAGGCCGGCGAGCAGTGGGAAGGCTGGCGCACAGGACCAAGCTCAATCACTACAGGGAGCACCGTGCCATGGGAACACGCCACGGGAACATTACGAAGATGACAGAAATTTTTGAAAATAATATTCAAGGAATCAAATGAAAATAGACTCCGAAAATAATATAACAAGCGTGTGGAGGGAGGAGGGATACCAACAATGCATTAATGCATATCAAAACGCATACCAGGCCTCAACCTTACACATTGTCTTTAACGCATATCATAACACATACCTTAAACCATACATGTCCTGGAACTGTGGTCCCCATGTCAAGCAAAGTTCACCATTAGGTAGTGTGGAGGCACCGTTACAACACGCAAAGAGGGAGCTACCCTGAAATGGAGACAGCTTTTGGAAATGGAAGCAGTGTTAGGAAATGGATAAAGATCGATGTTGTGGTGTATTGAATGTGATTATATTCAGGTGATGGGGCTGAGGGACCCACCGTTCTTCAAATATTGCTACTAACTCTGTTGCGCCCAACTAGAAAGGAGAAGCTAGGGCGGTGAAGATGGAGCTGCTAGCGTGATAGAGGGAGGTGAGTTCGCCCCCCAGCGTAGTATGGAGGAAGCATTATTTACCAAGAGTTGGCATCATAATACCGTTTGTGGTATGAAGGTGTGGAGAGGCAGAAAACACAACTAGTTACATTCAGAATCACCAATGTTCAGAATCAATTTTTTGCTCGGTCTATTATATGCATTATTCTCATAGTCTTAAGGTTGAGAGTGCAGGGAACACACATCGAAAAAAAGTAAGGTTCAACTCTTTGATGAGAGGATGAGGAATTTGTGTTGCTAGAAGGTAGGTGTGTCACTAAAAAACTAAAAATGGAACTAATAGAATCTAAAATCGTTAGGGCATGGCTGAGCTCTGATACCATGTTAAAACACACCCATGTTGAGCACAATAAATACATAAGACACATAGAAAGATAAACCTTTCATGCACTATTACTCACAATGATACATATTTATCATACATGGAGTGACCCTTGGATTCCATATTCCAGGGTCTCTTGGACTTCCTATGTCCATTTGTCCTCTACACCTACCCATAGAGGATTAGGTGTCCAACAGTGGGGTTTTAAGTAGTGTGCTTTCCCCATATACATATTGTGTTATGTGATTGATTATTTCTTTCTCTTACTTTTTATGTGATTGTGCGACTGTATTTGGTTTCTACAAATTGTAGAAGGATTTAGCATTTTGTGTTAGTACATTACAAGATCATATTGAATCTCATTGATATATTTTTTACCTGGTATCAGAGCGCTAGGAATCACAATAGAATAGAAGAAAAGAGTTTGTTTTGAGTAAATTTCGAATTTGCAGATTCATTCTTTATGACCCAATAGCAGATCAAGATGTCTTTGAATGGCTTGAGACTTGAATATGATCTTGAGGAAAATTTGAATTACATAGCATGGAAGGACACGATGGAGGCAGTGCTCAAGGACAACAGACTGAAGGCTTTCATAGATAGTGATATTCCTCAGCCCACAGCAATAGATGCTCAACAACTTAATGCATAGAAGAAGAATGTAAGAAAGGCGAGAAGGATCTTGTTAAAGGGATTTCGAGATCATATTTTCTCGAGTCTCCACGTGAAGGTGACTCCATATGATATGTGGAAGGACTTAACATATATGTTTCAAAATAGAAGTGACCACAGGAAGTTGGCCCTGAAAGAAAAGCTCGGGAGGATCAAAATGGTGAAGGGCGACACAATCCAAAAATACTTGACGAAGTTCACTAAGTGTCGAGATGAGCTTGGAAGTATTGGGATAACTTTTGCCTCAGATGATTTGGTGATCCTAGCTTTTCTATGACTTCCCAAGAGCTGGCATAGCTACCAAGACTCTGTGAATGGGAGGGAGAAGTTACCAGACTGGGAGAAACTATGTTCCAGTTTGGTACAGAATAGATTCAACAGAGCACCAAATATGGATCCTCATCAAATATTGATTATGCGGAAAATTGTGCTTTGGTTGGAAAGGTGAAGAAAGGGAAAGGGAAGGTGTCCATTCCAAATCGGAGTCCAGCAGGCAAGAAAGAAGCGAGACTTGTCAAAGGTAAAATGTTTCAATTGTCATGAGCATGGATACTATGTCACAAATTGTCCACAAAAGAAGACCAATAAGAAGGCCTTAGGAGGAGGAGCAGGTGAAGCAATTTCTTCACAATTCAAGTTGGATTTCACTCTCATCACATGCATGGTGTCATCAGTGATGGGTTTTGTGTGGTACTTGGATAGTGGAGCTTCATTCCATATGAAAGACAAAAAATAATTCTTTAGTAGCTTAGAGAAGAATTATCTCTAGATACACATCAAGATGGGTGACGACGGGAGGTATAGCGCTACTGGTGTAGGTACAGCAACCTTTCATAAGGAGTTAGGTTATCCACTCACATTAAAAGATGTCATGTATGTTCCTTGTTTAAAGAAGAATTTGCTTCTTGTTTCTATGTTGGAAGATCGTGGTTATGATGTGATGTTCAGTGATGGAAATTTATTTCTTCGTCACAAAACCACAGGAAAAGTAAAAAATATTTGGGTTCGAGCAAAGAATATCTAAAAACTAGATGTAGAATATTATGTTTTATTGAGAACAAAAGAATTCGGGGAGTTATGGCATAGGATATTGGGCCACTTCAGAACAGTGCTTTAAATATCATTAAACATATTTATACAGGACTTCCAAAGGGTGCGCTTATGCGGAGAGATACATGAAAAGGGTGTACATTGGGGAAGTATACCAAATCCAACTTTCACGATAAGGAAAGCCGAGACAAGGCAATCCTTGAGAGATTTCACTCAGACGTGTGTGGACCATTCTCAACAACTTCCATGTTGATCAGCGGTCGTCATTGATGTCAACCCAAGCAGAACCAGGGGCTAACCCAATATTGCATGGGAATTTTGACCTACCAAATTAATATATTATGGGTCAATAATTCTTTTGATGTTTTCTACTTGTCGATATGTTTCTGTTGATATATGTCACTCCATGTAATTCTTCACGGTTTGAGAGATATTCATGTTTGAAGTTTGTACCCCCAGTTAGTGGGCTAAAAGCCCATGGGGTTGGGGCATGGATCATTTACAAGTCATAATTAATATTTTTTAAGCTCCTAAAATCCCTCCCACGTTCACTTGTTGAAGCCCCTCTCAACCTAAGCATTTATATAAATTGTGATCTCAATTTCCTCCTTAGGCAAGGGATTACGCCATCTGAAACAGGTCATCGTGGCATTTTCACTCTAAATTTTTTTTTACGAAGGTTCAAAAGCCGAAATTTTTGTGAGCAGAAGCTGAATTCCTAAGGAAGCTGCTGTAAAAATTTCAGATCAAGGTGCGCAACATGTTTGTAGTTATGATCTGTGGAAGTCATGGTTTTGCAGGCTCCTGAAATTCATCTCAAAGAAGTGACCTTGGTAAATTCTTCATAACTCTCTCTATGAGTATCGGATTGGAATTTCGTAAAAAGTGACAAATATTGCAGAGTATTTAATTTTTTCTCTATCAATTTTAGAGCCAAATGAAGAAACAGTGACACGTGGCATGTCGTACAAGTGCACTCTGCTGAAACAGTCCATAATTAGGGCATTGTGAGAGATTGGGTATAACTCTCTCTTGAAGAATCCAAATTGGGTCAGACCTATGGCATTGGAAAGACGACTCAGAGGAATACTACAGGACCAAAAATCAGATATTGAGGATCTGAAATAACAGAGATACACCAGATTCAATATCAAGCTCCTAGAAGGCAAGAAAAAGCTAGATCATGTGTTGTCAAGGGTTGCAAAGGACCAAAATTTCTACGGCAGCAAAGCAAATAAAGGTGTAGCGAGGGGTAGCAAGACAAGAGCAGCAACCAAGGTGCATAATAGAAGCAAGAAGTTCATCATATTAAGTCTTCAAGTGGGCAGCACTGCATACAATCATTGTAAAGGTATCATTGTACTTAGTCATTGTAAATACATTATTGTACAAATTGTACTAGTGTCTATCTACCAAGGGTTGAAGAGGCAGTGTTGGGAGGTCTAGGATCATCATTAGGTGGTTGTGTCAAATTTGGGGTTATGGTCAAGTATATCTTCTTCTTCTGCATCATTATATATCATTGTAAAGTGGACCATTTTCCCTAGTACGGGAGTCCATTCTTCTTTTATTCTTCTATAGGGTGGTAGGGTGGTGCTAGGGTGAGTTGTAACTCATTGGGTGTTGGAGCATTCGTTCAGTTGAATACTGAAGAATCTCGGGAATTGTTGCAACCATCCAGTGGGAGCTAGAGAAGAATGTTTTTTTAGATTCTAAGAAGTTGGAGCTTTATTTTCAATTAGAGTTGAATATTAAAGAATTATTAGAAAAGCATTAGGTGGTTTTTGTCCCGGAGTTGGTTTCCACCTTAAAAATTGTGTGCATTTGTGTTCCTCTTGTTTTCTGCTATCATTGTACAAACACTGATAATAATTGAAGATTAACTAATGCTCTAATTGAAAGGAAAATTGATTCAACCCCCCTCTCATTATTTCCAAAAATTGGAATCGGAGCTTGGTTCCTTCAATAGCATTTTAACAGTTGGAAAGAGGTCATGGAGCATACCAAGAATTGTGTACCTATGTTCAATGAAAATGATTATTCACTCTAGAAAGGAAGAATGGAGGTCTATCTCTTGGCGCAAGGTTATGAAGTATGGGACACTATTAAAAATGGATTTACATCTACCACGGATGAACAAGGTAAGAAGAATTTGGTAAATGATGCAAAAGCAAAGAATATTATTCTCGATTGCACTTATTGAATCTGCTTATCATAAGGTGTTGGGTTGTAAAACCACCAAAAATGTATGGGACAAGCTTGAGAATATATATGCGGGTGACTCAAATGTCAAAGAAGCAAAGCTTCAAATCTATAGAGCAAAATTTGAGCAACTCAGAATGAAAGAATATTGCAACATTGTTGCATACTTCTAATATGTTGATGAAATAACCAATACTCTGGAAGGATTGGGAGAGCCATTTGACGAGAAAAATATTATACAGAATATTCTTAGAACGTTACTAGGGAGATTCAACCCAAAGGTGTCGGTGCTAGAATACAGCAAAAATCTAGAAAAACTCAACAAAGAGGAATTACATGGAGTTCTCATAGAATATGAAATGAGACTTGATGAAGAAGAGGGTACTTCACATATAGAAACTACGTTCATTGCATCTAAGAAAACCAATAAGGACAAACAACCTTCAATTGAAATGACATGCACCTGCAAGTGTGAAGAAAAGGGAGATGATGGAGAAGGTCTTTCAGATGAAGAATATGCTTACTTTATGAGAAAAATAAAACCTGGTAAGGGAAAATTAAAAGGTAAACTTCCATTGATATGTTTCGGTTGTGGTGAGGTTGGGCATTTCGTAGAAAAATGTCCGAACAAAAGTGATGGCAACTCAAAAGAAAAGAAAGGCTTTAAGAAATTCAACAAGCAAGGCAAAAAGAAAGGATCCAAAAGGAACTTTCTCTCTAAAGAAGATAGCTCATCATCCGATGAAGAAAGTGACAGCAAAGAAGAAGCCAATGAGAAAGTATTGTTTATGGCCAAGCACAATAAACAAGAAGCATCAAACAATGAAGAAGAAGGGTTGACCATAGAAGAATTTTATGAGGAGGTAATCAAGCTTATAAAAGAGCTCAAGGCGAGAGAAGATCATTCAACAATCTTCGAGAAGAACAAGTTCAAGGTCTCAAAATTGAAAAGGATTGAAGAACACAAATGCATTGAAGACTCACTTCCAAAAGTTGTAAGCAGTAACCAAAGGAAGAATTAGAAGCCAAAGTAGTCTCGTTGCGTGAGGAAGTGAAGAAAGGAAAAACTATCCAAAACTATGCCAATAGCTCAAGGGAATTGGAAGAACTCATCAACAATCAACGATCTTACAATGACGAAATTGGCATCGGTTACAAAGAAGAAGAAGCAGCACCTTCTACAACAAAATACAATTAACCTATGAGATCTGACATGCATGTAGACTTCATTGGACAAGATTCGCAAGAAAATCCTTGGAAGACAATTCCTCAACGAATATTTCCATCCAGGTACCAACATATTTTTTATGGCTACTGTTATTCATGTGGAAAATTTGGTCATAAAGCTGTATAATGTCGCACGTACCCCAAGAACGAATACAATTCCAAGAGATCTATCAAATATGAACCTCCTAGGGCTCAATGAAACATCAATAGATTTGTACATTTAAGAAATAATATTGAATATTACAAATGTCGAAACTTTGGACACATAGCTAGAGACTACAAACTTTAAAATCCTCCAAAAGAATCTTCGAAGCCACAGAACGAACGAACATGGAAGAAGAATAAGAATGATAATTGTGCTCTCGCTTTCAAGGCTCAAAAGAACAAAGATGTGTGGTATGTTGATAGCGGTTGCTCAACGCATATGACTAGAGATAGAAATAAATTTGTATCTTTGAAATAGAAGAAGGATGGAACTGTGTCCTTTGGAAATGATGGATCTTCAAATGTTATAGGATTAGGTACTGTCACTCTTGGAAGCAAAGATGCTTTAGCGAAGAATGTTCTATTGGTTGAAAACATGAATCACAATCTGCTCAGTGTTGGAAAAATGTGTGATCAAGGACACACAATACTATTCAACTCCACAAAATGTGAAATCAGGAAAGGCGTGTATGGTGAAATTGTGGCTACAGCAATTCAAGCTCCAAACGACATATATGTTCTGGATGAAGCAACTAAAGCATGTCTAATAGCTAAAGAGGATGATACAATAATTGGTAGCAATGATGATCGACTAAGTAAAAAGTTTGCTACAAAGGTGCAAAGTGATTTCGAGATGCCTTTACTTGGTGAGCTGACATACTTCTTAGGGCTTCAAATATCTCAGCAAGAGAAAGGAATATTTATATTTCAAGCCAAGTACATCAAGGAAATGCTCAAGAAAATTAAAATGGAAGATTGCAAACCCATCCTTACTCCAATGGTAACAAGTTGAAAATTGAGCATAGATGACTTATCTAAGGATGTGGATCAACGGTTGTGTAGATCTATGATTAGTAGTCTTCTATATGTAACAACCTCCCGACCAGATGTTATGCAAGCAGTTGGACAAGTAGCAATATTCCAAGCAGCACCAAAAGAATCACATATTAAATATTCGCCAGCATTGGAATATCTTCTCCAGAAGCTTGGGATTCTCGCAAGTTCTCATTAGATTTTCCTTTTTCAGAATATAAAGGGGGAGTGGAAGTAGATTACAAGTCTGCAGGACAGTTGTGTGTCAAGGGGAGTGGAAGTGTGTACAGGTTTGCAGGATGGTTGTGTTTCAGGGGGAGTTACCCTTTTCCATTGATGTCAAAGGGGGGAGAGAATGTTGTAGGAATAGGTGTCATGATCGCAGGGGGAGTACTTGTGTTGCCATCAATGCAAAAGGGGGAGATTTTTTATCAGCGGTTGTCATTGATGTCAACCCAAGCAGCACTAGGGGCTAACCCAATTGCATGGGAATTTTTACCTGCCAAATTAATATATTCTGTGTTAATAATTCTTTTGATTTTTTCTACTTGTCGAGATGTTTTCGTTGATATATGGCACGGCATGTAATTATTCACGGTTTGAGAGATATTCATGTTCGAAGTTTGTACCCCCAGTTAGTGGGCTAAAACCCCATGGGGTTGGGGCATGGGTAATTTACAAGTCATAATTAATATTTTTTAAGCTCCTAAAATCCCTCCCACGTTCACTTGTTGAAGCCCCTCTCAACCTAAGCATTTATATAAATTGTGATCTTCATTTCCTCCTTGGGCAAGGAATTTTGCCATTTGAAACAGGTCATCGTGGCATTTTCACTCTAAATTTTTTTCTACGAAGGTTCAGAAGCTGAAATTTTTATGAGGTGAAGTAGAAATCCTCACGAAGATTTTGTAAACATTTCAGATCAAGGTGCACAATATTTTTGGATATATGATCTGTGGAAGTCAGGGTTTTTGCAGACTCCTGAAATTCATCTCCAAGAAGTGACCTTGGTAAATTCGTCATAACTCTCTCTATGAGTATCAGATTGGAATTCTGTATAAAGTGGAAGATAGTTCACATTCTATACTTTTCACTCTATCAATTTCAGATCCAAATGAAGAAACAGTAACACGTGGCATGCTGTACAAGTGTGCTCTGCTGAAACAGTACATAATTAGGGCATTGTGAGAGATTGGGTATAACTCTCTCTTGAAGAATCCAAATTGGGTCAAACCTATGACATTGGAAAGATGACTCAGAGGACTACTATAAGACTGAAAATCAGATATTGAGGATCTAAAATAATAGAGATATACCAGATTCAATATCGAGATCCTAGAAGGCAAGAAAAAGCTAGATCATGTGTTGTCAAGGAGTGCAAAGGACCAGACTTTCTATGGTAGCAAATCAAAGCAAGGTGTAGAAGAGGGTAGCATGACAAGAGCAGCAACCAAGGTGCATAACAGCAGAAAGAAGTTCATCATATGAAGTATTCAAGTGGGCAGCACTGCATACAATCATTGTAAAGGTATCATTGTACTTAGTCATTGTAAATACATTATTGTACAAATTGTACTAGTGTCTATCTCCCAACGGTTGAAGAGGCAGTGTTGGGAGGTCTAGGATCATCATTAGATGGTTGTGTCAAAGTTGGGGTTATGGCCTAGTATATCTTCTTCTTCTGCATCATTATATATCATTGTAAAGTGGACCATTTTCCCTGGTACGGGAGTCCATTCTTATTTTATTCTTCTATAGGGTGGTAGGGTGGTGCTAGGGTGAGTTGTAGCTCATTGGGTCTTGAGGCATTCGTCCAGTTGACTATGAGATAATCTCGGGCATTGGAGCATCCATCTAGTGGGAGCTGGAGAAGAATGATTTTCTGTATTCTAGGAAGTTGGAGCTTTATTTTCAATTGGAGTTGAATATTAAAGAATTATTAGAAAAGCATTAGGTGGTTTTTGTCCCGGAGTGGGTTTCCACCTTAAAAAATGTGTGCATTTGTGTTCCTCTTGTTTACTACTATCATTGTACAAACAATGATAATAATTGAAGATTAAATAATTCTCTAATTGAAATGAATACTAATTCACCCCCCCCCCCCACCTCTCAGTATTTCCAACAATTGGTATCAAAGCTTGGTTCCTTCAATAGCAGTTTAACAGCTAGAATGAGGTCATGGAGCATACTGAGAATGGTGTACCCATGTTCAATGAAAATATTTATGCACTCTGGAAAGGAAGAATGGAGTTCTATCTCTTGGCGCAAGGTTATGAAGTATTGGACACTGTTCAAAATGGATTTACATCAACCGCGGATGAACAAGGTAAGAAGAATTTGGTAAATGATGCAAAAGAAAAGAATATTATTATCAAGTGGACTTATTTAATCCGCTTATCATATGGTGTTGGGTTGTAAACCGGCCAAAATGTATGGGACAAGCTTGAGAATATAAGGCGTGTGTGGACTCAAATTTCAAAGAAGCAAAGCTTCAAATCTATAGAGAAGAATTTGAGCAACTCATAATGAAAGAAGATTGCAACATTGCTACATACTTCGAATACATTAATGAAATAACCAATACTCCGGAAGGATTGGGAGAGCCAGTTGATGAGAACACTATTATACGGAAGATTCTTAGAACGTTAACAGGGAGATTTAACCCAAAGTTATCGGTCTTAGAATACAGTACAAATATGGACAAACTCGGAAAAGAGGAATTACATGGAGTTCTCATAGCATATGAAATGAGACTTGATGAAGAAGAGGGTACCTCACATCTAGAAACTGCATTCATTGCATATAAAATAACCAATAAGGATAAACAACCTTCAATTGAAAAGACATGCACCTGTAAGTGTGAAGAAAAGGAGATGATGAAGAAGGTCTTTCAGATGAAGAATATGCTTACTTCACAAGAAAACTAAAAAATGGTAAGGGACAATTCAAAGGTAAACTTCCATTGATATGTTCCAGTCGTAATGAGCTGGGGCATTTTGTAGCAAAATGTCCAAACAAAAGTAATGGCAACTCAAAAGGAAAGAAAGGCTTTAAGAAATTCAACAAGAAAGGATCGAAAAGGAACTTTCTCTCTAAAGAAGATAGCTCATCATCCGATGAAGACAATGACAACGAAGAAGAATCCAATGAGAGAGTATTATTTATGGCCAAGCACAATAAACAAGAAGTATGAAACAATGAAGAAGAAGGATTGACCATAGAAGAATTTTATAAGGAAGTAATCAAGCTTATAAAAGATCTCAAGGCAGAGAAGATCCATTCCAATACTCTTGAAGAACAAGTTCAAGGTCTAAACATTGAAGTTGAAGAACACAAATGCATTGAAGAGTCACTTCAAAAGAAGCTGGAATAAATCAACCAAGAAAGGGAAGAATTAGAAGCTGAAGTAGTCTTGCTACATTAGGAAGTGAAGAAAGGAAATACTATCCAACACTATGCCAACAACTCAAGGGAATTGGAAGAACTCATCACAAATCCATCTTACAATGACAAACCGGCATCTAAGCATAAAGAAGCAAGAAGGTGGATCTTTCACAACAAAAAAATACAATGAACCTATGAGATATGACATGGATGTAGACTTCACTGACAAGACTATCTCCAATGGCTAGTCGACAATTTCTCGACGAAAATTTCCATCCAAGTACCAACATATTTTTCATGGCTACTATTATTCATGTGGAAAATTTGGTCATAAAGTTGTAGAATGTCACATGTACCCTACGAACGAATACAATTCCAGGAGATATGTCAAATATGAACCTCCCAGGGCTCATAGAAACATCAATAGATTTAAACATTTAAGAAATAATATTGAATGTTACAAATGTCGAAAATTTGGACACATAGCCAAAGACTGTAGACTTGAGAATCCTCCAGAAGAATCTGCAAAGCCACAGAACGAACGAACATGGAAGAAGAAGAAGAATGATAATTGTGCTCTCGCTTTCAAGGCTCAAAAGAACATAGATGTGTGGTATGTTGATAGCGGTTGCTCAATGCATATGACTAGAGATAGAAATAAATTTGTATCTCTGAAAGAGAAGAAGGATGGAACCGTGTCATTTAGAAATGATGAATCTTTAAATGTTATAGGATTAGGTACTATCACTCTTGGAAGAAAATATGCTCTAGCCAAGAATGTTCTATTGGTTGAAAACATGAATCACAATCTTCTCAGTGTTGGACAAATGTGTGATCAAGGACACACAATACTATTCAACTCCACGAAATGTGAAATCAGGAAAGGCATGTATGGTGAAATTGTGGCTACAAAAAGTCGAGCTCCAAATGACATATATGTTCTAGATGAAGCAACTAAAGCATGTCTAATAGCTAAAGAGGATGATACAATAATTGGTAGCAATGATGATCGACTAAGTTAGAAGTTTGCTACAAAGGTGCAAAGTGATTTCGAGATGTCGTTACTTGGTGAGCCGACATACTTCTTAGGGCTTCAAATATCTCATCAATAGAAAGGAATATATATATGTCAAGACAAGTACATGAAGGAAATGCTCAAGAAACTTAAAATGGAATATTGCAAACCCATCCTTACTCTTATGGTAACAAGTTTCAAATTGAGCATAGACAACTCATCTAAGGATGTGGATCAAAGGTTGTACTGCATTTATGATTAGTAGTCTTCTATATGTAAATAGGCCTCCCAAATAGATTTTATGCAAGCAATTGGACAAGTAGCAATATTCCAAGCAAGACCAAAAGAATCACATATTAAATATTCGCGCCGTTGAATATCTTCGCTTTAAGCTTAGGATTCTCCCAAGTTCTCATTAGATTTTCCTTTTCTAATATAAAGGGGGAGGGAAGCAGATTACGGTGTCATAGGATGGTTGTGTGTCGTGGAGTGGAAGTGTGTACAGGTCCGCAAGATGGTTGTGTTTCAAGGGGAGTTACCCTTTTCCATTGATGTCAAAGGGGGAGAGAATGTTGTAGGAAGAGGTGTCATGATCGCAAGGGGAGTACTTGTGTTGCCATCAATGCCAAAGGGGGATATTGTTGATCAGCGGTTGTCATTGATGTCAACCCAAGAAGCACTAGGGGCTAACCCAATATTTCATGGGAATTTTGACCTACAAAATTAATATATTCTGGGTCAATAATTATTTTTATGGTTTCTACTTGTCGAGATGTTTTCGTTGATATATGGCACGCCATGTAATTCTTCACAGTTTGAGATATATTCATGTTTGAAGTTTGTACCCCCAGTTAGTGGGCTAAAACCCCATGGGGTTGGGGCATGGGTCATTGAAAAGTCATAATTAATATTTTTCATGCTCCTAAAATCCCTCCCACACGTTCACTTGTTGGAGCCCCTCTCAACCTAAACATTTATATAAATTGTGATCCTCATTTCCTCCTTATGCAAGGGATTTCGCCATCTGAAACAAGTGATCGTGGAATTTTCACTCTAAATTTTTTTATACGAAGGTTTAGAAGCTGAAATTTTTATGAGGAAAATCCAAAATCCTGAGGAAGCTCCTGTAAATATTTCAGATCAAGGTGCGCAATAGTTTTGGAGATATGATCTTTGGAAGTCAGGGTTTTTGCAGGCTCCTAAAATTCATCTCAAAGAAGTGACCTTGGTAAATTCGTGATAACTCTCTCTCTGAGTATCAGATTGGAATTACATAAATAGTGGCAGATAGTGCACAGTCTGTACTTTTCACTCCATCAATTTCAGAGCCAAATGAAGAAACAATGACACGTGGCACGCCGTACAAGTTCACTCTGCTAAAACAGTACATAATTAGGGCATTGTGAGAGATATGGTATAAATCTCTCTTGAAGAATCCAAATTGGGTCAGACCTATGGCATTGGAAATACGACTCAGAGGAATACTACAGGACTAAAAATCAAATATTGAGGATCTGAAATAACAGAGATTAACCAGATTCAATATCGAGCCCCTAGAAGGAAAGAAAAATCTAGATCATGTGTTGTCAAGGGTTGCAAAGGACCATACTTTCTACGGCAGCAAAGCAAAGCAAGGTGTAGCAGAGGGTAGCATGACAAGAGCAGCAACCAAGGTGCATAACAGCAGCAAGAAGTTCATCATATGAAGTCTTAGTACAAGATCGCATACAATCATTGTACTTAGTCATTGTAAATACATTATTGTACAAATTGTACTAGTGTCTATCTACCAAGGGTTGAAGAGGCAAGAAGTTGGGAGGTCTAGGATCATCATTAGATGGTTGTGTCAAATTTGGGGTTATGGTCTAGTATATATTCTTCTTCTACATCATTCTATATCATTGTAAAGTGGACTATTTTCCCTGGTACGGGAGTCCATTCTTCTTTTATTCTTCTATAGGGTGGTAGGGTGGTGCTAGGGTGAGTTGTAGCTCATTGGGTGTTGGGGCATCCGTTCAGTTGACTACTGAAGAATCTCAAGTGTTGAAGCGTCCATCTAGTGGGAACTGGAGAAGAATTCTTTTCTAGATTCTAGGAAGTTGGAGCTTTATTTTCAATTGGTGTTGAATATTAAAGAATTATTAGAAAAGCATTAGGTGGTTTTTTTCCCGGAGTGGGTTTCCACCTTAAAAATTGTGTGCATTTGTGTTCCTCTTGTTTGCTGCTATCATTGTACAAACACTGATAATAATTGAAGATTAACTAATGCTCTAATTGAAAGAAATACTGATTCACCCCCCCTCTCAGTATTTCCAACAATTGGTATTGGGGCTTGGTTCCTTCAATAGCAGTTTAACAGCTGGAAGGAGGTCATTGAGCATACCAAGAATGGTTTACCTCTATTCAATGAAAATAATTATGCACTTTGGAAAGAAATAATGGAGATATATCTCTTGGCGCAGGGTTACGAAGTATGGGACACTGTTCAAAATGGATTTACATCAACCACTGATGAACAAGGTAAGAAGAATTTGGTAAATGATGCAAAAGTAAAGAATATTATTATCAATGGACTTATTGAATCTGCTTATCATAAGGTGTTGGGTTGTAAAACCGCCAAAAATGTATGGGACAAGCTTGAGAATATATATGCAGGTGACTCAAATGTCAAATAAGCAAAGCTTCAAATCTATAGAGCAAAATTTGAGCAACTCAGAATGAAAGAAGATTGCAACATTGCTGCATATTTCCAATACGTTGATGAAATAACCAATACTCTGGAAGGATTGGGAGAGCCAGTTGATGAGAAGACTATTATACGGAAGATTCTTAGAACGTTACCAGGGAGATTCAACCCAAAGGTATCGGTCTTAGAATATAGTGCAAATCTGGACAAACTCAGCAAAGAGGAATTACATGGAGTTCTCATAGCATATGAAATGAGACTTGATGAAGAAGAGGGTACTTCGCATCTAGAAACTACGTTCGTTGCATCTAAGAAAACCAATAAGGATAAAAAACCTTCAATTGAAAAGACATGCACCTGCAAGTGTGAAGAAAAGGGAGATGATGAAGAAGGTCTTTCGAATGAAGAATATGCTTACTTCACAAGAAAACTAAAAATTGGTTAGGGAAAATTCAAAGGTAAACTTCCATTGATACGTTTCAGCTGTAATGAGGTTGGGCATTTTGCAGCAAAATGTCCAAACAGAAGTGATGGCAACTCAAAAGGAAAGAAAGGCTTTAAGAAATTCAACAAGCAAGGATCCAAAAGGAACTTTCTCTCTAAAGAAGATAGCTCATCATCTGATGAAGACAATGACAGTGAAGAAGAAGCCAATGAGAGAGTATTATTTATGGCCAAGCACAATAAACCAGAGGTATCAAACAACAAAGAAGAAGGAATGACCATAGAAGAATTTTATAGGGAAGCAATCAAGCTTATAAAAGATCTCAAGGCAGAGAAGATCCATTCCAATACTCTTGAAGAACAAGTTAAAGGTCTCAAAATTGAAGTTGAAGAACATAAATGCATTGAAGAGTCACTTCAAAATAAGTTGGAAGAAAGCAACCAAGAAAGGGAAGAATTAGAAGCCGAAGTAGTCTCGCTGCGTGAGGAAGTGAAGAAAGGAAAAGCTATCCAAAACTATTGCAACAGCTCAAGGGCATTGGAAGAACTCATCAACAATCAACAATCTTACAATGACAGAACTGGCATCGGTTCCAAAGAATAAGAAGCAGGACCTTCTACAACAAAATACAATGAACCTATGAGATCTGACATGCATGTAGACTTCACTGGACAAGATTCACAAGAATAGCCTTGGAAGACAATTCCTCGACGAAAATTTCCAACCAGGTACCAACATATTCTTTTATGGCTATTGTTATTCATGTGGAAAATTTGGTCATAAAGCTGTAGAATGTCGCACGTACCCTAGGAATGAATACAATTCCAAGAGATTTGTCAAATATGAACCTCCCAGGGCTCAGGAAACATCAATATATTTGAACATTTATGAAATAATATTGAATGTTACAAATGTTCAAACTTTGGACACAGCCAAAGACTGCAAACTTGAAAATCCTCCAGAAGAATCTTCAAAGCCACAGAATGAATGAACATGGAAGAAGAAGAATAATAATAATTGTGCTCTCTCTTTCAAGGCTCAAAATAACAAAGATGTGTGGTATGTTGATAGCGGTTGCTCAACGCATATGACTGGAGATGGAGATAAATTTGTATCTCTGAAAGAGAAGAAGGATGGAACCATGTCCTTTAGAAATGATGGATCTTCAAATGTTTTAGGATCAGGTATTGTCACTCTCGGAAGCAAATATGCTTTAGCCAAGAATTTTTTATTGGTTGAAAACATGAATCACAATCTGCTCAATGTTGGACAAATGTGTGATCAAGGACACACAATACTATTCAGCTCCACAAAATGTGAAATCAGGAAAGGCGTGTATGGTGAAATTGTGGCTACAGCAAGTCGAGCTCCAAATGACATATATGTTCTGGATGAAGCAACTAAAGCATGTCTAATAGCTAAAGAGGATGATACAATAATTGGTAGCAATGATGATCAACTAAGTATGAAGTTTGCTACAAAGGTGCGAAGTGATTTCGAGATGTCTTTTAGGGAAAATTTTAGGGGCTAATATTCATAGATGGGCTAATTTTCCATGTTTTTTCCAAAAAAAAGATTCACTAATTCCCATTTTTTCTTAAAAGTGATTTGCCCAAATTTTATAAGAAAAAAATATTTTGCCCTAAAAATCTCCAAAATTCTATAGAGACTATATAAAATCACTAAAAAATTTAATATTTTTACTAATATATCACTAATAATTTTATAGTTTTCATATTATGGATTAGTAAGATTCGCCAAGGTTTATAATCTTTAATATAAGTTTCCATCCTTAAAATTTTCCTTGATGTCTTTACTTGGTGAGCTGACATACTTCTTAGGGTTTCAAATATCTCAGCAAGAGAAAGGAATATTTATGTGTCAAGCCAAGTACATCAAGGAAACGCTCAAGAAACTTAAAATGGAAGATTGCAAACCCATCCTTACTCCAATTGCAAACCTATCCTTACTCATCTATCTGATCCATCCTTTCACTCTCAGCGCAGATGGCATGGAAGATACATTAGATGTATGTAAAGACAACCTTTCTCAATGGAGTTATTCAGGAAGGGGTATACATTGATCATTTGAAAGGTTTTGAGACCTTAGACATGGATTCACATGTATGTAGACTCAAGAGAGAAATGTATGGGCTGAAGGAAGCATCTCGTGCTTGGTACACCAGGATTGACAACCTATATCATATTGTGGTTGATGCTAAGCTTTTGATTATTGTACTTTATTTTGATGATCTGATACTGACAGGTGATGAGTAGCTCATAAAGTATTTCAAAGATTATCTTGCAAGATAATTTGAGATGAAGGACATGGGACCCTTGCACTATTTCCTAGTGTTACAGGTTAATTTGGGCATCACAACTGAAACTCAGATCAGTATAAACAAGGTATATCATACTCTAAATGAGTTGCTACTTTCCTTAAACAATTCATCCCATTGTTGGTTTTTATCCATGAATGTTTCACTGCTTAAAGTCCTGCTTAAATGCTCCATTGAGCCACCAACGCACCCCTAGACTGCAGTAATTGTTTTGCAGAGCACCTAGACCCACTTAATAGTGCATTGGTCGACTGTGAGCAAATTTTTCAAATGATTCTGGTAATCTTCCCACTTTCTAGTGGCTTCTAGAAGTGTTTCCAACTATGGATTATGGAGTCATTATGAACACCATGGAGTCATTAAATCGCTTATCCTCTTATCCCACTGAACAAGAAAACTCCCTCATCCATTTATGGAAAAGCCATTCAATGACCAATTAATGCCAAACTACCCTCTTTTCATATAAATTGAGCACTGATCATAGTGCAAAAGGGGAGAAAGTGTTTGAATTTGTAGAGTTATGCTAGTGAGATTATATCTCTTTGAGGTATTGTTTGCAAGTAACGTTATGCTACTGGAGTAATGCTACTGATGTGATGAGGATAGGACTGAAGCTGGAGCGAGTTGACATTGAATCAATCCAACTAGTTGTAACTTCTCCTTCTATATTATAATAAAGAGATTTGTTCCTTTCCTAATACATGCGTTCATGCTTTTATATATGTATTTTAAAATGCAATCAATTCAGTTTGATTAATATGAATAGATAATATTCCTTCATGTCATTTTCTATCTTCTGTTAATATTGCAGGTACCAATCAAATGAGTTCAGATATTGGGAGCGACAAAAGTGACAAAAGGGAGAGGGAGAATAGATAACGATCACAAGTAGGTGTTCTTATCTTATCTGTTTATCTTAAGGAAAATTTCAAGTGTCTTTCATATATTGTTCTAAGTGTGTCCACCGCAGTTAGGGAAAATTATCTATCCATAGGTTTGATTTCTGTAAAACACCTGGGATTGGAAATATGGAGAAGATATGGGGAGCTATTTGTATCTCAGGGGAAGTATGCCAAGGAGATTCTGAGGAAGTTCCACATGGGGGGCAACAAACCCATGGAGACTCCTTTAGCAAGAAACTGGAGGAAGAAGGATGCTACTTCGGGTGAAGTAGTGGATGCTATTTTTTACACGAAGCTTATGGGTTCACTCATGTATTTGGTGAACACATGACCAAACCTATGCTACGAAATTAACCAGCTGAGCCAAGCTATGGTTAAGCCTACCAAGCTCTTTTGGAAGGCAGGAAATCATGTGTTGAGGTATCTCAGAGGCACTAAAAAGTATGGATTATGGTACAAATGGGCAAAGGGAGTGAAGATTCAAGGCTTCATAGATGCAAATTGGGTAGGGATTCCATCCGACAGGAAGAGCACATCAGGGGGCATCTTCAACATAAGATCAACAGCAGTTTCTTGGTACAACAGGAAACAAAGATCAGTTGCACTCAATTCAGCAAAGGTAGAGTACATGGCATCCAATCAGGAAGCGTGTGAGGCCATCTAGATAAGGAAGATACTTGTTGGTTTTTTTGGTCGAAAAATGGATCCAATGGTGATACATTGTGATAACCAAAGTTACATAAAACTCTCGGTTAATCAATTATTCCATGATAGGTCCAAGCATATTGATATCTGATATCACCATCTCATAGATTGTGTTCTGAGGCGGATTATGTCATTAGATTACATTCCCATGAAGGAGCAGGATGCATACATCTTGAGGAAGGCACTGACAAGAAGAAAAATTGAATTCCACAGAGATGGGATCGGGGTAGCATATAATCCCTTTCTTGTTGAGAGGGAGTGTTGAAATGGCACCCAAAGGGGACTTCTGATTTAATTATCTCTTAATTAAATTGGAAGAGAAATTGTAATTTCATCTCATGACAACTTGTATTGGTTAACGAAGTCAAAAATACTGAGTTAGCTTAGGAAATTCGAGTTGAGAGTCAAAGAGGAGGTATGTAGAGTATTTTCCTATTTTTATGGGGTCTAGTTATAGTTATATGTGAATTGTAATTAGTTAACTCAATTAATTGAGTTAGAATAATTTTAACTAGTTGTAACTGAGAGATGAGATAGTGAGAGGTCTATTGAATTAAATCTAATTTAATTCACAAGTAGTGATCAATCAATTAACTGATAATTCACTATAAATAGTTGTTGTGTGTTAGTTCTAAGGAAGGCCAAGTTGAGACTGAGGTTAAAGGGATGATAACTATCAATTGTATAGTTAGAAAATTGTACAGGTCAGTTATAGAGTCATGAGGAAGCCTATGATGCATTGCGCAATCAATTCCAAGGAATTTCATATTTAATAGGGTGACAAATCCTCCAGGAATGCGTCAGAAAGGCTGGTTGAGCAGAGGCTGAGAATTGGTTATGTACTTGACTGAGTTCGCCTAGATCATAGTGAGGCAGTTGGTAGAGTGCAGGAGTTTATCGGTGAGAGAAAAGCATTGTATTGTTTCATAATCTTAATTTTATACAATATACAGATAGCGGGGTTTTAGGACGTGTGATTTCCCCAAATACATCTTGTGTTGTGTGATTGATTATTTCTTTCTCTTGTTATGTCATTGTGCGATCATATTTGATTTCTGCAAATTGTAGAAGGATTCAGTATTTTGTTTTAGTACATTACAAGATCAAATTGAATCGCGTTGATAGATTTTCTACAATTAAACCTACCTTTGTAAATTAACCTAAATGATCAAATAACAAATTGAAAAAGAAACATACATATGATTTCTTAAAATATTAGACACTACCAAATTTAAAAACGTAAGTGAAAAGTGCCTTCAAAGCAATGGTATATGTTTTATATTTCAAAAGTACATGTAAATTAAAGAAATCATTTGCATACTTGAATCGCAAGATTTTGCATAGCTAAACTATAGATATAAAGTACCGATAGGTGAATGATTAAGATAAAACAAAAAAATTTCAAGAAATATTTTCATAGTTGATATTTTGCTTCTTCTTTCCAATGTCTATTCATATGTCTTATTCTGAATTATGAGCTAAAATTTGTGGCTTTTTGATGTTTGGTCATTTTTTCCTATAATGCTATAGGAATTTTTATGTTAATTTCCTAAAGGCTTGGCTAATCAGATTCCAATTTTAATTCCATGGTTTTATTCCTTTATCCAAGGTCTTTCCATTAACTACTCCCACACACCATTCCAATCTTTGTGGAGGGAGTTATGCTTCTTAGAAGTGAACTAGGACCTTATTTGTTCTCTTATTTTGTTTTAAGTTTAATTTTCATATCCTAGATTTTTTTTGTACTTGAAATATCCCATTGGAAAGCTCTTTATGAACTCTTTCGTTTGAGATGCAAAGAGTAAGTGTATAGCTTGCTAGTTTCCAACAAAAGGAACATGTTCTTTAGGCCCTAAAAATATCTCTTGAAGTTGATGACTTAAAAACATTAGAAATTTTGTATAGTATTTATTCATATGGATTGCTAGTTTGGCATTATTTTGGTATTTGAATCCACCCAGCATCTTGGGGTGGTTTCATATTACCACATAGGTCGTCACCAATGACCACCTTCTCTTCTTCATGTTTTTTCCATTTTCCTACTCTTTATTTCTCCTTGTCATTATTTTCCTCTTCCTTCTCTCTTCCTCTTTCTTTCTATCCCTTTCAAATTTATCTTTAACATGATCCCTCCTAGGCCCGCTAATCCACCTAGTGCGATGCCAAAATTGATGAGACAGAGGGTCCCATCTCCTTTGACATTAGATCCACATTGCACATCGCCATAGGTCATAGGGACGGGTGGGTCCTACTTCCCCTCATCTCCCTCATGTGCACATGTTACGCCCTTGCTAGATATGACGACACAGATCGAATGATGACTGGTGATTGAGACCACTCTTGGGAATTTGAGTTAGGCCGAGGTTAATTTTCCCCAAGCACTTGAAAGTCCCAATATTTCCACATGCATGGAAATTGTTGTTTTGCCTTGGTCATTTTGGAAATTTTCCAAAAACAATTTCAAAGTTCCCAGAAACCACTTATGGTATCCATCAATACCACTCAAATAAAAAGATATCCATGTGGCCTATGACCCTGCCATGATGCAACATAAACTCCTACCTCTACCATAGTATCCTACGACATGGTCTCTGACATCCATCACCATGGCATTAGCATGTCAATTGTATGACATTTTTCAAAAAAAAAATCATGATTTTGATATTCAATCAAATTTTCTATGTTTTTCTTGGGCCACAATAGAAGCTCCAATCCAAGCTTACCAAGCCTAATTTGACCTCATTCACCCAAACTCAACCTCTACGCACTAAAATTAAACCCATGACCCTAATTCTCAATCAAAGTTTCTTGCAAATTTGGGGATTTTACCCAATTTTTCCATGGTTGCGCCTGCAACCTCTTAATTCAACTAATATAGTCTTGAATTCAAAATTTTAAAAGATAAAATTGGGGCTTTTGAACCCTTGAACCTCAATTTCTAAAAAATTACCCAAACTCACCTAGCTAATTTTACTAAACACATTGCAGATATCCTTTGCAATTTTTTTTCTCAGCGACAACATCTAGTCCACGCAAGCCCAATGTTGTAACTCACTCTGATATCACCTTGTAATGACCTAACCACCCCTAGGCCAAGTCACACTACCATAAACCCACTATAAACACTTTAATTTAAAATTTCCTCACACAAATTTTCTCTTATGCCCATAATTATAACTATGATACCATATTATTATTATGTCCTACATATGAACAAACATGAAGGCCTAACATTCTAGATTGACATCCATTAATATTGCATAATAAACATAAACATATAAGATAAAATATCCATTATAATAACAACAACAATTTTAAGTAGAGTTTCCACATAATTAATGGCTTTGAAACATACACAAGAGTAGAACACTTATCTTTTATGAAAACTACAACTAGCTACTAATATAATATGTTCCTCCTAGTCTTAGGCACTATTGTGCTAAGTCTCTCAATAGAAAACCAACCTCGAAGTTGGGGCTATGACACCACAAGGGAAAACTATGGCACTTCTCTCATCCCAAAAACCTTCCAATGTTCAAGTTGATCACTCAACTATCCATCCTAATCATGAACTCTCTTTTCCCCCTCAACCCACACAACACAAGAGGGGATCCCCCTTCTCTACAATTGTGGTCCCTTGGGTTAAATCCCTCTTTTAGGGCTCCAATGCAAGCTATCTAGGAAAATATCTTTGTTAAGACATCAAGGATGCTTCTACAGCAGTTTTGCAGTAGTTTTCCATGAAATTCAACTCTCTATAATGTTTCCCTTCTTAAGCTAGGATAGTCATACCAATTGGTAATGATGGAATGGAAGAATGACCTCAAGTCACGAAGCCCATATTTTGTATGCATGACTGTATCTTAACAATGGGCACTATGTTAACTACTTCCCAACTACTATGTACAAATCCCAAGGTCGATATCCTTTAAATCAATAAAAAATTATGTACTTCATAATGTAATATTATAATAATTAATATTAGTTTGGCCAACTTAACTCCTCTTATTCCCCTATCATGAAGTCTTGACCTTAAAGAGAACCACTTTGAAAGCCCTCTTTATATTCATCAGATAAATGTATCAGTCATAGCCTCCTATACTCTTTGTATCCCATTATATTATCAATTATATTACATACATTAACACTTAACCATATCATCAACCTTACTCATTTATATATTCATTATGCACTATTATATTAAAAATTTAAAAATATTATATAAAACTGTATGATATAACACTTTACTACACCATATAAGAGCAACATATGAAAGTGATCAAACAATAACAATGCTAAACATCCATGTGACTTAGTTTAATTCTATAAATGATATTTCCGTACTCTATGAGAATTTATCCTTACAAGTATTGTACTTGTAAAGAGGAAACCATTATCAAAAGTATCATCATGTGGTAGTGCTAAGATCCTCAACATTGATCTAAAACTTCTATAGAAATAGTGATGGAACTTTACATTGGAATATACTCATAAAATATCAACGATCCACATGGAATGGTGACCACTTCAACATCCTCGCAAAGAAAATATAATAACAATTAAAATCCCAAGACATCAAATGACTCGCTGCTACTTTTATTTACGTCCACCACGAAAGGCCACGAGTGGGTCCCACCATGAGGAGCGTGGGCGAACATTGGAGCCCACATTGGTCCCCACACTTTCCGACGGAAGTACACGTGGTGGCGCAGCTCTTCCCCACGGGCCAGGCTAGCCATCGGTATTGTCACTACCCACCGTCGTTTCAAAACATGGAATCAAATCCGATGGTGATATCGAAATTATGAGGCACAACCATTTAAAAAAAGGGACATATTTTATATTTATATTTTTGTGTGGTTGAGTTTATTTATAAGAGGGATTGAAGTTGACATTTGTATGTAGGTATTAAAACCATGTGTCATTTGTGTGAGTTTTATATCATTTTGGTGACAATATTTTGTAGGTAGGTAAACTATTTTTGCATTCGGGTGCTTAGGCTTGATCAAATTTCACATAATTTTGGTGACGTTATTTAGTAGATGAGCAAAGTGTTCTTTCATTCAACATTAGGGTTGGCCTTAATCTAGGCTTAAGCCTAGTTTCCCTGAGAGCCAGATAGATCTCGTTAATAAAGGATTGTGGAGGTGATTGCAAAAATTAACTAACCGATATTGAGAGTGAACATGAATAAATTTTAAAAGTGAGAAGAGTGTGGGGTAGGGCTTGAATTTAAAATCAACTAAGGTTTGAAAATTTTGTTAAATGTATCAATCAATTTATCAAATTTGTTAAATGGGATATGTTAGGCGTTCGAGTATATTTAACAAATACATTCTTTCCTTATAAAGAATTGTGTCATCAAATGTCATCTCGAATGTGGAACAAAATTGTTCATTTTACTTGCATTTCAATCACATTTTTTCCTTGGAACAAAAAATACATTTTTGAAAATTGTTTTACCTACACATTATATAGATAAGTATTAATGTTTCACATTTTTATGTTTTTATGGGCATATTTTCCAGTCAATTTTGTCCAAAACCTAATAGAGATTTGTTGGAATTACATGTTTGAGCTATGTGGTCTGTACATTACAAGTGTCTTAAAGGGTTTTTCAAGGTGTTGAATCCTTTATGCAATAAAAAAGAAAATTTAAATAACGAAAAATCTCACCAAGAATTGTATCACCAAATTTCGGTCAAAAAGGGAAAAATGTAGACTAATTATATTGCACTCAAATTATACTAAATCAGATTTTGAATTAAGTGTAGTATAAGGGTTGTACATTTTTTCCATTTCTCGAGTATCTTTTCAAAATCCTATAAACTAGCAATTGCACCGGGAGGTGCAAGGGAACGCTGAAAGGAGGAGTCGTGAATCTCATTGCAGTACATGTAAGGGCCACATAAACTCCCTTTACTCGCAGCGGATTAATTTTTTGGAGTTTTATTAAACATACATATGTGTGCAATCAACAGCGATCACTTTATCAGGACTTTAAACAAAGCGTAAATATTCCCAAACAACATGCCTACAAGCGGAACTGTGGTTCTACAATCCCACAATACAGTGACCAATCACGGCGCATCGCGTATCAGCAAACTTAAAAAATAATGTTAACAGCAAACATATAATCCTGCTGATGCAAAGTGGCGATGACGATGTCGCATCACAACATAAGAACTTTTATAACTTATCGCATTTCGCTTGCCCGCAAGTTTAACTCGTATACCAATAATGGTTAAACCATAAATCATGCGATGTGTGATAAGCGCTAATGCGGTATGTCGACATGTGGCCCTTCTCCTCATCGCATCGCAAGAAATATAACTTACGCAGCCAAGTCTTAACGCTATCCGGTAAAATTTGCGATGTGCGAATTTGTGATTTTTCGTCCACCGTTGATCTGCGACCAGATCTAACGGTCAACACTGCTCACCCTCCATTGCATCGCAAGTTATATCATTTACCTTGCGATGTGATCTCTGTCGTTTAATCTAAAAAAATTCAATTCTGAGATTCGATCCTCGCCATCCAATTGCCTCCTATTGTAACATTAATTGATTTTGATAAGTTAGCATGGTAGTTTAAAAAATAAAAAAATTAAATCGCAAGTTAGAACATGGATGAAAAAGAAAAAATTTTAAAAATGTTAGGAAAGCATGAAATTAAAAAAAAATGCTAATGCTTTAGTGTTTAAAATGAGAAATGGTCGCCTGTTTAAATGCGCCAGATTTTCAAAATGTAAAGTTTTAATTTCTGTACGTTAAAACCTTTGAAAAAGGGTTTGATCTTAATTTATTAAATTGATATATATATATATATATATATATATATATATATATATATATATGCACATATAATTTTATTATAAGGTTGCTAAATGACAAAGCGGTGGTATGTTTTGACGGCAGATCTCGAGCTCTCCTAAGATCCACGACGGAGATCAACTTCGCGTGCCCCGGTTTGTTGGGAAGGGGGGGGGGGGGGGTTCGAACTCGGGTATTAATGGTCGGCCTTCTTTGCTATGTGAAAGCGACACAGTATCATAGCACCCTCCACCTTAAACCAGAAACCGGGAGGTACACCCCCCCCGAAATCCACCTTTGGTTTTCATCCACTGACGACTATTTGTTCCCGCGCCAAATCTGTTGTCGACCAATCAATCCTCTCCCTCCATGTCACTTTTCCGTTAGTCCCCAACGATCCATTATACCGTTAATCCTCCCGTTGTGAAACAGATTTTTTCCTAGACCGTCAATTGGACCGTTATGCAATTAAAATTCATTAGACTGTTAGCCATAACCATTAAAGTAGAAGTGCAGTCCATAAAATTACCAACAACCTCTCGTTCTTTACTTTACATTGTCGATCAAATTCCTTTCATCCTTCATTTCATTTCACAGTGAACTGCCATTTCTGCAAACACCCTTCATATTCCTGAAACCCTGTCATCATTTCTTTAACCCGAGCTTCAAAGTCTTGTACTAGTATATATCAATCAAGCATGGAACCTAATGATCTAGGTGGATATTGGTGGCCACCCACCTATTCCACTTGGGGCCCCACCATTGTCTCTTTCAGTTTTTCACTTTCGGCACAACTTACTATTTTTGGCAGTTTTTCAGGTCCTAAACTTCTGGAGCCATTTTGAGGCCCTAAACGACGTTTTTTGGGAAAAATGAGAGCGACACAAAGTATATTTCTCACATAAAAATTTGTATTCTTCAGATAGATCTTTCTAACAAGGTATGGTGCATGTCAAACGAAGATCGTATGCCAAAGTTACGTCCCCGGGAAGTTGAAACACCAATTTACCCAAATGAGGCCCATAGTTTTGGCACTTCATCTCCTACGGTTAGGGTTTTGGATGTTTAGGGTTTTCCATTGTTTCTAAATAATAAATAGGCCCTCGAGCCTCATTGTAACTCAGTTTAGAGGCCTGTAGCCGCCACATCTATTCTTAGATATAAGCAACCAGTGCCCTAGCTAGTTTATTTCTATTCTGTCTATAAGCAAATTTCAGTTCTTTGATATTAATAAATGAAGTGTTATTTCTGCTACATATTTGTATTTATGGTTACATTTGTATTCTGTTGCGTTCCTGCATAAATATGGATCAGTGGTATCAGAGCGGTCTGCTTTTTCTCAATCCTTCTTTGCATGTCCCCAACGAGGTCGGGGTATAAGGAGTTGGGGCTCGATCTGGTTGAACCTTTGCAAGATCAACCTCGCAAACCCCGAAGGCCGCCCATGGGGGATGAAAAGAAATATGAGGGAGCAAGATATCCTATCAAAAGATTACTCGAGGAGGCCCTCGAAAAACAAAGGAACACGATGATGGATAACTTTGACCAGATCCTTCAACGACTGCCCACCGGCAGCGCATCTGCATCCAACAGCCACTCTGGAGGTGCAACTCCCTTTAAGGTACAAGTAAATTTTGACATTCCCATATTTGAGGGTAAAATAGATGCAGATGTTGTAGATATATGGTTGAATCTATTAGAAGGATATTTCTCGTTTCATGACTTTTTCGATCGGGAGAAGATTATTTTTGCACTCCGCAAAGCTACCCCCCATGTCAAGGACTAGTGGGAAACCTACTGTGAGAAAAAGGATGAGACGGAACCCTCTCTATTCTCAGCCGTACCCACTTGGAATTCTTTCTGAGATGCCATCAGGGAACAATACTATCCCATGGGGAGCTATGAGGAGAAGTACATACAATGGACCACGCTGTGGCAACAAAGGGATCAAGATGTGCATGAGCTGATGAATTTGTTCCATACCCTGTGCACAAAGTTGGGTATCAAAGATTCAAAGAAATATTTGGTGCTAAATTATCGCAGTTGTCTACACAGATACAATCAGGAGGAAATGGAGTTCCTCGACATATCCTCGCTTGGTACTTCATAACGATATGCTGCCAAGATTGAGCAGAAATTCAAGTAGAAGAAGCGAGACTTTGGATCTGCGAATCAAAAGCAAGGGAAAGGTGCCCCCAAACCACAAAAAAAAGGACAAAGCCAAGGCATGGAGGCCCAAGACAACCTGCCAAAGCCATAAGCAAAGAAAAACACCACGAAGCCAAAGAAGGACACGAGAAAGTGGTGGGGGTTCCATAAGAGCTCCACTCACAACACAAGTGAGTGTCGGGCCAAGCAATCACTCGTGGCCGAGATGAGGGCTTTTGAATTAGATGCATGCTCTAACTCTGAATCAGAACCTAACAAGGGGAATGACAAAGGGAAACATATTATTGATGCAGAGCCCAACGCCACTGTTGCCATTGCGAAGATCCAGAAGGAGGAACCGGAAGATCCAGAGGAGGCAGAATGTCTCTTCCACTCCTAGATGTGGGTAAAGGGTTCCCCGCTACAGTTCATTGTCGACAATGGGAGCCAAAAGAACCTCATTTTAAAAGATGTCGTGAAGCGGTTGGGCTTGCCAACCACAGCGCACCCACATCCATACACCATTGGGTGGCTTCACTAAGGACGGGATCTTCGTGTTAGCCAACAGTTCCGCCTTCCCTATAGCATCGAGCCCTTCACAGATGAGGTATTATGTGACATTACTCCTATTGATGTTTCTGATGTATTATTAAGCCAACCATACTTGTGGAAGTGACATGTTGTGTATGAGTCACCGCCTCGCGCTGTTATTATTACCTTAGGAAATAAGTTGTATAGGATACAAGAGGTACCACTGCCTACCACTATCTCTCTGGTTACTGCAAAACAATGAGGTAAGCTCATTTCCTAAACCAAGAAAAAAATTTTCCTAATGATCTGCCCCCAGGGCAAGAAGAATATTGTGGCCACAACCTCCAGACATGGCTCCTCTGCACGACAACAACAAATGGACAAGGTTGTGGAGGAGTACGAGGACATTTTCACCTCACCCACAGGCGTGCCTCTGGATTGTCAAGTCAAGCACCCCATTGATCTGACCCCAGGTGTGCCGCTACCCAATGGAAAGATCTATCGGCTCTCTGTTCTCGAGAACGATGAAATCAAGAGGCAGATTCAAGAGTTGTTGCAGAAAGGTCACATTCGACCAAGTTCATCGCCCTCTGGGAACCCAATCGAGTTAGTACAGAATATGGATGGGACTTAGAGAGTCTGGATTGATGACCTTCTAGACAAGGGGTGAAAATATTTCATCAAGATCGACTTGAAGTCTGGGTATCACCAAGTACCCATCAAACCCTCCAATGTGTGGAAGACTGCCTTCAAAGCGAAGGAGGGCCTTTTTGAATGATTGGTCATGCCTTTCGGGTTAACGAATGTTGCCGCAACCTTCATGAGGTTGATGGATGACATCTTGAAGCCATTCACCAACTCATTTGTAGTAGTGTACTTGGATGACATTCTGATCTTCAGCCAGACTTGGGAAGAGCACCTCCACCACATCTGACAAGTCCTCCAAACACTACGGCAACACAAGTTGTGTGCCAATTTGGAGAAGTGCACTTTTGGCATGACCCAGGTTCAATATCTGGGATACATTATTGATGAAAGGGGGGTGCATGTGGATCCAACCAAGATCCAAGTCATTCGAGACTGGCCAGCCCCAACCACTCTAACTGAGCTTCGTAGCTTTCTGGGTCTTGTTAATTTCTACCACAGGTTCGTGTTTTGATTCTCTCATATCACTTGGCCCTTGAGTCAAGTCACCAAGGGAGGAGTGAGAGAAAAATTCTTTTGGTTAGAATCTCAAAAAAAGGTGTTCATGGAATTGAAACATCACCTCTGTTCTGCCCCAGTGCTCACATTACCATACTTGCAACAACCATTTGAGATCAAGACAGATGCCTCTAACTATGCTATTGGGGCAGTTCTTACTCAACAAGGGCATCCAGTGGCATATCACAGTGAGACATTCTCCGACACAGTTCACAAGTATCCCACTTATGACAAAGAAATGTATTCCATTGTGTAGGCTTGTCGACAATGGAAGCTTTACATTTTGGCGAAGGAAACAATCATCCACACAGACCACCGAACCCTGTAGTTCATACAAACACAAGGGAAGTTGCAGAATGATCGCCATCAGAAGTGGTCCACATATCTGCAACAGTTTCATTTGAACATCAAGTATAAAAAGGGTAGCACCAATAATGTTACAGACTACCTCGGATGACCACTGATCGTGGCACTAACTACCATTCTCAACTCTTGTGGGCATGAGGCTTTTGATTGGCTGCTTATCTACAAGAGAGATCCAGAATTCAGCCACACATACAAGGCACTCTTGGGGGGTATGCATGTTCCAAACTTTCACCTCAAAGATGCACTGTTATGTCACCTGGGACACCTTTGTGTTCCTTCAAGAGAGCGTGCGAAGATGATATGGGAAGCACACTACAGTTGAGTCGCTGGGCATTTCAGGGTCGAGAAAATAGTGGTAGTAATGTAGAAGTATTTCTATTGGCCGAACCTTTGACAAGATGTCGGGAAGTACATCAAATCCTGCACTGCTTGTGCCATTTCCAAACCAACCATCAAGAAGCAAGGCCTCTATACTCTGCTACCTACCCCTAGTCGACCTTGGGAATCCATCTCCATCGATTACATGTCAGGCCTTCCTTCTACTAAGCATGGAAATGATTGTATTTTCTTGGTCGTCGACAGATTCTCGAAGATGGCCATTATGGCGGCCTGCAAGAAGAATATCAAAGCAGAAGCCATTGTTAAACTCTTCTTTGAACAAGTGTGGGTGCACTTTGGGATCCCATAGTCTATCATATTAGATTGTGACAACAGGTTCCTCAACACATTTTGGTCCAGGCTCTAGTCAATGTTGGACACCAAGCTCACCAAGTCCACAACTTTCCATCCCCAAACTAATGGCCAAACAGAGGTCGTCAACAGGATGATTATACACATTCTACGCATGTACAATTCAAAGCATCCACGCACATGGGATGAGATCCTCCCCTATGTACAACACAGTTATAATCAGGCTCTCCACAGCTCAACCAGCCACAGCCCCTTTCAGGTGGGTTTGGGATTCCAGCCACTATGTCCCATTGACGTAGCCATGCCATTTGCGGCTACTCAGGCCAATTTGGCTCATGTCCAGTTTGAAGCTGACAAAGTGAATAGGTTCATCGAGCACATTCAGCACATCCGCCAACAAGTTCATGACATATTGGACATGTTAGCCACCTATGAATTTTTTGTCAAGCAAACAGGTGGCTAAATTTCTTTGAGCCTTCAAGAGATACATTTCCTATGAAAATATCTCATCCTTGAAGCCTTTGTGTGTCCTTTGCCTATGAAAAAATTCTCACTGTTGTTTCCATCCAAAAAGCCTCACTGTCTATGAAAAAATTGTGCCCAGAAAGGCCTCCTTCTACCCCTTGTATCTCTGCAAAATTTCCCATTTTAACCCTCTTTTACCCTGTTCAAAGTTTCCCTTTAACCTCAAAAATCCCTCCTAAGTTTCCCAAACCATCTAATTCTTCCTTTTAAACCAAGTGAAATCCCTTCACCTGGCTTCAAAACCCCTTTATTCCCCTACTGGAACCCTGGTTTATCCTTTAAAATGTTGTTTTTTAAGCCAAAAAACCCATTTTTCTACCATATACAGGCTTAGCCCTTTTGGCAAGCCCCTTAAAAACTTCCCCTCCATGCAACCTAGTGCTGGAACCAAACGCTAAGTCTCGAAGCGCTAATCGCAATCGAAACTTTCGACGAGCGCATGTCTTTTTGTTACATCAAATATCCGATGCAATTGGCTCCTTATTCATATAAAACCCTTCCCCGATGCGATTTTCCTTTGTATTTCATTAAAAACCTGTTTTTCTATGTTAAAAGGAAAACTCGCCAGTTCATTGTTTTAGTCATTCTCGACTGTTAATCTAATCCAATCAAATGATCATCGGGATCTCGCATCGGAGATTTCATTGGGTGCGTTGGGATATTTTATTGCCCCTCCCGATTGGTGATCTTCCGATGAGTTTCCAACCGTCGATCTTTTCCGCCATTCCCAGATCCGATGGTCCGTGCAAATCCCACCACGCTCCCTAAACATTCCACTGCTACCCTCCGCTACAATCTCCACCGTCAAACCCGTTCCAGATCTGACGGCCATCGCAAAAGCGCTAAGATTGGGCATCGGAGGTTCTTAAAGTATCACCCCTTCGTTTCACCAATTGATGAACCCCGATTGAATGACAGTCGTTGATCTGTCACCGATCCAATGGTTCAGATGTAATCGCTTTATCGCCCATCGGAGGTTTGGCCCCTGCCTCCTCTGATTCTGATTGGATCTCAGCCGTGCATCCCTCTTGGTCCAATGGCCAGGATTAATCCCACCCACTAACCAACTCCTCCGCCTGTGTTTCTCCTCTGTAGATCTCAGCCGTCCGTCTCATTTAATCTGACAGCCTACTTTTCTCCCACCCTTTCCCTTTGACCTTTTGCCTCCGCTTTCCTCTTAAATCTCTACTGTTGATCTCTCAATGATCCGATGGCCATCGCAACATCGCTCGATCGCCAATCGGGAAATCTTTGTGTGCCACTTCTTGTTTCCCCCGATTACGATCCTTTGAGAAAATCACAACCATCCGTTTGATCCAAATCGATGACCCACAATGCATCGCATTCTCCATTGACATTTTTTCATCGCGCGAACGTAGAACTTCATTGTGTCATCTTAACCGTCGATATCCTCCTGAGATCTACGGTCCATATTCCATTGCCCTCTGCCCACACTGGGTCCCACCATTCTAACCCATTCCATATGTTTTTTATCACATCTCCACCATCGATCATTACCTCCAGATCTGATCGAACGGTCCACATGCATTTCTCCACCAAACCTTCAGCAGATCATATTTCCACTGTTTCACTGCATTTTTCAGCCATATCCCATTGCATCTACCATTTCCACCATGCTACGTTGCCATCCTCACATCATTCCACTACATCCATACTCCTCATGCATGGATTTCTTAACATATTTGTGTGTTTTTGCAGGGTACAGGCGCTGGAAACCACCATTGTTCACAATCACTATTATAGTGACACAAAACGCAGAGAAGGCCATTTTTAGAGCCAGAATTTGCAGGGAAGACTCTTGATCGTGTTTTAAATGAATATTTTATTCATATCATGGGTATTAAGTCCATTAAAAAACCTCCTGGGCCATTAAAATTGCAAATTCACAGACAAAGACAGTCATGGAGCAGCAAAGAGTATCAGTATAGGATTGAAGAATTTTAAAGCCTCTAATTGAAGATTTTAAGCTTTAATTAGCTGTTCAAAGGGCGAATTCACCATATTTAATACCTTATGATTAACACAAAAGGCCTAATGAGGCCTACTACATAGAAAACAACACTATTAGTACTTCACATCAACAGAAGTTTCCTCCCGAGAAAGGACAAAGTACCCATACTATTTTTATTCTACATCGTGTTCCTGAGAAGATTTCCACCCTGACAGCTGTCCTAATGCTACCAGAGCATTTTTTATGAAATATGGCAGACCTCAAAGTCATTTATCTACCTTTTTATTTATGCACTAGAGTACTACAGAGTACTGCAGCCAAAGTACATCAAGAACATACCTGGAGTAAATTTCAGCCTGTCGAAGACCACTCTTTCTTCCAAAGAGTACCAAGAATCAATGTATTGATATTAAGACAGAATGGGCCTCGAGCCACTCTTCTTCTTCTATTTTAATGCTTCATTTAGCATTTCACCCACCTCCTCTGCCTCTTTTCAGCTATAAGAACTCAAGAAAAACACATTGTAAGGGTTGTTGTTTGTTATTATCAATCGGAATACTGTGAATTGTAAGTTGTTTCTCTTAAGATATAGTTCTCTTTGTAAAGTTGTAAGATAGGCTGAGGAAGATGTTTTCAAGCTGAATATCAAGCTATTGGAAATGTTGTACATCACTGGTGTTGCTCTTTAACATGACAAGCACATTTCTTTGGATCCTGATTTAAAGCAGCGGTGATGTTTTCCTACTTTGTATCTGTTTTCCTTCTGTAATTCATTTCATTACACTTCTTTGGTACGCCTCAGAAATCTAGCATAGGATATACCCTTCATGGTACCCTATGTTTATACTCTCCCTACCTCTGATGTTTTCTACTCATTGTGTTATCTGAGCACTCATTCAAGTTAATTTAACCAGTGTAGTGGCTAATATTTAATGCTAGCTGATGTATGAATTAATGAATCTGTTCTTAGATGTTTTGGTTGGGTTTTAATTGAAAGAATTGGGATACTGGGAGTTTAGAATGTTGGTTTTGTCTTACTGGGGTATTTTTCAATCAATTGAACCTTTCTAAGTTCCCTTAAGTTGGATGTCAAAGCATTGAGAGTTCAAAGCCTCTCTCTGATCTCAGGCCTTCACCTTGTGTTTAAATCTTTTATGTTTCCTTTGTCTGAAGAGTTAGCCTTTTAGGAGGTGGATCATAGGTGTCTAATGGCATGCCCTGTCCCTGGATCTGTTTCCTAAGTGGTCATCTTAGAGTTTTCCTTGTCATTCACCTTCTTTCCCTATCATTTCATACCACACTATCATCTTTAAGATCCAATGCTTTAGATGAATAGCCCAATTGAAAGCCTTGAATACTAAATAGCAAGTAAACCCTTTCCTGACTCCATTGCCCAATGGTCTCGAGTGTTATCTGAATTATCTTTCCTTTGCCTAAAATCCTCTTTGCTCATACTTTGTCTTGTATTGAACCCTTCCTTCCAGTTTCCCAACAACCAAACAAACAATCAAACAAAACAAACCTCGTGCCTTATAACTAGCCTAAAACCTTTAAACTGAACTTCAAATACATATACCTTTGCCTTTATAGAGAGATCCCTCTCTGGACCTAGGAGGTTTAGATCCTAAGGTCTATAAGTGGTTCTGATGTTGTCTCATCTTTTGGTATTGCCAAAATTGCCAAAACATGGGAACTCCAACATAATGGCGACTCCGCTGGGGACGCTTTGAGTAAAACACACCTTTAAACACTTCTAAGACTCAAAGAAGACCATAGTAGCCTATTTTGGTGGTTAATCACTGTGGTGGACAGTATACCTTCTTGAAACATTCTAAAACTTCCACCTGGCGACTCCATAGTTCCTTAATGATTAAAGACTCCACTGGTGATCAGTAGGCCTGCTGATTATCTTGGTTCACATAAGACTCCACTGGGAGACTAGCCTTCATTACAACATCAGCCATATTAGAAGTGACAAGTAGGATTAAGCTTCTTTTTTAGCAGACAAGCATTCTGGCTTCAAGAACCATTCATACAAGAGCTTTTCCTAACCCAAACCCACCTGAAATAGTTGACAACCCTGAGAACATTCTCAGGAAATATCCCACACCTAAAAGACCAACTATTTCCAGACATATCCATAGAGCTAACTCTGCACCAGAAGACTTTACAGCTCTATCAGATAATCATTTTGACCTAGACCTACCAAACAGTTTATCAAGAGCCAGGTCATTCAACAGTCTAGACCAATTAGACCTTGAGCTTCCAGGTGCACCCCCTCACAGTGGTCAACCTATTAGGGATAGAGAGACCCCTCCATCTACACCTCCAGATATTCATTTCATTCAAAACTTGGGGCTCTGTCATCCTAAATTAGCTCAATAGAGTGTTGCTGGTCCTAGCATTCCTATCATCCACATACCTATTGCTCAAGCCAATCCTTTACTGCCTCAAATTACCATCATGGCAGCCTGGTATGCACCTCTGGTGTTACCTCGGCCTCTAGTGCCCTTTCCCAATGATTACCAATCAAAAATCCCACATTTCATTGCGAAAGAGTCTACCACGGCTCAACACCATGTAGACAGGATGGAAGATTCCTTTGACTATATGGAAATAGATGATGAGACAGTCAAAATGAGAATCTTTTCCCAGAGTTTGGGAGGAGATGTGAAGAAATGGTTTAAAGGCCTACCTCCTAATAGTATCCATGATCTTCCCTCTTTATATCAGTCCTTCATAAACAAATTGGAAGTCAAGACCAATCCTCTCCAAATCTTAGCAGAATACAAGAATCTTAAAAGAATTGTAGGAGAGAGTGTCCATGACTATTCTACAAGGTTTAACAGCATTTACAATGCTCTTCCTCCACATATGAAACCTCCCCAAGGTATGGCTCTTGTGAAATATCTCGAAGGCTTTGATGCTGACATGGCCTACCAGCTTAGGGAGAGAGATTACAACACATTGGAAGATATGAAAAAGGGAGCAGTAAGTGTAGAGGCTAACCTGATTGAAAATAAAGCCAGAATGAGGGATGAGAAAAGGGTAACATACAGAGATGACACATCAGCTTCCACATCCGATCCAAAATATGACAGTCTAGCCAAAACCATGGATAGACTAGGAAAAATGGTGGAAATTTTTACTGTCCAAGTTAGTAGTCAGAACAGAAACCAAAACCATAACTAGAACCAGAAATTTAGGAGAAACAACCCTCCTAACAGACAGAGGGACTCGGATCAACAAGTCATACCCACATTTCAAGAGAACTTCCTTGATGAAGATGAGGGGATAATAAAAGAGTCCGAGGGAACCACAATAAACATGGTGGAAATAGACAATTCAATCCACAACTGTTCCACAGGAGACAACCAGTCCTCACACTCATATTGGGATGAGGAAAGGTTAGAATCTGAGGATTATAGACAGGGGTTTGAAAATTCCATCATGCAGGTCTGAGAACAGTATGAACTTAGAAGCAAAAAGAGCTTAGACACTTCCAAACCCAAGGCTTCCGAGATTACCATTAAGAAAAGACCTGATAAAACTTCTAAAGTGACTGCTGAAAGTAGCAAATCATCAGCTGAGAGTTCTGGGAAGAACAAAGAGAAAGAAAACCAAAATACTAATAAACAAAGTCAAAAAACCAGTAGCACTAGCACTGCCGTTAGTGTTCCCGATAAAACAACTACCAGCACTGTACATAGTGAGAATCAACACACTGATTATGCCACTAAAGTAGTGGCTAACAAAACAGAGTTGAGTCTTACAAAGAGCCAGTCTCCCTTCAATTTGGAGAGTGAGATTGCTAAAATTAAAATTTATGTTTCACTCTCTGAGCTGGCCACTCAGGATGTATATAAGGGCCAAATTTTGAAAGCTTTAAATCTAGGTGAAAGTAGTGACACTGTCAATCTAAGTGATGATCAACCAGCCCTTTTTTTTGGTTCAAAGATCAAAGGGAAGTTTCAGGAAGGGGTGGTGCCTCCTTTTTATATCAGTCTCAATATTCATGACAAGATCCTTCACAACACAATGCATGACTCTGGGGCTTCACACAACCTAATGCCTAAGGTAGTTATGGAGAGGTTAGGCCTAGAGATAACTCGTTCTTATAAAGATTTGTATTCATTTGAATCTAGTAGAGTGAAGTGCCGTGGCCTAATCAAAGATCTGTGTGTGAGCTTGACCCAAATTCTAGCCAAATGTATGGTTATGGATGTTGTAGTGGCAGATGTGCCACCTAAGTATGGCATGTTACTATCGAGGTGATGGGGAGCCAAGCTGCAAGGTACAATGCAGATGGATGGCTCATATGCCACAATCCCTGTCTTTAGCCAGCTTAGGAGACTGTATAGAGGCACAAATGAAATTCCTGGTTAGCAGCCCTGAAAAGCCTAAAAATTCACCTCTGTACTCTGTACATACAGATCTGGATTCCTTTATCCTCTACAATGATGAATCAGAGCTAGGAGATAGAGATGCATACAATAGAGTAGAACCCATGGATTTTAACATAATGGCCACTCTGGACTTAGAAGGAAATGAAGAAGAAACCTTTAGACAGTGCACTGACTCTGAAACTCAGTGTGAACAAGAAATAGAATGTGGACAGCCAATTAGTCCTCTCTCTAAACTACATACACATCACGAAGAACAAAAAACTCCACACCGCGATGAAGACCCCGTAATACAACAGACCAGTGAAACCCACGTTAGGGAGGAAAATAATAATAAACCTGAAAATGATCCCGTATGGAGAATGAATTTCTATGGGTCTTGCACTAGAAAGATTGCAGGGGCGGGGGTGTGGTTACATAACACAGAGAGTGACTATGATGAGAGTCATGCCTTCAGTCTGAACTTAAAATGTACAAATAATATTGTAGAGTATGAGGCTCTCATCCTGGGCTTGAATCTATTGAAGAAATTAGGAGCCCATAGGATAGCTGTACACGGAGACTCTGAGTTAATCATAAAATAAGTGAACTGAGAGTACACTGCGAGACACCCTAGATTGAGAGCATACAGGAAGGATGCTATGGATTTATTGAAAACCTTTGTAGAGTATGAACTAGTGTTTGTTCCTAGGAGTCAGAACATAATTTTTAATGGATTAGCCTACATAGCTAGTTCATATCATAAAACTCCCAGTGACAAACAAATCATCATTCAGACCAAATACAGACCTGCAGTGCCTGATAATGAAAAATATTGGCAGGTTTTTTAGGGCGACAAGCAGATTGAGGATTTCTTGATTGGTAGGAATGAGTTTGAGTTCTCGGATTCAGACTCAAAATCCGATGATAGTTGCCTAAGCGAAGAACCCTTGGGCGAAGAAAAATCACCTCCTGACATTGAAATAAATGTGTTAACTAAACAACTTGGAAATCCAACCGAAGAATATAAGAATGCAGATAAAGAGGAAATAGAGGTGCTGCAGTCTAAAGATAAGAATATACCTAGAGGATTGGAACCTTTAGAAGACCTTTTTTATTTTGACGACGTAGCAAAAAAACCCACTATAGAGCACTCAGACTCTGATGTCGAGGAATGCAACATAGGCACAAAATATAAGCCTAAGATGATTAAACTGGCTAAGTCCTTGCCCGCAGACATGAAAAATAAATATATTGACCTATTTAAATAATTCATCGACGTATTTTCTTGGAGCTACGAGGACTTAAAAGCCTATGATACAGACATTATACAGCACAAGATCCCCTTGAAAGAGAACCAAAAACCCTTCAGACAGAAACATCGTAGAATTAACCCGAAACAACTACCTCTAGTCGAAAAGGAAATAAAAAAGATGGACGAGGCAGGAATTATAGTGCTTGTGAGGTTCTCCGATTGGGTTTCCAACCTTGTAGCTGTGAGAAAGAAGACAAGTGAGATTAGACTGTGCATAGATTTCAGGAACCTTAACAAAGCTTCACTTAAAGACAATTACCCTTTACCAAAGATGGAACATATATTGTAGAGGGTAGTTCGCTAAAAAATGATCTCCCTGTTAGATGGTTTTTCAGGTTATAATCAAGTATTAGTACTCCCAGAAGACCAACTCAAGACAACTTTTACCACTCCATGGGGCACTTTTATGTACGTAAAAATGCCTTTTGGATTGATGAATGTTGGTGCGACCTTCCAACGAGCAATGGACATAGCCTTTTCGGAAGAAATAGGGCACTTCATCGTCATCTATCTTGATGACATAACAGTCTAGACCAAAACTGATGAGGAGCACCTAAAACATCTAAGAAGAGTCTTTGAAAAATGTAGAAGGTTCGGTCTATCATTAAATCCCAAGAAGACTATATTCGAGCTTCAAGAAGGAAAGCTTCTGGGCCATATTATATCGGAGAAGGGAATTAATATAGATCTGCAAAGAGTTGAGGTAATACTACAGATCACACACCCGAGAAACATAAAAGAGTTACAGTCCTTTATTGGGAAAATTAACTTCTTACGGAGGTTTATTCCCAACTTAGCTGAGCACCTCAGGAATATGACTAACATGCTTAAAAAAGGTGCAGGGGTTAAGTGGACTGTAGAGGCTAAACAATATTTTGAGTTAGTTAAACTTGCACTCACCTAGGCACCTGTCCTAATTAGCCCAGATTTCTCAAATATTTCCTGATATTTTCCTTTTCCTCCGAGCATACAGTGGCTGCAGTTTTGCTGCAGAAAAATTCAGAGGGGATGGAACAGCCTATTGCTTTCTTCAGCAAGGCTCTGAGGGATGCACCCTTGAAATATAACATAATGGAAAAACAGCCCTATGCCTTGGTAAAGGCCTTGAAATACTTTAGGATGTATATATTGCATTCTCACATCCGTGCCTACGTGCCAAACATAGTGGTTAAAGACATTTTGTCCCAAGATCCTGATGGAAAGAGGGGAAAATGGATTGTTGTAATATTAGAGTATGACCTGGAAATAAAACCCACAAAACTGATCAAAGGTCAGGGCTTAGCTCAGCTAATGGCTGAATCGAATTTGCAGGCCCTTGACATAAACATGATAGATGCCCTGGATGAGCATGAAGGATTGCCTGATCCTACTGTTGAAGAACAATTTCAAAACTCTCCTTGGTATTCTGATATCATGTATGTGCTCACAAACCTCAATGCCCCTCCCGATTTTTCAAAGACTAAAGCCAGATTCCTAAAGTTAAAAGCCAGAAACTATTGCATACTGAATGAATGTTTATACTGGAAAAATGAAAATGCCTTGCTGCTGAAATGTCTGCCTGAAACTGAAGCAAAGAGGGTAAAACATGAGTTCCATGCCGGAGAATGTGGAGGCCATTTAAACTGGAAATCCACTGCTAACAAAATTCCCAGAGCTGGCTATTACTGGCCTACACTTTTCAATGAAATCCATAAAATGATAATTGCCTGCCATAAGAGCCATATTTTCGAGGGAAAAAGAAAGCTCCTCCCTTTACCATTAAAACCCATTACCGTTGAGGCTCCCTTCCAACAATGGGGCCTAGATTTCATAGGAGAAATACACCCTGCTTCTTCTGCACAACACAAGTGGATCCTTACAACCACAGACCACTTCAAAAAGTGGATAGAAGCCATACCTTCTAGCAATGCCACAGATTCTATTATCATTAAGTTCCTAGAAGACCACATCCTCTCTAGGTTTGGCTACCCAAGAAAAATAATCACTGATAATGCTGCTGCTTTTGGATCCAAGAAAATGATTGATTTTTGTCACAGGTATCAAATAGCACTCGGCCATTCAACTGCTTATCACCCACAAGGTAATGGGTTAGCTGAATCATCAAACAAGAGCTTGGTGACCATCATCAAAAAACTGCTTGAAGAGAATAAGAAGTCCTGGCATAACAAGTTAGTGCATGCTTTGTGGGCTGACACGCTAACAACAAAGAAATCCATTGGCATGTCACCATATCAGCTTGTCTATGGAACAGAGGCGGTGTTTCCTACTAGCCTTGGGGTACCAGTGATTAAACTTATCCAAGAGATTTAGACAGAAGAAGACAACATGGTAAGGAGGATAAATCAAACAATTCATCTCCAACAAACAAGAGAAGAGTTCTATAACAGAGCTCTGAAAGTTCAGGAAAATATAAAGAATTTATTTGATAAAAGAACAAAATCTTGTGACTTCAAAATTGGAGATAAATTTTTAAAGTGGGACTCTAGGAGAGAAGACAAAGGAAAGCATGGCAAGTTTGACAGTTTGTGGCAGGGTCCTTACATCATCCAGGCCACTGTTGGTCCAAATGCCTTTTTTCTGCAAGAGCTATATGGTACAGAGCTGTTTGGGGGTCTTTTCAATGGCAGGATGCTCAAGCATTACTACTGTTGACTTCTTATTTTTGGTTTTCATTTCCATTGTAAATACCATTGCTCTGTTTTATTTTCAAGAAAAAGAGAAAATGTTTCAAAAACTAGAGAAAGAGAGGTTCAGACACGCTCAAAACTTGAACCTCGGAAGGGAAAATATTGGCTCTAACATGATCAAACCTGAGCCAAAGGAAGTAAATAATTTGGTTCTAATGCGCTCAAAATCTGAACCAGCAAAGGAAGAAAAAGGAATCAGCTCAGAAAGTGACTCTAACAAGCTCAAAACTTGAGTCACAAAGAAAAGAAGGATGTTCCGAAATTTTCAAGATTTCGAGCCTTCATATTTTCTTTTCAAATTTCTGCAATTTCAGTCCATGTGCAGCTGTCTTTATGCCTTGGATCCACGGCAAACTAGACTGTCTAATCCTAGTTTGACTGTTTTTAAATTTCTGTTGTAGAATGTAGAGAAGAAATCTGCTAGACAGTTTAATCCTAGCAAATATTAGATTAGGTAGAGAAGCTATGAGGCCAACAGTCTAATCTAGTCTCATGGAGGAATAAGGGTATAATTAGACTAGTTTGTTTTTCTGCTTTCAATAAAAAATGATGAGGAAGGTCTGCAAATTCAAATGCACCTTGAAGAAAAAATGTTGGATTGTAGGATGGGTAGGTAGATTGTTTGGGGAATGTTTTCTGTTGATTAATTCCATCATGTTTGTACAACTAAATCAAATAAGTAAGCTGATTCAAAAATCAGGCATCCAGCCTACTCCAAAGATTTACTTTTTGAATTCTTGGTTCCTTCAAGAAGAAGCCATCCCCATGTGGAGCCACTGTTAGCCACCTATGAATTTTTTGTCAAGAAAACAAGTGGCTAAATTTCTTTGAGCCTTCAAGAGATACATTTCGTATGAAAATATCTCATCCTTGAAGCCTCTGTGTGTCCTTTGCCTATGAAAAAAATTCTCACTATTGTTTCCATCCAAAAATCCTCACTGTCTGTGAAAAAATTGTGCCCAGAAAGGCCTCCTTCTACCCCTTGTATCTCTGCAAAATTTCCCATTTTCACCCTCTTTTCCCTTGTTCAAATTTTCCCTTTAACCTCAAAAATCCCTCCTAAGTCTCCCAAACCATCTAATTCTTCTTTTTAAACCAAGTGAAATCCCTTCACCTAGCTTTAAAACCCCTTTATTCCCTTACCAGAACCCTGGTTTAGCCTTGAAAACGTTGTTTTTTAAGCCAAAAAACCCATTTTTCTACCATATACAGGCTTAGCCCCTTTCGGCAAGCCCCTTAACCACTTCCCCTCCATGCAACCTAGCGCTGGAACCAAGCGCTAAGTCCAGAAGCGCTAATCGCAATCGAAACTTTCGACGAGTGCATGTCTTTTTGTTACATCAAATATCCGATGCGATTGGCTCCTTATTCATATAAAACCCTTCCACGATGCGATTTTCCTTTGTATTTCATTAAAAACCCGTTTTCCTATGTTAAAAGGAAAACCCGCCGGTTCATTGTTTTAGCCATTCTCGACCGTTGATCTAATCCAATCAAACGATCATCGGGATCTTGCATCGGAGATTTCATTGGGTGCATTAGGATATTTTATTTCCCCTCCCGATTGGCGATCTTCCGATGAGTTTCCAACCGTCGATCTTTTCTACCATTCCCAGATCCGACGGTCTGCGCAAATCCCACCGCGCTCCCGTAACATTCCATTGTTACCCATCGCTGCAATCTCCACCGTCAATCCCATTCCAGATCCGACGGCCATCGCAAAAGTGCTAAGATCGAGCATCGGAGGTTCTTAAAGTGTCACCCCTTCGTTTCGCCGATTGATGAACCCTGATTGAATCACATTCGTTGATCTATCACCGATCCAACGGTTTAGATGTAATCGATTTATTGCCCATCGAAGGTTTGGCCCTTGCCTCCTCCGATTTTGATTGGATCTCAGCCATGCATCCCTCTTGATCTAACAGCCAGGATTAATCACACCCACTAACCAACTCCTCCACCTGTGTTTCTCCTCTGCAGATCTCAACCATCCATCTCATTTAATCTGACGGTCTACTTTTCTTCCACCCTTTCTCTTTGACCTTTTGCCTCCGCTTTCCTCTTAAATCTCCACCGTTGATATCTCAATGATCCGACGGCCATCGCGACATCGCTCGATCGCCAATCGGGAAATCTTTATGTGCCACTTCTTGTTTCCCCTAACTACAATCCTCTGATCAAAATACAACCATCCATTTGATCTAGATCGACGGCCCACGATGCATCGCATTCTCCATTCACATTTGTTCATCGCGCGACCGTAGAACTTCATCGTGTCATCTCAACCGTCGATCTCCTCCTGAGATCTACAGTCCATATTCCATTGCCCTACGCCCACACTGGGTCCCACCATTCTAACCCATTCCATATGTTTTTTATCGCATCTCCACCATCAATCATCGCCTCCAGATCTGATCGAACGGTCCACATGCATTTCTCCACCAAACCTTCACCAGCTCATATTTCCACTGTTTCACTGCATTTTTCAGCCATTTCCCATTGCATCTACCGTTTCCACCATGTTGTGTTTCCATCCTCACAGCATTCCACTGCATCCATACTCCTCATGCATGGATTTCTTAACATATTTGTGTGTTTTTGCAGGGTACAGGCGGTGGAAACCGCCATTGTTCACAGTCACTATTATAGTGATACAGGACACAGAGAAGGCCATTTTCAAAGCTAGAATTTGCAGGGAAGACTCCTGATAGTGTTTTAAATGAATATTTTATTCAGATCAGGGGTATTAACTCCATTAAAAACCTCCTGGGCCATTAAAATTGAAAATTCACAGACAGAGACAGTCATGGAGCGGCAAAGAGTATCAGTATAGGATTGAAGAATTTTAAAGCCTCTAATTGAATATTTTAAGCTTTAATTAACCGTTCAAAGGGAGAATGCACCAAATTGAATACCTTATGATTAACAAAGAAGGCCTAATGGGCCTATTGCATAGAAAACAACACTATCAGTACTTCACATCAGCAGAAGTTTCCTCCCGAGAAAGGACAAAGTACCCATAATGTTTTTATTCTACATCGTGTTCCTGAGAAGATTTCCACCCTGACAGAAGTCCTAATGCTACCAGAGCATTTTTTATGCAATATGGAAGACCTCAAAGTCATTTATCTGCCTTTTTGTTTATTCACTAGAGTACTGCAGCGAAAGTACATCAAGAACATACCTGGAGTAAATTTCAGCCTGTCGAAGACCACTCTTTCTTCCAAAGAGTACCAAGAATCAATGCATTGATATTAAGATAGAATGGGCCTTGAGCCACTCTTCTTCTTCTGTTTTAATGCTTCATTTAGTATTTCATCCACCTCCTCTGCCTCTTTTCAGCTATAATAACTCAAGAAAAACATATTGTAAGGGTTGTTGTTGTTGATTATCAATCAGAATACTGTGAATTGTAAGCTATTTCTCTCAAGATATAGTTCTCTTTGTAAAGTTGTAAGATAGGCTGAGGAAGATGTTTTCAGACTGAATATCAAGTTGTTGGCAATGTTGTACATGACTGGTGTTTCTCTTTAACATGACAAGCACATCTCTTTGGATCCTGATTTAAAGCAGTGGTGATGTTTTCTTACTTTGTATCTGTTTTCCTTCTGTAATTCATTTCATTACACTTCTCTGGTACGCATCAGAAATATGGCATAGGATATACCCTTGCATGGTACTCTATGTTTTTCTCTCCCTACCTCTGATTTTTTCTACTCATTGTGTTATCTGAGCACTCATTCAAGTTAATTTAACCAGTGTAGTGGCTAATATTTACTGCTAGCTGATGTATGAATTAATGAATCTGTTCTTAGATGTTTTGGTTGGGTTTTAATTGAAAGAATTGGGATACTGGGAGTTTAGAATTTTGATTCTGTCTCACTGGGGTCTTTTTCAATCAATTGAACCTTTCTAAGTTCCCTTAAGTTGGATGTCGAAGCATTGAGAGTTCAAAGCCTCTCTCTAATCTCAGGCCTTCACCTTGTGTTTAAATCTTTTATGTTTCCTTTGTCTGAAGAGTTAGCCTTTTAGGAGGTGGATCACAGGTGTCTAATGGCATGCCCTGTCCCTGGATCTGTTTCCTAAGTGGTCATCTCGTAGGTTTCCTTGTCATTCACCTTCTTTCCCTATCATTTCATACCACACTATCATCTTTAAGATCCAATGCTTTAGATGACTAGCCCAATTGAAAGCCTTGAATACTGAATAGCAAGTAAACCCTTTCCTGACTCCATTTCCCAATGGTCTCGAGTGTTCTCTGAATTATCTTTCCCTTGCTTAAAATCCTCTTTGCTCATCCTTTGTCTTGTATTAAACCCTTCCTTCCAGTTCCCCAACAACCAAACAAACAATCAAACAAAACAAACTGCGTGCCTTATAACTAGCCTAAAACCTTTAAACTGAACTTCAAAGACATATACCTTTGCCTTTATAGAGAGATCCCTCTCTGGACCTAGGAGGGTTAGATCCTAAGGTCTAAAAGTGGTTCTGATGTTTTCTCATCTTTTGGTATTGCCAAACTTGCCAAAACATGGGAACTCCAACAGGACAAAGCCAATGCTAAGTACAAGCAATGACATTATCAACATCGGGTACCACACAACTTCTAGGTGTGCGACAAATTGTGGCTACATTTGCAGAAGGAGCACTTCATTAGACCCCACCACAAGCTTCGTCCGCTCTGATATGGGTCGTACACCATCACCAAGGAGGTAGGGAACAATGCCTTCGAGCTCAGTATTCCACCATTCCTTGGTCTGCACCGAGTATTCAAAGTGGACCATCTTTGTCCCTACTTCCCACCTCTACTGGACACCTCTGACATTGCAGAAAAACCCACAAAAACAAAGTTAAACCCAAACTACATGGAACAGGCCACCACATATTGTATCATGGGCATGCAAATCAAGAACACTCACCAATGGAAGATCCAACTGTATCGGGTTCTCAAAGCTGGCCAACTCCTCCACCAAGGCAAGTGGTTCACCAAGGACCAAGTTCAGCAAAAGTTTCCTCATCTCATGGAGGAACTGAACGCAATGGGGAAAATTGCTTCCTAATGGGGGAGGAATGATCCAGATGGATATTGGTGGCCACCCACCTATTCCACTTGGGGCCCCACCATTGTCTCTTTCATTTTTTTAGTTTCGACACAACTTACTATTTTTGGTAGTTTTTCGGGTCCTGAACTTCTGGAGCCGTTTTTAGGCCCTAAACGACGTTTTTTTGGGAAAATTGGCAATGACATAATCTATATTTCTCACATCAAAATTTGTAGTCCTCAGATAGATCTTTTTAACAAGGTATGGTGTATGTCAAATGGAGATTGTATGCCAAAGTTACGTCTCCAGGAAGTTGAAACACCAATTTACCCAAACGGGGCCCATAGTTTTGGCGCTTCATCTCTTAGGGTTAGGGTTTTGGATTTTTAGAGTTTTCCATTGTTTCTAAATAATAAATAGGCCCTCAAGCCTCATTATAACTCAGTTCAGAGGCATGTAGTTGCCACATCTCTTCTCAGAGATAAGCTACTAGCACCTTAGCTAGTTTATTTCTATTCTGTATCTAAGCAAATTTTAGTTCTTTGATATTAACGAAATGAAGTGTTCTTTCCATTGCATATTTGTATTTATGGTTACATGTGTATTCTATTGCATTCCTGCATAAATCTAGATCACCTAAGGCCAAAACGAAGAAACAAACGATTCCTAAAGGTAAAGGCAAGAAAAGAGTGTCAGAAGGAATATCAAATGTTGACAGCATTGCAGAGGTCATCTCCGAGGTCACTCATTCAGCTACTTAGGTCATTCTTGAAGCTGTGAAATCCATTGCATAAGACATTCCTGCAACTCCGGTAATCAATTTCGACCTCATACCCTTAGCTGACGCTTATTTCAAAATCACAAACTGCCACTATGAATTTGATTTCTATGAACTTAATGTGTGGCTAAAATAGAATCACATGGATAACAAAGACCCTATCAGGTTTTGGGAATCTATGTTGCCTCTGTTTGCATTTCCTCAAACTCAGTCATTTCTGGATCTAATTTCCTGGTGTCAGAAGTAGTATGACCCTATAACCAGGTTAGTGGTGGTTGAGAATGGAAACATTCTAATCACCATATCCCTTGAAACTATTAACCAGATGCTTCTCATCCCTCCTTTTGATGCCTTATCCTATTTCTCTCCTGTTGCCTTCATGGACCTTTATCATAAATTATATTTCCCTGAGAGAGCTAAGATATTTGATATTTTCTTACCTGAAGATGCAGAATCACCAAAGAGAAATCCCCCATATGCATATTCCAATTTTCCTATAGCTTCAAAACACTGCATCTCCCTTCTTTCTTATCTGTTAGGATATCCAAACGATGAAACCGTTGATGAACCAATTCTAGGTTTCTTATCTATATTTAGTCTTGAAAATTCACCACTGTTTATGTACAATTACGACCATTTCTTAGCTGATATTATACATGAACAATTCATGAACTTCACCACACAAGGAGCATTTAATTACTCTTCTGTGATTATGCATATGATTTTGTTTCAGTAGGCAGAAATGTTACCTATTCACTTGAACAGACAAGATGCACAAGGAGTGAATCAATCAGTGATACACTAGACAAAATTGGTCATAGCTTCATCAAAAACCACTTCCTTCTCACAATTCATAGATTCATAAATTCATCCAGTAAGGCAGCTCCTTACCAGTTAATCAGTGCCCAGAATTGGAGAAGACATTAAAATAATTATGCACCTCAGCGAACAAACAAAGACAGGTGATTGGTATCTGTATAATAATTACACAGAAATCAGGGTGTATGGCTACGAATTGCCACCATACAAACTTCCAAGATATGTGCCTATGAGAATTTTCTCCTTAGAGTACATAAGACAAATGTTGAATATGGATGAATTGCATTTTGTTTCAGGAAAGAGGAAAGCCCAATTTAAAATCAAGGCCAACGTTGGATCATTCATCTGCAATACCAGAGCAGCTGGTGCTGATGCAGATGTAATATTAAAGAAGATGGTTTTTCAATCAATTTTTACCTGGTCATATGACCCCCATGGAATTATTTCTACTCTGAGGGTTGAACTAAAGACAACTCCTTACACACATATTTCCAGAGAAGAAATAGAGAAATACAAGAACCAGGATGAATGGGTAGAAGCTACTCTACATGAAGTAGATGAACAATTCATTTGCACTTCAAATATACAAAAACCAGTGCCTGACAGTAAGTAGCAAAAGAGGAGCAGAGAAGAGACACCACATTCCAAGGAAATCATGAAAGGATTCATCTTACAGCACAAGAAGGCAAAGCTCACTTCCACCTTCATTTCAGAGGAAAAAATACCAGAGATCATAGATTTGGGAGGTACTAAAGTGTCCACATCCACCAATGTTCCTAAAACTCCTCCATTAGCATAACCTGCAAGAGAGGCACTAGAAATCATCCAGCATTCAGATGCCAGGTATTATGAAGAGAAAACTATCTTTTCTAAATTTATAGACATCAAGCAGAAGAATGAAGCACTGAAAGCATATGTTTACAACCAATTCTGGAAATAGACATCTATATCACAACACAGACTTCTCACTACCTTTTATAGTGAGAAAGGAAGGATGCAGATGGCCTTTCTGCAAGCAACAATTCCATTTCCAAAGACACATGATGAGTATAAGAAGATTGCCTTCTCATTTGATACAAAACATATACATCCAATTGACCAGATGGGAATGCACATGCAGTCAGGAGAAATGTTATTTTCAACAATGACCACAACAGCTATGTCTCTTTCCAAATTGAAAGTAGCACTGTCAAATATGGAATCCCAGTTGAAGCTTGAGAAATTGTCTTCATTAGCTAAATACAACATGATGAAGAAATTGAAAGAATTGTAGTGAAAGTGGGATATGATCCTAAGGACTGCAACGCAGCTGAGGAAATTATAAAGAAGAAAAATGCATACATTTTTTCTCAACGAAAACAACTCAAGCTGCCCTCAACTGAAGACCCACAAACCAAAGAGATGGCAGAGAATGAACGTGACAAAGAGGAAATTCTTAAGTTGATCATTGATCAAAATCTGCAGATTAGAAAGATGGAAGAACAAATTGAAGAATTTCTAAAAGAGAAAGCAACAATCCAAGTGAATATTGATCCTACTTTAGCAATTCAAACTTCTTCTGCATGTACAAAAAATTTAGCAAATTTGTCTACAACTGATGCAGCAAAATTGGCACAAGAGTTGGCCATTCAGAAGAAAGCACGTGAGAAATTACAACAAAGATTTAAATTCCTTGAGTCTCAAAAGATTAAAAATGATACATTATATGTAGAAGAGATGCAAAATACTCATCAACTAGGACTTAAAATCAAAGAAATGGAAAGTGAAACTTTTATGGAAGAAACTCTTGGAGAAGCCAAGCAGAGCATCTGGGAAGACATCAACAAGTCCATTTCTGAAATATGGCCATCTATACAGATCATCTTTGAGCAATAGGAACTCATCAAAAAATGCAGAACATAAATTCAAGAGCAAAAGGATCAACTTAAAGACAAGCCAACTGAAGCTTTTGACATGATCAAGGTTCTTAATTCAAAAAACAGGGAGGAGTTGGCAACAATCAATATCTCAGACATGACTGTAACCATTTTGGAGATAAAGAAGGTTTTTCAGGAAAGAAACTTGATCAAGCAGTTGCATACCAAGTGTGAAGCTTTAAATTTTATTGTTCAAAGGTTTCATACTAAATTTAATGCTTTAAATCATAAAGGACTGCCAGGTCTAGTAGGAATAGATTATAGGTTGGTCAAGTTAGAAGATTACTGCAGAAAGTTATACACCATTGCGATAGTCAAGTCAAAGTTTGTAGATATCAAAGGTCATATTATAGGGGAAGCTTTTCTTGAAGATTTGTAGTTTGATTTGATCATTCAACATCAAATAAAACATTTATTCATTCAAAGACCAACTTTTGACAGATATACTGAAGTAGATGAAATCTTCGGGAAAATGATGAATGTAGAAATCCCAAGTGAATATCAGTGGGATAAATTTTGTGAAACCATCGAGTAAAAGATTAATTTTGCAGCTTGCCAACACATCAAAATTTTGAGGATCCAGTCAGCAACATTTTTCACAAAAAGGGGTTGAATCATCAACAACCTTCAGAAAAACAGAGACACTCCATCTATTTGTCTCCTTCTTTTATTCTTCTTATCCTATTATTGTAAATCAGTTGAGATATTTGTAAACTTTATTAATTAGTATAAATAACTCTCAGTTCGAGTTATTAAGGGTTGCAACCTTGGATGAGCCAATTTTTGTAAACATAAATTGTACAAGTCTTTTGATCATCAATAATACAAGAAGGATTCTGAACTTATTTCATACAACTCTATGTTCTCTGTGATTTTTTTTAGTTTTCATCCATTTTTTCACTTCATATGTTTAATTGTTATCAAGATATTTAGGTAAGATTAATTGTGTTTTAGTAATCTTATAATTCCTACTAAAGTTATTATCAAAACAAAGAATGATTTACTTAATAGTTTGTTTATGTAAGGCCCTTTCATTTATAAATTGTCAGCATCTTGATAATGTTAAATGTATTTTGTTGGACTTTTAGACTTTGTTTAAAGGTTTTCTAGCTTATGTTTCATTAAATAATTCAATCTGAATATTTAATAAACATATTCCCTTACATAAATACACTTAATCGAATACAAAAATCTTAATCACTGTGTGAGACTAACAAGCAACCCTTGTGGTGAGTCTGTCTGCCACGTGGATGAGTTGAAGCTGAGGTAGATTTGTAAATATATGCTATATAACGTTCAGACCTTGTTAGAAAAATCATAAAACTAAAAATGTCTTCATGTCACACGGTTGTTCTATTACAATTTGTTGGAACTTTGTTGCATTTAAAAAATAATGAAACCTATAGAAGAGCACACTAAAATCTAGTGGAAATGAAATATAGTGTGTTTGCATTTATAGGTTGTGGAATAAATGCAACAAAATGGTAAGGACCTCGAGAAATTATTCATAACAGCGTAGCATGTACCCATGACATCTTTGAATGCAACATAGATTCATATTATTGTTTGCAATGAAAAAATTTCAAGAAAAGGTTAAAGAGTGAAAAGGCATCTGGAAAAGAAACAAGGAGGAAGGGTATGAAGAAGGACTTGTATTGTATATTTTTTTTTATTTTTTTATTTTTTACATTAGGAAGCACGAAAAAATATATTGTTGAATATAGCAGAAAACTCATTTAGAAAGAAGCGAAGGAACAAGTGACATCATGGAAGCATGACAATTTTTTCTATATACATTACTTTATAGCAATTTATGTTGGGAAAAATACTGAGAGGGGGGGGGTGACTCAGTATTTAGATCTGACTGAAAACTTTTTATCAGAGATCTTATTATGCATTTAATTCTTTACTTAGATTATTGCATCATTCATTCATTAGACGTTTAGTAAGCAGTAGGCATGTGCAGTAACAACAGAATAAGCCATCATACATAAGCAACACACATGAACACCAGTGTTTAAGGTGGAAACCCAATTTGGGAGAAAACCACCGCTGTTGTCGTCTCTGTCTTCAATATTTATTATAAAGAAAACTTCTTACAATTTTTGTGCTGGTGCAGACCTATACCAGCACGCAGGCACCCACCTGCAGAAGGCTACAACCTTCTCTCATTCTCTAGTCACTACTTGGAAGGGAGCTCCAACCCCCTGATTTTAACACCAGCTTGTACTGGCAAAAAGCTTCCACTTTAATGCTGAAGACTTCAATTCTCATATTTCTTCAATTTCTTCATCAGACTTGCGTCAGGTCTTCATTATTTCTTTGCATATCTTCTTAGAGATTCATCATTTCTAGATCTAGAGATCTTGAACCTTCATCAACTCCATAGGTGCATCATAGATTCAGCTTTTCAGAAAACAGAGTTCAATCATGCAGATATCTCTTAAAGAGATTTATTCATTAACAATCCCTCTGCATGCACACCTTGTACTATAATCCTCTTCTCCTTATATAGTTTTTGCCTTTATTAAAACCATGAGTCAAAACCACCCAACCGCTGATGGTATTCCTGGACGAGATCAATTAGATAGTCCAGCGAGGTCTACCCAAGCCCCAAACAATTTCTTATTGTTCTATTTTCTTGATTTTGCAATTAGATAATTAATCTAAGGCTTTTTAATATCTCAATGAGATTGAGATATTAATAAATTCCTCCTTTAGTTATGAACCCCCCCAGAGACATATATATAAGCCACGGTTTTTATTATTGCAGTAGGGATGTCCTTGTATACACACCGTATCTTCCATCACATGTTTCATATTTCGCCAAACTTCATATTCAACATCCTTTAATAACCACCTCAAACCTTAGATTAATTAATATAATTTAAACTGGGCCCACATATATAATCAATGACCCAATCACATATTCGCACCGTACCGTGGTTATCCATCGTGCACCTTCCTCATACGGCCACCGTCCGATGGCTCCCTTCCAGATCGACGGCGCACAACAATATCGCGCGGCATCCTTGGTCGAACATTAACACGCGATGGCATGCAGTGGAGGCGGTTTTCAAAATTCGCTTGGGGACACGCGTCGGTCGATCTATGGAATCGCTCCCCCCTCCTCAATTACCGCTTTTGCTGCAAAGGTGGTGCGATAAAAACCACTTCCAACCTTAAACCACGTTCACTGTTCATTCGCAAGGTTCTTCCCCTCTACTCCAGGTTCCGTCAGCGTACTTTCGCCAATTTGTTTCTCCACGTTATCAGTTCATATAACCACAATTACTGTTATACAGCTCCGATGAAATCCTTTCGGATTGTTCGACTCGGTTCTCTACGTGCATTCGATCCACCATTCGGAATATGAACAAACACCTTACTCCATAATACAGAGGGTTATCACACGTTGATTCATTGTCTACCAGTTGGGATACACAGTCGACCGTATTAACATTGATACCTCTAACTGTATACAAAGCACCATCAAACCCAACACCGGGTTTCTTAACTATCACGGATTTCAATTATCCGTCGTCAGGATGCATATATAAACACCGAACTTATTCAAGAAAGGCAGATATACATTCAGTCTTATATTCTGCTTGTATAGAACTGTGGATGGATTTTTGAGTTCTTCATACAGTCAGTATCTGCATCCTTTGTCAGAGAGTTTCTATCAAGGACAATCAATTCAATATAATAGGATACCAAAAACACATTTCCAACAATCTCCCCCTTTGGACTTGATGGCAACCATGACTAGAAGAACATTCAGAAATATTCTCCCCCTTTGACATCAAGGGCAAAGGATAGATCAGAAACCTTTGTACCGAAAATACCATGCTCCCCCTGAGATCATGCTGCATCTTCAAACATAATATTCAATGAAGTAACAGAAATGACTTATACACTCAAGATCAAAGATTCTCAAGAATGAGATTAGATTACAACAAATAATTAGAATGCCAACAATGCATCCTTGCGACATGACCAATGCTCCCCCTTAGCCTATGCATCCCGAACACCTTCAACAGGAGCGTATCCAATTTAATCTTCTGAAATTAAGCAGGTCTGATATTCTGCATGGCAGAGACTACTCCCAGTTTATGTCTAAGATATTCGAACGCTTCCCTGGGTAGAGTTTTGGTAAATATATTAGCAACTTGTTCTTTGGAGGGAACATACTCCAATTTCACCTTTTGTTCAAGCACTTGTTCACGTAAGAAGTGATATTTGATGGGAATGTGCTTGGTCTTGGAATGCATAACAGGATTCTTTGAGATACTGATGGCACTTGTATTATCACACATAATGGAGATAGGAGGTGAAAATTTGATTTGAATGTCTTGTAAGGTTTGCATCATCCAAAGAAGTTGAGTGCAACATGATGTTGCAGCCACATATTCTGCTTCTGCTGTAGATAAGGCAATAGAGCTTTGCTTCTTGTTGAACCAAGATACTAACCGGGGCCCCATATAGAATGCACCACCACTAGTGCTTTTCTGATCATCAACGTTTCCAGCCCAATCTGCATCAGTGTAAGCATGAAGAGTGAGATCAACATTCTTTGGATACCATAGTCCAAATTCTTGAGTTCCTTGCAGATATTTGAATATTATTTTGACAACCTGAAGGTGAGACTCTTTTGAATTAGCTTGGAATCGCCCCACAATTCCAACTGCATGCATAATGTCTGGTCTTGTCCCAGTGAGATAAAGTAGACTTCCTATCATAGATCTGTATTCTGGTTGATTCACCATGGGGGAATCATCATTAGAACTGAGATTACATCCGGTTATCATTGGTGTACTTACAGGTTTGCAATCTTCCATGCCATACTTCTTCAAGATTTGCTTAAGATATTTTGCTTGTGATAAGAATATGCCATCTGTTGTTTGTTGCACTTGCAAGCCAAGAAAGAATGTTAGTTCCCCAAGTAAAGACATTTCAAATTCTTGCTGCATATCATAAGCAAATTTCTGACTCATAGACTATTCATAACTTAGAATGATTTACAATATCATCAAGTCGTAAAAATAAATTAGCAATGCTCTCCTCATTATGCATTTTTAGGTTCTCATATTGAATTCTGAGAGTTTGGAGTTTAGCACTCTTTACCTTTGAAAATCCTTGTTGATGAAGATATTTGTCAAGACGATAGTACCAAGATGGAGTTTCTTTACAAAGTTTACCTCATATTGATTGATCTTCCTTGTAGCGGCTAAGCTTTTCAGAAGGACCCTCTATGATACCAATTGTTGGGAAAAATACTGAGAGGGGGGGGTGAATCAGTATTTAGATCTGACTGAAAATTTTTTATCTGAGATCTTATTATGCATTTAATTATTTACTTAGATTATTACATCATTCATTCATCAGACGTTTAGTAAGTAGTAGGCATGTGCAGTAACAACAGAATAAGCCATCATACATAAGCAACACACATGAACACCAGTATTTAAGGTGGAAACCCAATTTGGGAGAAAACCACCATTGCTATCGTCTCTGTATTCAATATTTATTATAAAGAAAAATTCTTACAATTTTTGTGCTGGTGCAGACCTATACCAGCACGCAGGCACCCACCTGTAGAAGGCTACAACCTTCTCTTGTTCTCCAATCACTACTTGGAAGGGAGCTCCAACCCCCTGATTTTAACACCAACTTGTACTGGCAGAAAGCTTCCACTTTTATGCTGAAGACTTCAACTCTCAGATTTATTCAATTTCTTCATCATACTTGCGTCAGGTCTTCATTATTTCTTTGCAGATCTTCCTAGAGATTCATCATTTCTAGATCTTGAGATCTTGAACCTTCATCAACTCCATAGGTGCATCATAGATTCAACTTTTCAGAAAACAGAGTTCAATCATGCAGATATCTCTTAAAGAGATTTATTCATTAACAATCCCTCCGCATGCACACCTTGTACTATAATCCTCTTCTCCTTATATATTTTTTGCCTTTATTAAAACCATGAGTCAAAACCACCCAACCGTTGATGGTATTCCTGGACGGGATCAATTAGATAGTCCAGCGGGGTCTAACCAAGCCCCAAACAATTTCTTATTGTTCTATTTTCTTGATTTTGCAATTAGATAATTAATCTAAGGCTTTTTAATATCTCAATCTAAGATTGAGATATTAATCCAATTCCTCCTTTAGTTATGAACTCCCCAAGACATATATATAACGACCCCTAGTTTATGTGTTTGTGAGATCAATTGAATATATTAACCCACGTATATTTCATCACATGTTTCATATTTCGCCAACTTCACATATTCAACATCCTTTATTAACCCCGCAAACCTTAGATTAATTAATATAATTTAAACTGGGCCCACATATATAATCAATGACCCAATCACATATTCGCACCGTACCGTGGTTATCCATCGTGCACCTTCCTCATACGGCCACCATCCAATGGCTCCCTTCCAGATCGACGGCACACAACAATATCGCGCGGCATCCTTGGTCGGACATTAACGCGCGATGGCGCGCAGTGGAGGCAGTTTTCAAAATTCGCTCGGGGACACGCGTCGGTTGATCTATGGAATCGCTCCCCCCTCCTCAATTACTGCTTTTGCTGCAAAGGTGGTGCGATAAAAACCACTTCCAGCCTTAAACCACGTTCATTGTTCATTCGCAAGGTTCTGCCCCTCTACTCCAGGTTCCGTTAGTGTACTTTCGCCAATTCGCTTCTCCGCGTTATCAGTTCATATAACCACAATTACTATTATACAGCTCCGATGAAATCCTTTCGGACTGTTCGACTCGGTTCTCTACGTGCATTCGATCCACCATTCGGAATATGAATAAACACCTTACTCCATAATACAGAGGGTTATCACGCATTGATTCATTGTCTACCAGTTGGGATACATAGTCGACCGTATTAACATTGATACCTCTAACTGTATACAGAGCACCATCAAACCCAACACCTGGTTTCTTAACTATCACGGATTTCAATTATCCATCGTCAGGATGCATATATAAACACCGAACTTATTCAAGAAAAGCAGATATACATTCAGTCTTATATTCTGCTTGTATAGAACTGTGGATGGATTTCTGAGTTCTTCATACAGTCAGTATCTGCATCCTTTGTCAGAGAGTTGCCATCAAGGACAATCAATTCAATATAATAGGATACCAAAAACATATTCCCAACAAGTTAAAGTTGACAAAATAAGATGTATTGTTTTCCGTGTAAGCATTATCGCATCGCAATGCATATAACATAACTTGCAGGACTTTAATGGAAAACATAAAGTGTTGTGATTGTGATGTGCGCTGGCACTATCACATCGTGACTTACATAACATAGCCTATGGGCGATTAACTGGAAACCATAAAACGTTGTGATTGTGATGTGTGATGCGATATCGCATCGTAACATCGCAAGGTTCGGCGAGGAGCATAACAGGTAACAGTTAAGATGTGCGATGTACGGGTTGCGCTGTCGTAAACAACGGTAAGTGTGAAATGGCAAATGCATAAGGTAATGTGGAAATAGAAGGTTTGCATGGAGTTTGGGTATGGGTTTCGGGTCCCACAAAATCGCATCGACGGGGAAATAACATTGTGGTAATGCGTTAAAAGGTAAGGGTTGAGACTTGTGGGTTGCAACTGCAGGCAAATGGTAAGTAATGCGGTGGGTGAAGAAATTAACGCAGAGAATGGCTCGGGTACTCTACTCTGAACATTTCTAGAAATTGTGTAAAGCAAAAAAACAAAACTTCAGATTTGGATCTTGGACTCGTCCTTCTTGCAACAAAAATCCAATTCAAAGTGTGGGTTGTTGCCAGTAAATTCATGGCGGTGGTTGGGAGTTATTTCCAACAAAGAAAACGTGTGTATGATGTTGGAAAATGAAAATAAACAACAGAGGGATGTGTTTCCCCCTTACAACAAAGACAATACAATATTGTGGAAATAAAAATTACAGACAGAGAGAGAGTGAGAACACAGGAGAGGAATTGAATTCTTATTTTCATTCATCTCAAATAAACATATGAAATTACATACTTTTAATACAAAATGGTGGAGCCTGAATATTTAATGCAATTCAATGCAGGAACAGACATATAACAACCAAATCTTCCTTCCACTCTATTCTTATGTTTCTACACGAAACTGCGTACAAAACACAAAAAATCCGGACTTGAAATTTTATAGGTTTCAGATGCGAAACCACATTGCATCCATGCCCTCATCACAAATCGCATTTCAGCGATTTTAACTTTTAACTGGGCGCGATACAGGAAAACTTAAAAACTTGTGATTGCGATGTGCGATGGAACAATCGCATCGCAACTTAAAAACTTTAACCTGCGAAGCACTAAAGCACTAAAATTGTGACGTGGCGGATGAGTTGTCGCCAAGCTAACTTGACGACTTGCTTACGTCACTGTGGAGGGACCTCGGGGTACATCTCGTTCATTAGCATTGTGCCCCCGCAGTAGATATCAGCCATTAACGATTACAAAAGTTGCATGCACAATCGATGATGAACGGCATGCGAGGTTCAAGAAGAGGGCAAGGGGAACTATGGGAAGCAATGGAGGATGTGTGTGGGGGGAGGGGGATGGCCATTTTAGCATAAAGGTGTTAGGGGGAAAGGATGTATGGAACAAGAGGATGGGGACAAACACACGAGAGGTGGAAATGCACGACTAAATCCGGTGACAGACTGTGTTGAAGGGGGGGGGGGCAGGAGCGAGCTGCAGGACTTGTAGGAGGAAAGTCAATGCATCGGCGTAAGGGAGTTATTCTGCGTGCATAAGAGTTGGGCATAGTCGTTCAACACCATTGAAGGTGTATGTCTTCAAAGATATTGTGAAGAGGAATTATCGTCCTTTTATTTTGCTATATATATCCAAGGCAGCTCTAGGATCGGTTGAGAGGAGGCAAAGGTCCTTTGTAGAGATGCCCAAAAGTGCAGTTGCGGCTTCGTCAAAAGTGGCCACGTTTTCAAGGTGGCCAGTGTGGTCGTGTAATTGGAGCCAGAGGATGTAGCAGTAGTCGCACTCAATGAAGGACCCTTCACATTTTGAACATCTCCAAGTGTTGCCATCTTGTCATAAAGCCTTTTTCATGCATTTCATCCATAAATGGTAAGGGGGCATGAAAGGAAGTAGAAATCATCCATGTTAATTGAGGTAACAATAGCACAAACTGAAATCCATGGGGTTTTTTCGCCGGGCGGCATTCAGAGAATGTCGACAATTTTTTTTGTATTGAGGGGCCTCTTGCTCGTGCCGATGTATTTTCGGTTGCGAGGGCAAGGAAGATTTTATGCCTTCTTCGTCAAACCATTGTTTGAGTTACCACATTTCAAGGATATCTGGATTTATAAGCAGGGAAGTGGCATGGATTGTGCCGATAGTTTGGCCATTGAACTCGATGATTATACTCCCCTGATTTCAAGTACGGAAACGACATGAGCCATACAAAGTTTGGAGAGTTCACAACCTTCAGCATGGCAGTGTTTTCCCCACAAGGTGACATCGATGCTCCTCCCAGACATATCGCAAAGAGATATAGTAATTTTGGATTTTTCTTTAGCCACTACGTATAAAAAAAAGAGGTAGGAGAGTGAGCGATAATACCTATGACACTGGGTCAGATTGGAGTTAGAGGAGAAAAAAGTTTATAAACTACCCGATACGATGAAAGGTATCGTTGTACCATGTCATCATCGAAGAGTTGAGACACTGTTGATGAAGAGAAGAGGAGGATTTTGAACATGCACCTTAGATGGTTATAGGAAGGGTTGGGGACCTTTACGGTTCCATTCGAAACATTGTAGATGTGGCCAACTAAAATGAGATCATGTATAGATTTGGCGAAGTCATTGAAGGCATAAACGTGGATTTGATCATCATCGCGGTCGACAAGATCAAACCCTAGCAATTTTCCAGCACCATGTGCATTGTTATATTCATGAAGGGGTGTTTTTGAAAGCACTCTGCCCCGAACGAACCAAGATTTTTAGGTAGGGTGGAGTGCTTTAAAAGGGAGAGCAGTTGTAGATGTTGGGGTGGATTCTTGGGAGGACAACGTGTGATTTTCAAGGGAGGGTGGCGATGAAAATGGAGAGGCAGAAGAGGAGGATGAGGTGGCTTGGAGCATCTATTCAGCGGAGAGAATAAGAGGGGATGGGTTGCCAACCAATGGTGCAACATGCTAGACTTTTGGAGCTTCACGACACAAAGCGACCTACAAGAAGGAGCATTGTATCAGCGAAGAGGGGAAGTAAAACGTTAGGAATGAGAAGAAGAAATAAAAAAGGGGCATAAGAGGAGAATCATAAAAGGGAGGAAGGGGGGTGGTCTGTACGGAACGTACATGGATTGATGCGCATATGTGCACGAGCATCTTTTGAGGAGAACAATGGAGCCTATTTGCAAGTCTCTGTTTTGTGCAAGGCCAGTATGCGAAGAAGGGAGAAAAATGGTATGTTTGTGAGCACCATCGGAAAGGGAGACACGGTAGCGAGGCATCTCACTCTGAGTATAACTTATATGTTCAAGTGCAACGACCTGGAGGGTTGGTTGTAGGTCAGCAGCACCAGCGAAAAGTGAAGAAAGAGCATTGCGTTTTAACGATGTTTCCATAGCGATGTTGGCGTCTTGTTAAAAGAAGGTGCTATTTTGATTCAATGAAGTTTTGGTGAATGACCAAACTGGCTAATTCTTGTACACAAGTGACATAACTGAAAATCAAGAACATACTTCTGGAACGATTTGTCAGAAGCATAATATAAAATCTTATTTGAGTGGCAATAAAACATTTTCCTTCATTTCTTCAGCTGAAGAATTAAGTCAGATATGCGAAGAAGAGGAAAAGAAGTCCCAACACTGTAAAATAGCTATTAGAAGAAGAAGACAAGTTGCATCTTACCCGTTATTTTCACTCGACAAAGTAATCGTAAGTCCTTCAAGCTGGAATTCGGTAAGTCGTTGAGGCTGCAAGGTGGAAGTAGGCAAGTCATCAAGGCTCCAAGTCTGATTGGCAGGTACTAAAACAAACGGAAGGCAGGAGAGGGTCGTCGAAATATATGAGCAGGGGAACAAAGTGATGGGCTGCAGAGAAGGTGAATGCAAATGAATGGGGAGTATGGCCGAAGGGGTTAAATTGCCGAGGCAAAAGGAAAAGGGTACAGCAGTAGGAGAGGGGAGCCATGAAAAGGCATGGCCACAAAGAAATTTCATATGGAAGTACTACATTATCTTTAACTCTCCCTCCTCAAACTCCATTGAAGTCTCCCAGAAGTTATTGCCATGGAAAAATCTCTCCTTAATCAGACTGTGTTGAAGTCTCCCGGTATGGAAAAATGGGTACTATCAAGGGCCTGATATGGAAAAATGATTAGTGTCAAGGGCTTTGCAGAAGTGCCATGCAACAGCTGGTAAAGAAACTGTACAGGTGTTAAGTCTAGAAAATTGTCATTGGAGGGGCCAAGTCCAAATGGAGGATTTTCATTTGTTGGAGGAAGTGCCACATGTCCTCATTTTATTGGTTGGAAATGCTTCTCATTGGCTGGGGTGAACAGTGTTTCTCACCCCAAGCCAGCAAAGAGAACGCCTTTTAGTGTAAAAATTGTTGGAATAACAGATTTGATTTGTTAAAGTGGTACATATTAAGTGTCGCTAGAGTTATGAATATGTTTATGCATTCAAAAATGTATTTCAAACAATGAAGAATAATAATCTCATAAAAATTGTTCATTGAATTCCAAGGAAACAAACAAAACCCTAAAATAGTTAAACTTAAATTTTTAATTTAATCTAGATGATCAAAACAACAATTTGAAAAAGAATCATACATACAAATTCTAGCAGTGTTAGATGCCACCAAATTTAGAAGCGTAAGCGAAAAGGGCCCACAAATACATAGTACATATTATATATATATAAAATGCATGTAAATTGAAGAAAATATTTGCCTACTTTAATCTCAAGAATTCTTGTAACTCAAGTATATATATAACATACTAGTAAGTGAATCATTAACATAAAACAATTTCTTTTCAAGAGAGATTCTCATAGTCGATATTTTGCTTCTTCTTTGCAATGACTATTCATATGCCCTATTTCTAGGCTAAAAGTTATGGCCTTTTGAAGTTTGGTTATTTTTCTCCTATAATACTACTTGAATCTTTATGCTAATTTCCTAAATATTTGGCTACTCAGATATCAATTTGATTCCATGATTGTATTCCTCTATCAAAAATATTTCCAGTAACTACTCCCATGCCCCATTTTGAGCACTAAGCAAGAAGTTATGCCTCATGGAAGAGAATTGGTACCTTATTTATTATCTTACCTTGTTTTAGGTATCACTTTCACATCCTAGCTTTGTTTTGCACTTGAAATATCCCATTGGAATTATCTTTATGAAAATTTTCATTTGAAATGCACACAATATGTACAAAGTTCTCTAGTTTCCAAAAAAAAAGAAAATGTTGTTTAGGCCCTCAAAATAGCTCTTGAAGTTGATGTCTGAAAAAACATAAAATAAATATGTAATATTTATTGATGTAGCATGCTAATGTGGCACTATTGTGGTATTTGAGTCCACCTAGGTTATTGGGGTGGTGCCATGTTACTACCTAGGCCAACCTCGTCACCCTTAATCACCTTTTCTTCTTCACATTTTCCCCTTATCCTTCTCTTTATTTCTCCTCTCCCTTCTTTTCCTCATCCTTCTCGCTTCCTCTTTCTTTCTATCCCTTTCTTGTTTACCTTTAATATGGTCGCTCTTGAGCCCACCAATCCACCTAACACCATGTCAAACTCGGTGGGATAAGGGGTCCCATCTCCTTATCACTAGATCCGCATGTCACATTGACATAGGGTGTCAGAATGGGTGGGTCCCACTCCCTCCATATCTCCCTAAAGCGCATAAGGTATGGCCCTACCAAATTTGATGTCATAGATCAATTAAATATTGATGTTTGAGATTGCTCTTCGAAACTTGAGTTGGGTTGAGGTTAATTTTCCCCATGCACTTGGAAGACCCAATATTTCTGCATACGTGGAGATTGTTTTGGTTTTGGATGTTTTGGGAAAATTTCCAAAACCACTTTCAAAATGCCTAAAAACCAATTATGGTAACTGTCAATACCACTCAAATGACAAGATATCCATGTCGAACTTTGACCCTACCATGATGAAACACAAACCCCTTCCTCTACCATAGTAGCTTTCCACATGGCCTCTAACACCTGCCACCATGGAACTGCCACATTAACAACATGATATTTTTCAAAAATGTAATTTTCCCCTAATTTTGAAAATTATCCAAGTTTTCTAACTTTTGCATAGGCTGCCATTGAAGCTCCAATTCAATATTACCAGACTAATTTGACCTAATACTCACCCAAACTCAACCTATATGCATTGAAATTAAACCCCTAACTTCAATTCTTAGCCAAATTTTCTTAAAATTTTGGGGCTTTTACCCAATATTTGGAACCTCTGAATTTAGTGAATACATTCTTGAGTTCAACAATTAAAAGATAATTGGGGCTTTCAAACCCCCCAATTTCACCTAGCCAATTTTACCAAACACACTGTAGGTATCGTATAATGTTTTTTCTTCTTTTCTATAATTTTTTTTTCACGAAAATTGCATCTAGCCCATGTAAACCTAGTGTTGTAAATCACTTAAATATCACCTTGTAGTGTACCTAGCCACCCCAAACTAGGTCACACTACAATAAACCCATTATAAATAACTTAATTTAAAATTTCTTTATACAACTGGATTATTATGCTCATAATTATAACTTTAAGACCCTGTTATTATTATGTTTTACATATGAAAAAACATGTAAGCCTAACATTCTACATTAACATCCACCCATCTTGCATAATAAAGATAAACATAGATAATAACATATCCCTTATAATAACATCAACAATTTGAAATAAATACTCTACATAATTAATCACATTGAACCATACAAAAAACATAACACTTTATCTTTTATGAAAACACAACTCTACTAACATAGATATTCTTTCTACTGTTAGGTAATGTTGTTCCAAGTTCCTTGTATAACATGCCACCCCATATGGAATGGTGACCACTTCAAAAATATAATAACTATTAAAATCCCAAGACATCATGAGACACAAAAATTACAAGATGGACATCATTAGTCTTGTCATTTTTTTTAATGTAAGCTTTTGGTGGGGTTGAAAGGGGTTGATTTAAGAGGTAAGATCTTATTGATTCAAATTGTATGCAAGTGGTGGAGTGGGTAAATCATATGTGAAAAATTAAAATTATTTTAAGTGTTTCAGATTGAGTAGATTTTATATAATTTTAGTGATATTATTTTATAGGTGGATAGGTTGTTTGTTCATCTAAGGCATCTAGGGTCCACCAAACCTCACACAATTCGACATTCCACTAATTGACATATCATTTTTCTATCAACATTAAGACTGCCCCCCAACTTAGATATAGCCTAACTTCCTTAAAAGCAAAGTGGATCTTATCGAACGGAAATCATGAAAGCGATTACAGAAAATGAATAATAAATGGTGAGATGTAAGAAAAAGAAGTTTAAATATTGGAAAGAATGTGCGGGTAATGTTTGAATTTTAGATCAAATTTATTCGTCAAATCTCAAGATTTGGAAATATTTTTTAAATATATTAATCGTTTTATTAAATTTGTTGAATGGGATAGGTTAGGAGCTTGATTATACTTAATAAATAAAATCATTCATTTAAAAAAAAAAACGTGTTTTACTTACAAATTATGCACTCTAGTTTAATTGTTCCATGTTTTATCTTTTACAAGTATATCTAATTTTTTATTTTTACAAGTATATTTTATAGTTAATTTTGTCTAAAATCTAATCAAAATGAATGAATGATATTTTAACGTTTACGAGACTAAAAATAGTCTATGGGACTACCAACCTCCTTGTTTTTTGTTTTGTGTAATTCAATCTTTTTCTTACTCAAATTGATGATGAGCTGACCCAACCTTCTAATAGGTCTCTAGGTGAAAAGACAATGCCACGTAATTGATGCTAACATACTGTCATAACTGTCCCTGATGTCTTTGAAAGCATCACATTCCAAAATGAAATGCTTTTCTGATTCCACTGCCACAGAAGTGCAAAAAGTACACACCCTTTCTTCCCAAGCTTCTTAGGTCTCTTCCATCTTCTCGTTTCACACCGAAGTTAATTCAAGGATCTGTTGGAATTGCAAGTTTTAGCTATGTGGCTTGAATATTCAAGTGCTTAAAGGGTTTTTCAATCGATTTATACAATCAAAAAATATTTTAAATAACAAAAAAAAAAATCTCACATGACCAAAATCAACAAATGTTGAATTAAGTGTAGTCTAAAATTTCTACATTTTTTCCTTTCTCAAGCATACTTTCCAGGGAATTTAACTCAAAAATTTGTTGAAGTCTATTCTTTGTTATTATGCTTAAAATTAGTTGAAGTCCTAGCTAAACGGTTCTACGTTTTGGAGTTTTTCTGAGCATTTTTTCCAATCAAATTTCGAAAAATTCAACAAGATTTGATGTGTGAACTCTGCACATTCCGAGTGTTCCTATTTAATAGTTAATAGCTTGCAATTTTAATTTTATTGAAGAGTCACGAGTTGATCTTCATGAAGGATGCAAAGATGAACAAAATGTTGAAGACAACTTTGTGGAAGTTCACATGCGTGACACCGAAAAAAGTGAGAGAAAACATTCTCCTATTAAGCATGTCATAACTTTAAGTAGGGCGAGGATAAGTGTTCAAGCTTTCCATCACTGGGAAAGAAATGAGGTGCAAATACATCACTACCTCACGGCGAGGAAAGTGAAGATGAAGCCTCACATCGGAGTGAACAAATATGAACTCACAAGAAAAAAGACCAAAATGAAAACCTTTGTTACCAAGTTTTTCATGTTTTTTATTGTAAGCCTAGCTGAGACTAGACCAGCAGGCGTATGTTATTGTTCAGTACCCTTTCTCCATTAAAGGGGAGTGTTGGAAGTAATGGAGAAAGCCATGATTAGATTGTTGTTATGATGAGGATAGGATTGAGATTCTAATCTTAGATCTCATATCCTAATATCCAGGGAGTGGTTGAAACCATCCTGTTAGTGTGAAAGCCTATATAATTAAGGCTTATGTGACTCAATAGTAAGGGTGTGTGTATGAGTGTGTTTACATTCTCCAGATATCTCACCTGGAGAGTGTAAACACACTCATACACACACACCCTTACTATTGAGTCACATAAGCCTTAATTATATAGGCTTTCAAACTAACGGGATGGTTTCAAACACTCCCTGGATATTAGGATATGAGATCTAAGATTAGAATCTCAATCCTATCCTCATCATAACAACAATCTAATTATGGCTTTCTCCATTACTTCCAAGAGTTCCATGGGTTTTTCACTGAATTGAACCATTTATGTATTCAAAAACACCTTTCAGACAACAATAAAATACAATCTAATCAAAAATTGTTTCATCCGTTTATAGCCAAAAATTGTAAAACATAGAAATTTGAATGGAAAATTTGAGTTATTTAATCTATACATTCTAAATATTCCATTTTTTAAATCTATTTATATATTCAAAAAAAACATTTTAAATAAATAAATACAATTTTTTACCCAAAATTATATATATATAGCACTATAATTGTAAGTTGCAGAGAGAAGCTACTATGTAGCACTTGTTTATTACGTTTTTGAATTTGGTAGAGTTGTTTTGAATTTTTTGGATTATATATATAACAACTCTACCAAATTCAAAAACGTAATAAACAAGTGCTACATAGTAGCTTCTCTCTGCAACTTAGGTTATATATAGCTAAGGTTTAGAATGTAGTCAATTTAAGTTTTATTGATTGGTAAATTGAGATAGTTTATTAATTATAATTTACTTTGTTGCTAATTTCATTTTTTGAAATATGAATTCATCTTGCTTCATTCAATGAGAAAATATGCACTAATGAGAAAATGGGTAATAAAGTTTTGAATTCAAATTTTGGCATAAATCCCTAGGTGAGTTTTTTTTTTTTTGGGAAATAAAGAGAATAGTTAATTTGTTTTTATGATACTAATCCTTGGGTTTAAAATGAAAATGTTACGAATATGTGTATGAGATGCCTAGAACACACTCTAAAATTTGATTATTAAAATTTATAAATGTTTACTTATTCTACTCTTTAATTTAACTGCTTTAAAAAAAAAAAAACACATATTAACATATGTTTTTATGATACTAATCCTTGAGTTTAAAATGAAAATGTTACAAATGTGTGTATAAGATACACACCCTAAAATTTGATTATTAAAATTTATAAATGTTTACTTATTCTACTTTTTAAATATAAAAGACACATATTAACATATACAAATTTTATTAATTTAAAATATATCTATTCAAATACATGATATATATACTAATATTACTCATTTATGTTTTTGTTAATTAAAATTAAAATTTTATTAATTTAAAATATATCTATTCGAATACATGATATATACAGATATTACTCATTTATTTTTTTGTTAATTAAAATAAAATTTAAAATATATCTATTTGAATACATGATTCAAATACATGATATATTACTCATTTATTTATTTATTTGTTAATTAAAATACAAATTTTATTAATTTAAAATACATCTATTCAAATACATGATATATACCGATATTACTCATTTATTTTTTTGTTAATTAAAATATTTATACTGATGCACATAGTCTTGTTCTCTGTACTTTTTTAAAGGGAAAAAATTACAAAAGTTTGCGAATGCAACAATTGGCACTACCGAGTGTTGAGCCGCCTCGTGTTTGAGTTTTATAAAAGATATCAAATCAGTGTACAGAGGTTACGGAACACAACCACAAATTGCCATAATCGGTCAAATATAATAATGCCATAATGTATTGACGTCAGCTTTCAATGTATACACATATAACTTTAATATAATAGAAAAGTTTAATATTTTATTTACTATTAAATTTTTTAAAGTAGGAGAGCATTGTAGCGTGAATTTTTAATTAGAATATTAACTTTATTTATTTATTTAAAGAAGCAACATTTTAATAAGATAAATTCTAATTTATTATTGATTATAATTTTAATTTTATTTATAAATAATTAGAAAAGTGTATTGTTAATTATTAATTAGATTTTATTTTTAAATTAGATATTTTATAGTATGTAAAATAAAGATTATATAGACCAAAATTTTTATGTTTATGTTTGAATGGAAACCAAACCAATAACATAAGTCACTATCTTGAGGTTGTTAAGATCTCCTCTAACTAGAGCATCTTGTAAATAGAAACTTATAAAAACAGGTTGGTTTTCCTAAGCCTTGACATACATCAACATGAGAAGACAAAAAAGACTACTAGTGTTGCAAGTAAGAAACCAGTAAGTCATGACAAATATTGGGTAGAATCTCTAGGCATTTGTGCTAGTTAGTCAGTATTGTTATCCGCGGAGAAGGAGATGTTGGTTGATTTCCTATCTAGAATGGTCAGCTTGCGGTCTATCTTGTCAATATTTTCATCTAGTTCTGCTAATTTGATAATTTTCTTGTTGAGTCCACCTGTACCTCCCTGTGCCACATGCAATATTCAAATGACATTTAACCTTGTGTCAACTTCGTGTCATGATTGATGAAGTGATGGAAGTGAATGCAATGTGTGAAGTATAGTGGGAGTCGCAACCCCCTTACGTGTGAGCTGGCATTATATCAAGGCGGGGGGGGGGATGCCCACTCTTAGACACCCTTCTTAGAGAATAAACGTATTAGACCTTTTTTAATAAATTTAAATTACATTTAGTTGATGCTAATTACCTAGTGAGCCTTATTTAATAATAACAAATACAATAAGCCAAGTCCACCTTACATTAAATTGACACCATACTTACATGACTAATAATTCTAATAGATCCTTCAGCCCCATTTCCACCTCTAAGGATGATTCCATTGGACTTTAAGTCTCCCTTGAGATGTGTATACTCTATTAGTAATTTCCATTCATTTTTCCCTATAAAAAATTTTATATATACTTGTGAAGTATTAAATACAAAAGAAAAAATAAAAGGTTCAAAAAGATAACTAGTTCATCAAAACTTAAAAAAATAGTGATTTTTGTTTTAAAATTGTAATATATTGTTGGAAATACGGAGACGAGTGAATCAATATTTCTATTTAATTAGTATTTTTAACTTCACAGAATATTAATTATCATTAATATTATATCAACATAAATCAACATTAGATGAACAGTCAACAACGCCATTAACAATGCACAATCATCAAGACATTAGACAACAAAATTTTTAGGTGGAAACCCTTCCGGGAGAAAAACCACCAAACACTTCTTCTTAATATTTGTCTTCAAAAAATTTACATCAATTAGGAAACTCCAACTTCCAAGATTCTCAACTCCAACTGAAGGAGGTTCCAACCCCCTAGTTTATAGGTTCCAACCTGAAGGATGCTCCAACACCTTGGTTTACCAGCTACAACTGGGTTGATGCTCCAACACTCTGGTTTACAAACTTGAACCTAAAGGATGATCCAACACCTTATTTACCAGCTGCAATTAGAAGGATGCCACAACGCTCTATGCAGGCTCCAACCTGCCTTGTAGAACCCTACCACTCTTATTAGCCAACATACCACATTTCACAACTTTCTGACTGGATCCACCTGTACTCAATAATAGAAACTATAATACAATATCTTTTAATCAAATCTACCTTCCCATTAACCGTACATCAAATCCCTAAATATCAATTGTGTTAAAAATATAATCATATAGATTTTTGTAATAACCTATGAAAACACCCAAACGTTCAATAACTAAATTATTTTCACAACAACATATGTTCATTTCCTAATGTTCAGTGTTAATTATTTTACCTCAACTTATACATCAATTGTTTCTACCATAATGAACTGCAAACCCTAGCTTCATAGAAGATTAGTTCACTTATGTTGAAGCAATATAAGCCCATGCATTCATCAACTATCCACGCATGTCAATAACCCTACTCAATGTACCTTTGTCAAACTCTTGGAAATCACATGCTACAAAATAAAAATCTCTAGCATAATCAAATATATACCAAATTTGTTTTTGTTCAATCACATCCATAAAAACACAATGATGCAAGCTCTACATACAAACTAATTCTTTCTACTGTTAACATAACATGTTTCTGCCCAACCCAAATTTAAAATAGAACTGATAAGTCCAATATTGTTTTCCATTAATAAGACAATCTGTAATAATAAACTGATCTTTGAGCTATAGGAAACAATGATAAAAGCTCATCTTAATACATATATTATATTGCTTGTTTTCATGTCATAGTTTTGTCACACAATAATGATTTCAGACCATAACACCTACCAACAATGTCATACTTTATCTTTTGTCATATTCAAGCATTCATCCTCAGGCTGCCCAAATCTCTCACGATAATACTCGTGGCAGATAAAACTCTTTATCAACAAACTCAACTCTTAGTGGCATAACTATCATATCCATGAAGTGGACAATAAGCAAACACTTTGTTAATGAGAAAGCATTTTACACAATTTTGCACATTGATTTAGAGACAATACTGAACCGTACTCATAATCATCCAATTTTGATGGATATGACAAAGTCCACAAAAAGGCATGTGTATGAATGTTACTTTACAACACATAAGCCCAGAAAAGAAAAGGATTACCAAAGTATATCTCTAATGCCAAACTTTTACCTTTGTTGCTACATGACTTGAAAACACTATCTTAAAGGAGAGCGATCATACTTCAGAATATCAATTATACCACAAATGGTGTGCCCTTCTGCCAACTCAATAACACTGAGTCCTTTTGAACATATTACTTCAATTTCAGAGCCAATCAAAAGTTTTCTAAGATCATATGCTTTATGTAACACAAATTTCATTATGCAACTTTGCTCACAGAGGGTTGAGACTTTAGTTAAATCAGAGCAAGCGAATGTATGAAGTAACTGTAGCCAAACAAATATAAGATATTTTTTCTAAGGAAGAATTAATTTTCGGACGTCCTTTACTATTGTCTTTGTTATAGATTGGACTGCTTGGCACGTAAGACTATCACAAACACACCATAGATGCACGAGCCTAGAAATACCTCAGGTCTGCAATGCATTTTATATATATATATATATATAAATCATATGATACGTTGACCATTGTGTGCAGAAGCTATGTAAACTCGTGAAGCTTCCGGTAATGGAGGATATTAATGCTGAAATCTTCATATTAATATCGAAGTAAACACATAACAGACTTTTACCGATTTAGATCTAAAACAGAAAAAGAACATGTACATATAGACAAAGTGACACAAGATTTTCTGGACAATAGTCCCTGGAAAAGCCCAATGTAGGAAAACCGATCTTCTTGCTGCTAGAGGGTATTAAGTAATTTTCTAAATACAAAAAATTTGGGCACCACACTGGTTAAACCGACAGAGAATAATATAGATCTGCAACTACATGTTGTTTTGAAGCCAAAACGTTGACTGATCCACACCCTCAAACGGGATTTACAAGACTCAGCCAAATTCTGGCCCTAGAAACCACAACGCCGCCCCTGAAGCCCCTGTGTCAGTCTCTTCAGACCCTGCTTGCCTCTACACTGGCCTGGAGAGTTATTCGTAACCCCAGAATGGGTGACGCAGACCCTACACTGCCCCTGAGGGTCTCTGCGTAACCCAGATGGGTCTCCTGCCAACCAATGCTGCCCTAGGAGGGACTGCGTAGCACCTGTGTAGCTGAAGCTACCTCTGTGTTGCGCAACTGTTGCCCTCTCTGTTGATGCTGCCTATGCTTCTCTGCGTTGTCTTTGGAAGCTGCTCTCTGCCTCTACCTGATTCTAGGCACTAGGATCATGCCATCCCCTTTGCCTAAACTACCCCTCTTTGCAGCTGAAACACTTATGAAAGTTCTTAGCAAACCCTGCCCTAGAAATTCAACTTAATCTCAGTGCTTTGCCTCCATGTGTCTCGTCCAAATGACCCCAAGCCTTTCCTTTATACTTTTCTTGTTGAGAAACCAATATTTTAAATAAATAAATAAAAAACAATCTCATTGATAATTGTATGACCAAAATCAACAAATCTTGAATTAAGTGTAATCTAAAATTTCTACATTTTTTTCCTTTCTCAAGCATACTTTCTAGTGAATTTAACTCAAGAATTTAGTTGAACTCTGTTCTTTGTTAAGGGTTCTACCTTTTGAAGGTTTTATGAGCATTTTTTTCCAATCAAATTTCCAAAAATTCAACAAAATTCGCTGAAATCACAAGTTTGATGTGTGAACTCTACACGATCTAAGTGTGCCATAGGTTTTTCACTTAAATGAACTATTTATATATTCAAAAACACTTTTTAGACAACAATAAATTACAATGTTATCAAAAATTGTTTCATCAGTTTCTAGCTAAAAACTATAAAACATAGACCAAATTTAAATGGCAAATTTGAGTTATTTAATCTATACATTCTAAATATTTAATTTTTTAATATATATATATATATATTAAATCTATTTATATATTAAAAAAACATTTTAAAATAAAAGCAGACAACTATAATTATATGATTGACGTGAACTTTCAACGTATAAGCAGACAACTTTTGGAGCTGGAAAGTCATAGTTTAATTTGAAGTCATAAATTCATAATTAATGTCATAAATACATAACACTAAGTCTTAAAAAAAATGCAATAACACGTTAAATTTAACAATCAATGAAAATAAATAAATTATATATTTTTTTAAATAATAAATTTTAATATATAATATTTAATTATATAAATTTAGCAATTTGTAGTCAAATTCAAATAATATGATTTTGACGAAAAAACCAAATACAATACCTACTACTTACCAGAGAGATAAAAAGAACCACAAAATTGTGGTACATGTTTTATATTTCAAAATTAAATGTAAATTTAAGAAAGAACGATGGTTTAAAATAACTAATATTTTCACTTTTATGAGAATTCTTCATTTTTATGTCGGTCAAAGTTTAGTATGAAATTATTGCAAATTTAAGATAGTGATATTAAATTTCATTGTAATTTCTAATTTATTATATAAATGATAATATAATAGAAAAGTTTAATATTTTATTTAATATTAAATTTTTAAAAGTAGGATAGTATGGTAGCGTGACTTTTTAATTAAAATATTAACTTTATTTATTTATTTAAAGAGGTTACATTTTAATAAGATAAATTTTAATTTATTATTGATTAGAATTTTAATTTTATTTATAAATAATTAGAAATGTGTATGGTTAATTATTTATTAGATTTTTTATTTTTTATTTTTAAGTTATATATTTTGCAACATGTTAAACGAAGATTATATAGACCAAAATTTGTATGCTTATGTCTGAATGGAAATCAAACTAATAACATGAGCAGTGTTGCAAGTAAGAAACCAATAATAAGTCATAACAAATATTGGGCAGAATCTCTAGGCATTTGTGTTGGTTAGTCACTACTGTTATCCGAGGAGAAGGAGATGTTGGTTGATTTCCTATCTAGAATGGCCAGCTTGCAGTGTATCGTGTCAATATTTTCCTCTAGCTTTGCTAATATGATAGTTTTCTTGTTGAGTTCACTTGTACCTCCTTGTGCCACATCCGACATTTCACCTTGTGTCGAATTTATGTCATGATTGATGAAGTGATGGAAGTGTATGCAATGCGTGAAGTATAGTGGGAGTCGCAACCCCCTTTCGTGTGAGTTGGCATTATATCAAGGCGGGGGGGGGGATGGCCACACTTAGACACCCTTCTTGGAGAATAAACTTATTAGACCTTTTTTAATAAATTTAAATTACATTTATTTGATGCTAATTATCTAGTGAGCCTTATTTAATAATAACAAATACAATAAGCCAAGTCCACCTTACATTAAATTGTCACCATACTTACATGGTTAATAATTCTAGTACATCCTTCAGCCCCATTTTCACCTCTAAGAATGATTCCATTGGACTTTAAGTCTCCCTTAAGATGTTTATACTCTATTAGTAATTTCCATCCAATTTTCCTATAAAATTTTTTATATATACTTGTGTATCATTAAATACAAAAGAAAAAATAAAAGATTCAAAATGATAACTAGTTCATCAAAACTTTAAAAAATATTGATTTTTGTTTTAAAATTGTAATATATTGTTGGAAATACTAAGAGGGGGTGAATCAATATTTCTCTTTAATCAATATTTTTAACTTCACGAAACATTAATTATCATTAATATTATATCAACATAAATCAACATCACATAAACACTAAACAACACCATTAACAATGCACAATCATCAAGACAGTAGACAACAAAATTTTTAGGTGGAAACTCTTCCTGGAGAAAAAACACTAAACACTTCTTCTTAATATTTGTCTTCAAAAAATTTACATCAATTAGGAAACTCCAACTTCCAAGATTCTCAGCTCCAACTGAAGGAGGCTCAAACCCCCTAGTTTATAGGTTCCAACCTGAAGGACGCTCCAACACCTTGGTTTACCAGCTACAACTAGGAGGGTGCTCCAACGCTCTGGTTTACAGACTCGAACCTAAAGGATGATCCAACACCTTATTTACTAGTTGCAATTAGAAGGATGCTACAACATTCTATGCGGGCTCCAACCTGCCTTGTAGAACCCTACCACCCTTATTAGCCGACAGACCACATTTCACAACTTTTTGACTGGATCCACCTGTACTCAATAATAGAAACTATAATACAATATATTTCAATCAAATCTACCTCTGCTCAATGTGCACATCAAACCATAACATCAATCAAAGGAAAACATAAACAATCTGATTTTTGCACAATTGTGAAACACTAGCACTACTCAATAATCAAATTAGTTTTCTACAACAACACATGTTCATGGCCCAATGTCTAGCAAGCATTGTCTTAACCAATCTTCGATTCCTCAATTTCTCTTCTGCTCATAATGAACTGCAAACCCTAGCTTCATAGAAGATTAGTTCACTTATGTTGAAGCAATATAAGCCCATGCATTCATCAACTATCCACGCATGTCAATAACCCTACTCAATGTACCTTTGTCAAACTCTTGGAAATCACATGCTACAAAATAAAAATCTCTAGCATAATCAAATATATACCAAATTTGTTTTTGTTCAATCACATCCATAAAAATACAATGATGCAAGCTCTACATAATAAGACTAACTTTGCTCATCAATACTGCAAAACAAGTTTCTCTCAGACAACTCAAAGCCTAGCTAGAATTGATGAGTCCAATATTGTTTTCCATTGATAAGACAATCTGTAATAATAAATTGATCTTTGAGCTATAAGAACGAATCATAGCAACTCAAATTAATACATATATTATATTTAATGTGCCCATATCATAGTTTTGACACACAACACTGATGTCAAGCCTTACTAGCTACAAGCAATGCCATACTTTATCTTTAGTCAAATTCAAGCATCCATCCTCACGCTGTCCGAGTTTCTCATGATAATATTGTCATACTCATGGAAAATAAAGCTCTTTATCAACTAACTCAACTATTAGTGGCATAGCTATGATATCCATGCAATGGACAATAAGCAAATACTATGTTGATGGACAAGCCTTTTACACAATTTTGCACACTGATTTAGAGACAATACTAAACAATATTCATAATCATACAATTTTGATGTATAGGAAAAAATCCATAAAAGGCATGTGTATGAATTTTTATTTACAACACATATGCCCAAAAAAGAAAAGTATTACCAAATTATATCTCTAATGTCGAACTTTTACCTTTGTTGCTACTCAATTTGACAACATTATCTTAAAGGAGAGCAATCATACTTCAGAAAATAAATTATGCCACAAATGGTGTGTGATGGGCCCAGCCCCTCGTTAACCTTACCCTTATATTAATTCACACTACAATGTTTTATGATTGCGTTGGTAATAATTTAATGAATGATTTTTTGGATGATTATATTTGTGATTTCAGTGATTTGGCCTACAGATAAATGGATATTTGTTGTATGGTAAATAAAGTGTGTTGTACTCGCATTTACTTTCGGATGGACATCTGTCCTTACCTCGTTAAACACACTCCCGCCTTTGGTAAACTTGGTAACCCTAGTTTTTACTCATTCGCATTGTTAGTCCTCTCTTTCAACTGAGTGAGGGTTTTCTTCTCTGTTTCTCTGTGCTGTTTATCTGTGTATTTCCTCCGTGATGGAATGTTGCTATTGCTCGGCTCCGGTATGGCCACGGCCTTCTACTCCGTCGATTGGTAAGGTTATTTCTCTGTTACTATTTTGATGTCATTTGGTTTCTACATTTGTTTGAGGTTTATTCATCCGTGGAAGCCATGATTGGCTCGCCTGTATGCATACATTGTTGTCGTGGTTCTTTTCTTTAACTATTAGGGCCTATGCCCATTCCTGTTCCTCTATCCAATTGCTTCTGAGTTACTTTGCTGTGTCTTCAATTTCTGGTTGCAGGTTGCGGTCTCAGGGGTTCGTGGCTTCAGCTCTATTCACCAATGGCAAGGTAAGCCCTTGCTCTATGCTATTTTTTCTTCGACTCTTTCCTCTATTACTAAGGTTTTCACTCCTCGTGAGCAGAGAACCCTCGTTGGCTGCAACTTGACTCGGGATATGTCTCCGCACGTCGTCTTCACTCTAGGTAAGTCAGCTTTCCTCACCCTGCAACCTTGTAAATTTGTCTTTCTCGTTTTGTTTAATTTTAAAATCTAACCCCTGTTTTCGTTGGACATCTACAGGTGGAGTCGGCTCTGATAACCTTTTCTCCACTACTGGCCCATTTTGGAAACCCAACGCTACCCAACTTCCGGTGTGAAGTTATCTTAATCTATATTTATTTTAACTTATGTAATTGTCTAATGACTAGCAGAGAAACTTGTTTCGTTTGACTATTAAATATTTAGTTCCAGTTTGGATAAGTACCTGTGTTATTGCACCGTTGTGTTTCTTGTCACCCATTCGTTGCTATGATATTCCACTCTGATGTTAGCTTCGAGACTCCAGGGTTTCAATGCCTTTCAGATTTTTGTGGTTCCTCTTGTTATCACACTTTGTACATTGATTGCCTACAGGCCGTTAGTTTCATGCTAATATATAAATGACTCAGATTATGTAAAAGTAAATGATTTTGTTTGCATACAGTAGTCGATTTCAATAAAATGGAAGGACTGTTTAAAATGACTGCAATGTCGATTCAAATATGGATGTTTGCAGAGATTTTTATTATGCTCTCTTTTTATTCTCCTCGTCGAGCCTGTTACAATGCATGCTTCTGTCTTTTGTATGGTTTGAAAACAATTTGATTTGACTGTTATCAATTACATTTATTAGTTACATAATTGTTGTAACTGTTTCTTTTAATTTGCTGGAAATGGTAAATTAACATACTGAAATAATTCGATTGAGCAACTAATCAAAACAATTTTAAATCAACTACTCATTTTCCTAAGTGATGCTTCACTAAGAGATTAAAATAAAAAATAAACAAAAATTTCTTTTTTGTCCTGTATTGTCCCCTTTATCCTTTCTGAGACCAAATTACCTCCAGCCACGATGACCCGTCAGCTAAATGCTCCTGCATCAGGCTCCCGGGGTAAATAAAATTCATGGCTCCGCTCCATGAGCGCCTCCACAGAATAGCCTGCTTGTTGTATTTGTGCCGCGTCAAGCCAGGAACTGTCCTCGATGGGACAGTTCTTCCACTTGACCAGATACCGCAGATACTCCTTTCGGCGAGTTCGCTTAGCCACCTATGTGTCAAGAATTTTCTCGTTTTCAAGGGGCTGTGTTGTAGGCATTTTCCTCATCCAAGGATTGCTTTTGCTCTGGGTGTCCCATTTTGGCCCTGTCGCACTGTTGTCTTCAAGACTAGTAGTGTATGGGAACATATCTGCCACGTTGAAAATGGGTGATATGCCTATTTCTGGTGGCAGCTATATTTCATAAGCATTAGGTGAAAATTTACGCAGAATTTTACAAGGGCCAATCTTCTTATATTTCAGTTTGTTATATTTTCCCTTAGGGAATCGTTCTTTGCACAAATGCACTAGGACTTCATCCCCTATATTAAACTGCACTTCTCACCGCTTTAAATCTGCATGATGCTTATATCTCTGACTGTTGTCCTGTAATTTCGACTTTACCTGCTCGTGTAAGTCATTCATTGCCTGGGCGAAATCTTCCCCATCAGCACTTCTTCTTTCTAATTTTCCCAAATCCTGTAGTTCATGCACTCTGCGAGGATGCGTGCCATACAGAATTTGAAAAGGATTGTATCCCGTACTGTGATTTGGTGAATCATTATAAGCGAATTCCGCCTGAGAAAGTACACAATCCCACATCCGTGAATTTTCTCCAATCAAACTCCGTAGCAGGTTTCCCAAGCTCCTGTTCACCACCTCCATTTGCCCATCAGTCTGTGGGTGATATGCGGAGCTGAAATTTAACTGAGTGTCCAAATTTTTCCGCAGGGTACGCCAAAAATGTCCTGTGAATTTCACATCCCTGTCATAAATAATGGACCTCGGTAAGCCATGCAACCTGACAATTTCTGTGAAAAACAAGTGTGCTACATGAGTGGCATCACTGGTTTTTCGACAAGGAATGAAATGTGCCATTTTAGAAAACCTGTCTACTACCACCATCACCGAGTCGAAACCTCGTTGTGTTCTTGGCAGACCCAAGACAAAATCCAAACTGACTGAGTCCCACGGTCTACTCGGAATAGGTAACAGTGTGTAGAGTCCTGCATTTTGGCTGTGTCCTTTCGCTAATAGGCACACTTTACACCTAGTCACATATCACTGCACATCCCGTCACAACTTTGGCCAGTAATAAAAGTGTCTGAGTTGTACTAAAGTCTTGTCTACACCGAAATGTCCGGCTAGACCTCTGTTGTGCTTCTCCCGAATTATATTCTCTCTCATCGAACAGTCGGGAATGCATAATTGTCCCCCTTTAAATAATAACTCTTCCTGTAAATTATAGTCCAACCATGGAATACTATTCCTCAACAAAGGATTCTGACAGGCTTCATAAGCCTCTTTGAAATCCGCATCTATTTGATACAAATATTTCAAATGTTCAAAACCTAGCACTTGTATCGTACTCTCCTGCAAGAGCAAAGCTCTTCTGCTCAACGCATCTGCTACCTTGTTGGCTTGTCCGCTAATGTGTTTCAACACAAACGTGAAACTCTGTAAATACTCAACCCACTTAGCATGCTTGTGATTCATTTTATGTTGTTGCATCACATATTCCAGTGCAGAATTATCAGAGAATAAAACAAACTCACTCCCCAGTAGATAATGTCTCCAATGTTTTAGTGCTTGGACGAAAGCATAGAATTATTTGTCATAAGATGAGTATTTTTGCTTGCTCGCATTCAACTTCTGATTGAAATAAGCAACAGGTATGTCTTCTTGGCTAAGTACAGCTCCAACGGTTGTACCGCTTGCATCACAATGGACTTGGAAAAACTTATTAAAATCAGGAAATCTCAGGATTGGCCTTTTAGTGATTTTTTTCTTCAATAACTGGAAGCTCCTCTCTGCTGCTTCAGTCCAACGGAAAGATTGACTCGCCTTCTTAATAGTATCCAACATATGCGCGCAGATTCCACTAAAATCTCTGATAAATTTACGATAAAAACTTGCTAACCCATGAAAACTACGAACCTCAAATAGGCTCTTTGGGGATGGCTAGCTAATAATAGTTGCAAATTTTTATGGGTCCATCTTTAACTCGTTTTCTGCAATAAAAAAACCCAGGTAAAATAATTATTTTTGAAAAAAGGTACATTTTTTAAAATTTATCAGCAGCTTGTTCTGCTGCAATTTCTCCAACACACTCCGAACATGTCGAAAGTGTTCCTCTTCAGTCTTGCTGAAAATTAATATATCATCAAGATAAACAATCACAAACTTCCCAATGAACTCTTTCAGCATTTCGTTCATCAGGCGCATAAAAGTACTAGGGGCATTACTCAAACCGAATGGCATTACCAGCCACTCATACAACCCTTCATTAGTCTTGAATGTTGTTTTCCATTCATCCCCTTCTCTGATCCGGATTTAGTGGTAACCGCTCTTCAGATCGATTTTCGAAAATTATGCTGCCCCGCTTAGACAGTCCATCATATCATCCATCCGTGGCAGTGGAAACCTATACCGTATGGTAATTTTGTTGATTTCTCTCGAATCTGTGCACATTCGCCATTCTCCTCCTTTCTTGGGAGCGAGAACTGTTGGAACTGCACAAGGGCTTAAGCTTTCCCTTATCAATCCCTTGTCCAATAATTCTTTTACCTGTTTTTTGATTTCCTCATTATCTTTAGGACTCATTCGGTACGTTGCCTTGTTTGGTAGGCTGGCTTTAGGTATAAAGTCAATGTGGTGACTAATACTTCTCTTAGGAGGCAATTTATCTGGTAAATCATCAACTACAATGTCACTGAATTCTTGAAGTATTTCTTGATTTTCCTCAGGAAAATCTGAGATTTCTGTGTGCAATAGCATTGTTTTTGGCCTCCTCACCACTGCATAATGTATCTCATTGTCTTCGATCTATTTCAGAAATTATTTCCCCCCAACAGTAACGCTTTAACTCCACTTGTTTCTGTTGTCTCTTCCTCCTTAATGGGTACAAGCATGTGCTTAATCCCATCTTTGACAAATTTGTAACAATTTTTCTTTCCATCATGCACTACCTTCCTGTCATACTGCCATGGTCTCCCTAGCAGTATGTGACACACATCCATTGGCATTATATCGCAAATAACCTTATCCTTGTATTTGCCAATGTGGAACTCAACTTCACACTGTTCATCAACCAACAGTTGATGCCCTTTCTGTAGCCACGACACCTTGTAAGGTGTGGGATGCTTCAGCCTCTTCAAACCCAACTTCTCCACCATCTCTATGGCGACTAGATTGTCCGTGCTTCCAATGTCGATAATCATCTTGCAGCATGTCCCTTGTGACTTGCAAACTGTCCGGAATAACGCCTTCCTTTGAGTTGGGTCAGTTGTCTCCTTCGCTGGTTTTAGTAACACTTTATTCAAGACCAGGGCTTCCCTTGTCTCCGACACATTTTCTATTTCCTGAGGTTGTACCTCTGTTTCCTCTGTCTGAGAAACATATGCTCCTCTTGCTCCAGCCTGGTCACTTTCAGGACATTCAAAGGACTTGTGCCCCCACTTGTGGCACTTGTAACACTGAACAACAGCTCCTCTACCTCGGCCACTACCTCTCCTGCGCTGGTATGGCCTTCCCCCTTGCTTGTTACTATCCTTCTCCGCTGCCTCTTAAGTTTTCGAGTTGTTGCCTTCATCATTAACAATGTTACCTTTGCCAAAACCTCGACCTCTTCCCCTGCCAGATCCACCTCCTCTTCTGGAATTTTGTTTTTTGTTTATCTTCTCTTCCACCTTCAAGGCACTTTGATAGGCCTCATCTATAGTTCTGGGTGAAAGAATACTTATCTCATCCAATATCTCCCACCTTAATCCATTTACGAATCTCGCTATTTTTTCTGGTGTGTCTTCTATGTAACCGGCTTTCAGGTTTACCCGATATAATTCCTCAGTGTACTCTTTTACTGTCATCCCCTTTTGTTTTAGATTATGTTCTTGCCTATACATGGAAATCTGGTAGTCCTTTGGTAAGAACTTGCCCTTCAGTTTAGCTTCCATCCTAGTCCATTTTTTTATAGGTTGCTTGTTCAACCTCTTCCTCTCTGCTTGTACACTCTCCCACCATAGGGATGCATGCCCTTTCAACTTGGTGGCAACGAATTTAACTTTTTTATATTCATTGATATCCTCATAGTCAAAGTACTTATTTAGCTCACTGAGCCAATCTAGTAGTACTTATGCTGACAAAATTCCATCATAATTTGAAAGCTCGTGCATTGGCTTATTATTGGATAGTAAGACTGGCCTTAGAATTTTAAGTTCAGGTCCTTCTCCATCTGATCCATCTATTGTCTCTGCAAGTTCTTCATCATTGTCATCCCCTCCATCAAGATCCCTTCTTCTCCCTGCTTCTACTGCTGCTAATCGGGCGTTTAGGATTCGGATCTCTTCCCTCAGTCCCTCATCTACTACTCTGTGTATACCTCTTCCACGACCTCGCCTTCCAACTTCCATTTTTGTCAAATTTAACAACGCTCTGATACCACTTGATGGGCCCAACCCCTCGTTAACCTTACCCTTATATTAATTCACAATACAATGTATTATGATTGCATTGGTAATAATTTAATGAATGATTTTTTGGATGATTATATTTGTGATTTCGGTGATTTGGGTTACAGATAAATGGATATTTGTTGTATGGTAAATCAAGTGTGTTGTACTCGCATTTACTTTCAGATGGACATCTTTCCTTGCCTCGATAAACACACTCCCGCCTTTGGTAAAGTTGGTAACCCTAGTTTTTACTCATTCGCATTGTTAGTCCTCTCTTTTGACTGAGTGAGGGTTTTCTCCGCCGTTTCTCTGTGCTGTTTATCTGTGTATTTCCTTCATGATGGAATGCTGCTATTGCTCGGCTCCGGTATGGCCACGACCTTGTACTCCGTTGGTTGGTAAGGTTGTTTCTATGTTACTATTTTGATGTCATTTGGTTTCTGTATTTATTTGAGGTTTATTCATTCGTGGAAGCCATGATTGGCTTGCTTGTATGCATACATTGTTGTCGTGGTTCTTTTCTTTAACTATTAGGGCCTATGCCCATTCATGTTCCTCTATCCAATTACTTATGTAGTTACTTTGCTGTGTCTTCAATTTCTGGTTGCAGGTTGCGGTCTTAGGGGTTCGTGGCTTCGGCTCTATTCACCAATGGAAAGGTAAGCCCTCACTCTATGCTATTTTTGCTTTGTCTCTTTCCTCTATTACTAAGGTTGTCGCTCCTCGTGAGAAGAGAACCCTCGTTGGCTGCAACTTGACTCGGGATATGTCTCGGCATGCCATCTTCACTCTAGGTAAGTCGTCTTTCCTCACCCTGCAACCTTGTCAATTTATCTTTCTCGTTTTGTTTAATTTTAAAATGTAACCCATGTTTTTGTTGGAAATCTACAGGGGGAGTCGGCTCTGATAACATTTTCTCCACTACTGGCCCATTTTGGAAACTCAATGCTACCCAACTGCCAGTGTGAACTTATCTTAATCTGTATTTATTTTAACTTATGTAATTGTCTAATGACTAGCAGAGAAACTCGTTTCGTTTGACTATTAAATATTCAGTTCCAGTTTGGATAAGTACCTGTGTTATTGTGTCGTTGTGTTTCTTGTTACCCATTCGCTGCTATGATATTCCACTCTGCTGTTAGCTTCGAGACTCCGGGGTTTCAATGCCTTTCGAATTTCTGTGGTTCCTCTTGTTATCGCACTTTGTACATTGATTGCCTATAGGCCGTTAGTTTCATGCTAATATAGAAATGACTCAGATTCTGTAAAAGCAAATGATTTTGTTTACATACAGTAGTCGATTTCAATAAAATGGAAGGACTGTTTAAAATGACTGTAATGTCAATTCAGATATGGATGTTTGTAGAGATTTTATTATGCTCTCTTTTTCTTCTCCTCATCGAACCTGTTACAATGCATGCTTATGTCTTTTGTATGGTTTGAAAACAGTTTGATTTAACTATTATCAGTTACATTTATTAGTTACATAATTGCTGTAACTATTTCTTTGACTTTGCTGGAAATGGTAAATTAACATACTGAAATAATTCGACTGAGCAACTAATCAAAACAATTTTAAATTAACTACTCATATTCCTAAGTGTTGCTTCACTAAGAGATTAAAATCAAATATAAACAAAAATGTCTTTCATGTCCTATATTGTCCCCTTTATCCTTTCTGAGACCAAATGACCTCCAGCCACGATGACCCGTCAACTAGATGCTCCTACATCAGTGTGCCCTTCTGCCAACTCAATAACATTGAGTCCTTGTTATGCACATGATACTTCAATTTCAGAACTAATCATAATTTCTCTTAGATCATATGCTTTATGTAACACAAATTTTGTTCTGCAACTTCGCTCACAAAGGGTTGATACTTGAAGAGGTTTGTCGTTATAGCAACACCTGAATCCACAGGTGTTGGTAAACTTCCAAACCAATAACTAGGATCCTCAGGGTGGGAATTATGGATTCCATAGAGGTGCGGTGATTACTCCAACGCCCGCCCTCAAACGCAGCTCAGGGGAATCAAACCTGGGTCCAGGCTCTAATACCATGAAGAGGTTTTTCATTACACCCAAACCCGTAGGTGTTGGTAAAATTACAAACCGGTAACTAGGATCCTTAGGGTGGGAATTACAGATTCCATAGAGGTGCGGTGATTACTCCAACAATACTTCAGTTAACTGATAGCAAGAAAATGTATGAAGTCACTGTAGAAAAACAAATATAAGATATTGTTCCAGTGCAGAATTAATTTTTGTACGTCCTTAATAGTTGGAATTGTTATATATTTGGTTGCTTGGCACACAAGATTATCACAAACACACCATAGATCCACGAGCCTAGAAATATCTCAGGTTTGTGGTGTTTTTTATTTATAAATCATATGATACATTGACCATTGTGTGCAGAAGATATGTAAACTCGTGATGTTGTCAGTAATGGAAGCGATTGGATTGTGTGGTCATATATGATTTAGATTAGCAATTATTCGAGATTAAGATTAGCATTCAATTTGCAAGCTTTGAATTTCTATATAGTCGCTCTAGATTTCTTATTGAAATTTAAATTATGTCTCCACCAAACTTTACGAGACTATTTGTATCATAAAATATAACACAACGTGCACATACTACATTTGATTCATTCTATAAATAAATATTTCACATGCTTCAAAATTTGTAGCCAGATAAACCAACAAAGATCAAGCTAGCTCAAAAACTAGTCCATAGGATTGTCTCTGAAAGCGATCAAGATTCGTCTACTTTGGAACTTTTTCTCAACAAGGCATTTAAACCCATGACCCCAATTCTCAATACAATTTTCTTGAAAATTTGGGGATTTTACCCAATTTTTCCATGGTTGCACCTGCAACCTCTTAATTCAACTAAAATAGTCTTGAATTCCAAAAATTAAAAGATAAAACTGGGGCTTTTGAACCCTTGAACCTCAATTTCTAAAAATACCCAATCTCACCTAGCTAATTTTACTAAACACATTGCAGACATCCTTTGCAATTTTTTTGCTCAACGACAACATCTATTCCATGCAAGCCCAATGTTGTAACTCACTCTCATACCACCCTGTAATGTACCTAACCACCCCTAAGCCAGGTCACACTACCATAAACCCATTATAAACACCTTAATTTAAAATTTCCTCATACAAAGTGGCTCTTATGCCCATAATTGTAACTATGATACCATATTATTATTATGTCCTACATATGAACAAACATGAAAACCAAACATTCTACATTGACATGCATAAATCTTGCATAATAAAAATAAACATATAAGATAAAATATCCATTATAATAACAACAACAATTTTAAGTGGAGATTCCACATAATTAATAGCTTTGAATCATACACAAGAGTAGAACACTTATCTTTTATGAAAACTGCAACTAGCTACTAATATAATATGTTCCTCCTAGTCTTAGGCACTATTGTTCTAAGTCTCTTAATAGAAAACCACCCTCGAGTTGGGGCTATGACACCACAAGCGAAAACTATGGCTCTTCTCTCATCCCAATAACCTTCGAATGTTCAAGTTGATTGCTCAGTTATCCATCCTAATCATCAACTCTCTTTTACACTTGAACCCGCACAACACAAGAGGGGATCCCCCTTCTCTACAATTGTGGTCCCTGGGTCAACTCCCTCTTTTAAGGCTCCAATGCAGGCTAACTAGGAAAATGTCTTTGTTAGGACATCAAGGATGCTTCTATGGCAGTTTTGCACTAGTTTTCCATGACATTCAACTCTCTATCATGTTTCCCTTCTTAAGCTTAGATAGTCATACCAATTGGTAATGATGGAATGGAATAATGACCTCAACTTATAAAGCCCAAATTTTGTAAGCATGACTTTATCTTAACAATGGGCACTTTGTTAACTACTTCCCAACTACTGGGTACAAATCCCAAGACCAATATCCTTTAAATCAATAAAAAATTATGTACTTCGGAATGTAATATTACAATAATTAATATTAGTTTGGCCAACTTAACCCCTCTATCGTAAAGTCATAGCCTCCTATACTCTTTCTATCCCTATATTACACAACCAAACATATATTTTTTCAAGTAGTCTTTAGTGCGACTTTTCATAGGCTTTTACAGTGACTTTTTACGGTGTAATTTCTCTAAATTCTGGTAGGAATTTATTGAAAAGAGAAGTTTGATTGCTAACTTTGCACAATCGAAGTGCCCTAGAGGTTTTTGAGGGTGCTGAATCCATATATAGAGTCAAAAAACCAATTTAAATAACAAAAACCAAGATTTTACCTCAAATTTTTTCACCGGATTCCGGCACCTGAAACTTCAAAAAGTCACGCTAAAAACAACTCCATATTTTTTTATTAATAACAATTTCTATTATCAATTATATTACATACATTAACACTTAACCATATCATCAAACTTACTAATTTATATATTCAATTATATCACATACATTAACACTTAACCATATCATCAAACTTACTAGTTTATATATTCAATATACACCATTTTATTAAAAATTTAAAAATGTTACATAAAACTGTATTATATAATACTTTACTACTACATCTAAGAGCAACATATGAAATTGATCGAACAATAACAATGCTAAACATCTATCTAAGTATTGTACTTGTAAATAGAAAACCATTATCAAAAGTATCATAATGTTGTACTTCTAAGATCCCCACCACCGATCTAAAGCTTCCATAGAAATAGTAATGGAACTTTACATTGAAGTATTGTACTTGTAAATAGAAAACCATTATCAAAAGTATCATACTCTTGTACTTCTAAGATCCCCACCATCGATCTAAACCTTCCATAGAAATAGTAATGGAACTTTAAATTGGAATATACTCATAAAATATCACAACTATATCAACGATCCACATGGAATGGTGACCACTTCAAAGAAAATGTAATAACAATTAAAATTCCAAGACATCAAATGACCTGAAGTTGTTACATCGGACTGCATCGACTACTATAAAGGTCATGATAGGTCCAACCATAGTGTATGAACATTGGTATCCATTGTCTCCAACACTTTTTGGTATTTTAAAATTTTCTCGATTAGTAGACGGTGAAGTGCAGTTTCTTCTCACGGGCCCAATGAACATCAGTATCATCACTACCCACCGTTTGTTTTAAACATGGAACTGAACTTTCAGACATTGACATTATGGAGCACAAACTAATAAAAAAAGAGTTGTTCTATTGCAATTCCTTAAAGTTCAGGTGTTGGAATCAGGAAAATTTCTTGAGGTAAAATTTGGTTTTAAGTGTCCAAACTGGTTTTTTGACCTATATGATTCAACACCCTAAAACCCCAGGGCCTTCTGAATCAGCAAAGTTAGCAATCAAACTTCTCTTTTCAATAAATTCCTGCCGGAATTTAGAGAAATTACACCGTAAAAAGTCACCGTAAAAGTCTTCAAAAAGTCGCACTAAAGACTACTCGTTAAAAAAAAGGGGACATATTTTGTATTTTTATTTTATTTTTAAGACATGTGAGATTTTTGTGGGGTCGAGTTTATTTATGAGAGGGATTTGAAGGTGACATTTGTATGTAGGTATTAAAACCATGTGGCATTTGTGTGAGCTACAATAGCTCAGTTTTGGGGACAATATTTTGTAGGTCGATAAATAATTTTTGCATTTGACATTTAGGTGTTTAGACTCGACTAAGTCTCACATAACCTTGGTGACGTTATCTAGTAGGTTGGCAGAGTGTTATTTTATTCAACAGTAGGGTTGGCCTTAGACTAATTATACTGCACTCAAATTATACTAAATCAAATTTTGAATTAAGTGTAGTATAAGGATTGTACATTTTTGCCATTTCTCGAGTATATTTTCAAAATCCTATAAAAAATTGTTGGAATAACATATTTGAGTTGTTAAAGTGGTACATGCTTAGTGTCACAAAGTTTATCTAGAGTTATGAATATGTTTATGCATTCAAAAATGTATTTCAAACAATGAAGAATAGTAATCTCATAAATATTGTTCATTGAATTCCAAGGAAACAAACAAAATCCTAAAATAGTTAAACTTAACTTTTTAAATTAATCTAGACGATTAAAACAACAATTTGAAAAGGAATCATAAATACAATTTATAGCAGTGTTAGATGCCACCAAATTCAAAAGCGTAAGTGAAAAGGGCCCACAAATACGTAGTACATATTTTATATATAAAAAATGCATGTAAATTTAAGAAAATATTTGCCCACTTAAATCTCAAGAATTATTGTAACTCAAGTATAGATATAACATACTAGTAAGTGAATCATTAACATAAAACATTTTTTTTTTTCAAGAGAGATTCTCATAGTCGATATTTTGCTTCTTCTTTGCAATGACTATTCATATGCTCTATTTCTAGGCTAAAAGTTATGGCCTTTTGAAGTTTGGTTATTTTATACTACTTGAATCTTTATGCTAATTTCCTAAATATTTGGCTACTCAGATGTCAATTTTGATTCCGTGATTGTATTCCTCTATCCAAAATATCTCCAATAATTAATCCCATGCCCTATTTTGAGCACTAAGCAAGAAGTTATGCCTCACGGAAGAGAACTGGTACCTTATTTATTCTCTTACCTTGTTTTAGGTATCTCTTTCACATCCTAGCTCTATTTTGCACTTGAAATATCTCATTGGAATGCTCTTTATGAACTTTTTCATTTGAAATGCACAAAATATGTACAAATTTCTCGAGTTTCCAAAAAAAGAAAATGTTGTTTAGGCCCTCAAAATAGCTCTTGAAGTTGATGACTGAAAAAACATAAAATAAATATTTGATATTTATTGATGTAGCATGCTAATGTGGCACTAGTGTGGTATTTGAGTCCACCTAGGTTATTGGGGTGGTGCCATGTGACTACCTAGGCCAACCTCGACACCCTTAACCACCTTCTCTTCTTCACATTTTCCCCTTATCCTTCTCTTTTTTTCTCCTCTCCTTTCTTTTCCTCGTCCTTCTCTCTTCCTCTTTCTTTCCATCCCTTTCATGTTTATCTTTAACATGGTCGCTCCTGAGCCCACCAATCCACCTAACAACATGTCAAACTCGATGGGACAAGGGGTCCCATCTCCTTAGCACTAGATCCACATGGCACATTGACATAGGGCGTCAGAATGGGTGGGTCCCACTCCCTCCATATCTCCCTAAAGTGCATAAGGTATGCCCCTACCAGATTTGATGTCATAGAACAATTAAATATTAATGTTTGAGATTGCTCTTTGACACTTGAGTTGGGTTGAGGTTAATTTTCCCCAAGCTCTTGGAAGACCCAATATTGCTGCATACATGGAAATTGTTTGGTTTTGGGCATTTTGGGAAATTTTCCAAAACGACTTTCAAAATGCCTAAAAATCAATTATGGTAACTGTCAATACCACTCAAATGACAATATATCCATGTTGACCTTTGACCCTACCATGATGCAACACAAACCCCTTCCTCTACCATAGTAGCTTTCCACATGGCCTCTAACACCTGCCACCATGGCATTGCCACATTAACAACATGATATTTTTCAAAATTTTAATTTTCCCCTAATTTTTAAAATTATCCAAGTTTTCTAACTTTTTCTTGGGCTACCATTGAAGCTTCAATTCAATCTTATCAGGCTAATTTGACCTAACACTCACCGAAACTCAACCTATATGCATTGAAATTAAACCCCTAACTTCAATTCTTAGCCAAATTTTCTTGAAATTTTGGGGCTTTTACCCAATATTTGGAACCTTTGAATTTAGTGAATACAGGCTTGAGTTCAACAATTAAAAGATAATTGGGACTTTGAAACCCCCGAATTTCACCTAGCCAATTTTATAAAAACACATTGTAGGTATCATTTATAATGTTTTTTCTTCTTTTCTATATATTTTTTTTCACGACAATTGCGTCTAACCCATGTAAATCTAATGTTGTAACTCACTTGAGTATCACTTTGTAGTATACCTAGCCAACCAGACTAGGTCACAGTACCATAAACTCACTATGAATACCTTAATTTAAAATTTCTTCATTATTATTCTCATAATTATAACTTTGAGACTGTATTATTATTATGTCTTACATATGAAAAACATGTAAGCCTAAGATTCTACATCCATCAATCTTATATAATAAACATAAAAGCTTACATAATAAACATAAACATATATGATAACATATCCCTTGTAATAACAACAATTTGAAATAAATACTCTACATAATTAATCACATTGAACCATACACAAAAGCATAACACACTATCTTTTATAAAAACCACATCTCGCTACTAATATAGATGTTCTTTCTAGTGTTAGGTAATGTTGTTCCAAGTTCCTTGTATAACATGCCACCCCATATGGAATGGTGACCACTTCAAAAATATAATAACGATTAAAATCCCAAGACATCATGAGACACAAAAATTACAAGATGGACATCATTAGTCTTGTCATTTTTTTAATGTAAGCTTTTGGTGGGGTTGAAAGGGGTTGATTTAAGAGGTAAGATCTTATTGATTTAAATTGTATGAAAGGGGTGGAGGGGGTAAATCATATGTGAAAAACTAAAATCATTTTAAGAGAGTAGACTTTATAAAATTTTGGTGATAATATTTCATAGGTGGATAGGTTGTTTATTCATCTAAGAGACGTAGGGTCCACCAAACCTCACACAAACCAACCCAACATTTCACGCATCCCCAGATCATTTTTCCATCAACATTAAGACTGCCCCCACTTAGATATAGCCTAACTTCCGTAAAAGTCAAGTGGATCTTGTCGAAGGGAAATCATGAAAGCGATTACGGAAAATGACTAATAAATGATGAGACGTAATAAAAAGAAGTTTAAATATTGGAAAGAATGTGGGGTTAAGGTTTGAATTTTACATCAACTTTATTAGTCAAATCTGAAAATTTGAAAATATTTGAAAATATTTGTTAAATAAAAATAGTGGTTAAATATTGTAATCGTTTTATTAAATTTGCTGAATGGGATATGTTAGGAGTTTGATTTATTTAATAAATAAAATCATTCATTAAAAAAAAAATGTCATTAAATTTATGATTCTTTTCGTGAAATTTAAGAATTATTTTTTAAAATTTGTTGTACAATTGTTTTATTTACAAATTCTGCAATCTGCAATCTAGTTTAATTGTGTTTGATGTTTTTATCTTTTATAAGCATATTAAATTATTGGATGTTTTTTATTTTTACAGCTATATTTTATAGCTAATTTTACTTAAAATTTATTCAAAATGAATGAGTTATATTTTAATGTTTATGGGATTAAAAATAGTCTATGGGACTACCAACTTTTTTGTTTTTTTCAATCATTTTCTTACTCAAATTGATGATGAGCTTGTCACAATCTCCTAACACTTCCTTTAGTGAAAAGACAATGCCATGAAATTGATGCTAACACACTGCCATAAGCATCACATTCCAAAATGAAATGCTTTTAAGATTCCACTGTCCAATAAGTGCAAAAAGTACACACCCTTTCTTCGTAAGCTTCTTTATATCTCTTCGATCATCACATTTCACACCGAAGTTAATTCAAGAATAATATTTGTTAGAATGCAAGTTTTAGCGATGTAACTTGTATAATTCAAGTGGTTAAAGGTTTTTTCAATAAATTTATACAATCAAATAATATCTCAAATAATAATAAAAAAAAAATCTCATTGATAATTGCATGAACAAAATCAACAAATCTTGAATTAAGTGTAGTCTAAAATTTCTACGTTTTTTTCCTTTCTCAAGCATATTTTCCAATGAATTTAACTCAAAAATTAGTTGAATTTTGTTCTTTGTTATCGTGCTTAAAATTAGTTGAAGTCCTAGCTTACTGGTTTTAAGTTTTGGAGGTTTTTTTGAGCATTTTACCCAATCAAATTTCCAAAATTTCAACAAGATTTGTTGAAATCGCAAGTTTGATGTGTGAACTCTACACAATCGAGTGTTCCATGGGGTTTTCACTGAACTGAACCATTTATGTATTCAAAAACACTTTTTAGACAACAATAAAATATAATATGATCAAAAGTTGTTTCATCAGTTTCTAGTCAAAAACTCTAAAACATAGACCAAATTTGAATGACAATTTTGAGTTATTTAATATATACATTCTAAATGTTTCATTTTTTAAAATCTATTTATATATTCAAAAAACATTTTAAATAAATCCAACAAGTGCTACATAGTAGCTACTCTCTGCAGTGACATATAGCTAAATTAAAGTAAAAATCTTGAATTCAAGTTAGTGTTAAGGTTTAGAATATAGTCAATTTAAGTTTTATTGATTGGTAAATTAAAGTATTTTGGTAATTGTAATTTATTTTGTTGCTAATTTCATTTGTTGAAATATGAATTCATCCTGATTCATTCAATGAATTATGTACTAATAGAAAAATAAGTAATAAAGTTTTGAATTCAATTTTTGGCATAAATCACTAGGTAATTTTTTTTTTTGAAAATAAAGAGAATATTTAATTTCTAATAAACCCTCATATGCATGGTTTTTATGATACTAATCCTTGTATTTAAAATGAAAATGTTATGAGATGCCTAAAACGCCCTAATTTGATTATTAAAATTTATAAATATTTACTTATTCTACCCTTTAACTTTAACTACTTTTAAAAAAACCACACACATTAATATATACAAAATTTATTAATTTAAAATATATCTAATCAAATACATGATATATACCAATATTACTCATTTATTTATTTTTAATTAAAATACAAATTTTATTAATTTAAAATATATCTATACATGATATATATATATATTACTTATTTATTTTTTGTTAGTTAAAATATTTATGCTGATGCACAGTCTTGTTTTTTAATTCCACCAGCATGTAAGAAATTTGCCGATGGCAACAATTCCCAATATCAAGTGCTGAGCCGCCTCGTGATATCCAATCAGTGTACGAGCTTACGGAAATTAATTATAAAATGCTGGAGTATTCTATAGTGTGATTTAAAAAAAAAAAATTGGTCTAATTTTTTAAAAATCTGGCAGGAATTTATTAAAAATATAAGTTTGATTGGTAATTTTGCATAATTGAAGTGTTTTAAGATTTTTTAGGGTGCTGAATTTATATATACAATAAAAAAATCAATTTAAATAACATAAATCAAGATTTTACCTCAAATTTTTTCACTTGATTCCGCACTTAAAACTCCAAAAAATGCAATAAAAACAACTCCCAAAATACCATAATCTGTAAAAAATAATAATATGATTGACCTCAGCTTTCAACATATACATATACAACTTTTGGAGCAGCAAAGTCATTGTTTAATTTGAAATCATAATTATTAAGGTCTTTAATATAAAATATTTACAATAATATGTTGAACTTAATAATTAATCAAATTAATATAAATGAATTATATTATTTAAATAATAATAATAAATTTTAATATTTAATATTTAATATTTAATTATACAAGTTTCGCAATTTACCCAAAAAAAACCAAAGACAATATCTATTACTTACGGTAAAAATAAAAAAGACCCACAACCAGTTTTATATTTCAAAAAGTATTTGCATACTTGAATCTCCTGAATTTCCGTAACTATTGAAGTATAGATGTTGACATTTCGCTTTTTCGTCGAAATCAGAACGATGGTTTAAAATAATTCTAATATTTTCATTTTTACGAGAATTCTTCATTTTTATGTTGGTAAAAGTTTAGTATGAAATTATTGCAAATTTAAGATAGTGATATGAAATTTCATTGTAATTTGTATTTCTAATTTTAAATTTACTAAATAAATGATAATACAATAGAAAAGTTTAATATTTTATTTAATATTAAAATTTTTAAAGTAGGATAGCATAGCGTGACTTTTTAATTAAAATATTAACTTTCTTTATTTATGTAAAGAGGCGACATTTTAATAAGTTAAATTCTAATTTATTATTGATGTGTCCTAATGAGCATGTACATAAGGTAATTTCTGGGAGGTATTTGTAGCAATCTGTTTTAGTAGAAAATAAAGTGGAATTGACTTTCTAAAAAATTAAAGGAGAAATGAAGAGAAGCATTCAGATGAAATGCTTAATAAATTTGATGGAGAAATTGTGTTGCAGGGAAATTTTCTATAGAAAGATGAGTTTGATTTATTGATAGAACCATAAGCTAAACATTTGGAAGAAAAGGGATTTTTGGAAAGTTGGCTACACAAGGATTCAGGTAATGAAAACCAGGAAAAGTTAGTAGACTCAGTTGAAGAGAAGGATAAGACTGAAGTAACACAAAATAGTGGTATAGAAGAGGAAGGAATGCACCAAATAGTGGGCAACAACAACAAAAATTATCAGCAATATGAAGAAGATCTCATGCAACATAGTATTGTTGGGATGAAGGATGAAGTTAGAGTGGAAAATTATGAAGAAGACAACAATGTTTTTGTTGTGAGAAATCAAGGAATAAGACATCCAAGTGTCCTAAGTATCTATGGAGAGATGTGTGCTTAAGAGGAAGAAGATAAGAAAACTGAAATTCTTATACAAGGAAATATCTAGTTACAAATGGGCAACATTTGTAAAGGGAGTGATGAAGGTTTGATGGGAAATTTGAAAGTTTTAGCACTGCATGAGGGGTAGATGTTGGAAGCAAAAAACTGGAGACTTCAAAGTCTCATATTTTTAAAACAGATAATTGGTTTGTGTATGCAGATAATGAAGATGTGTAGGAAACAACGAAATGGCTTGGAAATACTTCAATTATGAAGTACAAGAACCATTGGGAGAGGATGCGTAGGATTGCAAGATAAGCATAGAAAAAATTTCAACAGAATTGAAATTTTTAGACGTCTAGTTGGAGAATATGAGAACAATGGATTGCAACAACCCAAGTAAGGACGAGATAGAGTTTTCCATAAAGGAGATGTAGAAAAAAATAGAGAGCAGTGATGGGGAGTTCCAACAGAAAAACTAGGGAGTGGATAAATTTGAAAAAGTCAGCAATGAAATCCAACTAGGAAATAATGGTTTGTGTGAACCAAAGGATAGGTTGGATGTGGAAATAGAGAAAATAAGGAATTTGATGTTGAAGAAGCGTCAATAGAAGAGGTATGTAGGATAGAGGAGAATAAACGACAACATGTTGCTAATGGTATAGCAAGCTTTCATCAGCAAAGAAGGAAGAAAACTACAACATAAAACATGGAAACCTAGAAGGATGAAGAAGAAAAGAGTAGATCAACGAGACGACATGGAGGAGGACCAACTACCACATACATTTTTGGACCGAGGAAGATTCAATTCATCAACACATGGTCAAGAGACCATGAGTTCTTTTCACCTTGGGAGTCTAATGCATGTGCGTAGGACGAGCACAAAAAATTGACGAAGATTGGACAAGAGCTTACCAATGTGATGGGATAGTCACATGGTAATGTTAAGAAAAAATTTAAATGTTTTTTTAGGAAAGTATGAATATTGAATTTAGGAGTAGGTTTTGATTTTAGTCATCTTGAGAATTTATTTTCTATTGTAAGAGAAAAAAAATTATTAGTTTTCAGTTTCCCTCATTTTGTGGAGAAGGGGAAATGATTCACACTTTGTGACTCTTGGTTTTCATGGTTAGTTTCTTTTGGGAAACAATAAGAAAAGAGTGTTTGGGAACTTCCTAAGTTGAGGAGAAGCTCCAAAGGAGAAGAATAGGGAAGGAGAAGAGAGGAGGAAAAAAAAGAGAGAGGGAAGAAAGAGACTCATTGTTTCTCTGTGTAACTATGGTTCGAAAGTTGCAGACACCTATACTTTCCAAATGTGTGAACAGGAAGGTATTTCTGTGTGAGTGGCATAATGAACAACAATTGGGCTATAAGTTGTGTGATTGTTAATTGAATCGAAATTTTGTGGTTACATTGAGTAAATTTTTTCTTGTGAACCATTATTGCTTGCAATTTTATTCCTGTGTGTGTTGATCAATTTGTGAGTCTGTAACTTTTTGAATCTATTACCATTAAAAATCTAAACATTGTAGCTTCAACACTGTGTGTGTTGTTCATTTACCTTTTGTATTCTTGCTATAATGGTTCGAAAACCCAGTGGAGGAATTTTCACTGTGTTCTAGCGCAACAATGCATGGTATTTACAGTGATTCGAGAGTTGTTATACAGACATAGTACCCTATTTGGAATTATGGTAAAAAAAAAAACCTCTTTGATTTTTTATTCAGTTGGAAAATTTAGCATTGAAAACCCTGTGATGAAAGGGAAGTGAAATTGTTCCCTGTGTCAAGGAACAAGAATCTGATTTTCCTCTGAATTTGGTTTTGTGAAAAGACTACAATGGAGTTTCTGAAAGAGATTAGAACATACTATAGGTGAAGTTCAGAATTGTAGCAATATAGATTTGGAAGCTTGCGAGGTAAATTGTTTTAATTTACAAGTCTAATTACAATTGAATTAATGATTGCAGAATAGACATATGAAATTTAGAGTTTGGAGCAAAAGCATGGAGAAGAATCATAATTAAAAATATTCTTGAGGTAAACGTGGTTTTTTTTTCAAATTGTGATGATTTTAAAAATTGAGAATTGCATGGTTTAAGTTCTGAAGTTTGAAGGAAATAATGAAAGGTTATGAAATGAAATCTACTTTAGGAGAAGTAGATCAGATTTGCTTGGAAAACATATCTGAAAATAAGTGTTCTGAGTGTGAGGGACATTTAAGATTTCAACATTAAAGGTAGATTTGTCAAGATAAGCTACAACAGTAACATATGTTCAAACAGATATTTTGATGATGATCCAAGAAAAAACGGAGTTCTTAATGAACATGGAAACGAATCTTGTAACATAGAGGGAGGAAAAGACAAATTCTCAAAGGAGAATGGTGAGCAGTTGAATGCAGAAGCCAGAAGAGTAGAGAGTGCTCATATGAAGATTCCAGAGGAAGGAGTTAGCATAAATACTAGGAGAATACTAGGCATGGAAGAGATTAGTATGGTATTTAGAAATATGTTTATGGAGTATGCTTGTTCCAATGGCTTGTTTGCAGCTCGCAATGAGTAGGGATAAGTTCATAGAAGAAGTAGATTTGTGATTACTGAGAGTCATAGTAAAGGTTCAGAGAGAAGGCATAGTAGATCAAGTCAGGAAAAACTTGATAAAGAAGTAGTTGAAATTAAATTACAACTAGAGATGATGAGAGGACTGCTACAGAGAAATGAGGGAGACTAGGTTTATAGACAGACTCTCTGGAAGAAAGTAAAATGGAATTTGTTGTAGGTGAAGCTGAGACAAAGATAAAATTCTTAGTTGATGGAGAAAATCAAGGAGTTTAAACAAAGGTAAATTCTCATTTAGGAAGAGAAATGGAGCAACACCAAAAGACAATTGTTTAAGAGATTATTTGTGCACTGCAACAAGGATCCATCCTCAGGGAGGATGATAGTAATGAAGAAGATGTAGATTAGGGGCTCATCACGATTCTCATATATTATTTGCAGAATGGAGATCAACATGAAGAAATGGTGCAAGAAGCATTAAATATGGTCGCAAGGCCATGTGATTTTGAAATTGGAAAATTATGTGTGTTTGCAGGTTGCATAAGCCAGAAGGAAAGACAACCATTGAAGACTATCATAGAGATAAAGGAGAATGAAAATAATTTGATTTATGTTCCAAAGGCTATGTGTCCTCATGAGAATGTACAAAAGGTAATTTATGGGAGATATTTTCAGAAATTGGTTTTAGTAGAAAATAAAGTGGAATTGAAGTCTTGCCGAGACAATCAAAGGAGAGACGAAGAGAAGCATTCAAATGAAATGCTTAATAAATTTGATGGAGAAATCATGTTGCGGAAAAATTTTCTACAAAAATATATGTCTAAGCTATCAATAGAACCATAGGATGAACATATAAACTTAATGTTCATGGATTTTGAGGAATAAATGAGAATTTTGGAAAGTTGGCTACACAAGCATTCAAGTATTGAAAACCAGATGAAGTTAGTAGACTCAGTTGAAGAGAAGGGGCATGTTAAAGTACCACACATTATTGGTATAAAAGAGGAAGGAATGTAGCAAATAGTGGGCATCAACAACAAAAATTATTAGCAATATGAAGAATATCTCATGCAACATAGTATTGTTGGGATGAAGGATGAAGTCACAGTGAAAAATTATGAATAAGACAACAATGTTTTTGTTGTGAGAAAGTAAGGAATAATACATCCAAGTGTCGTAAGTATATATGGAGAGATGTGTGCCGAAGAGGAAGAAGATAAGGATATTGAAATTATTATACAAGGAAATATCTAGTTACAAATGGGCAACATTTGTAAAGGGAGTGATGAAGATTTGATGGGCTATTTGAAAGTGTTAGCACTACATGAGGAATAGATGATGGAAGCAACAAAGGAGATTTCAAAGTATTGTATTTTTAAAACAGATAATTTGTTTTTGTGTGAAAATAATGAATATGTGTAGGAAACAACGGAATTGCTTGGAAATATTTAATTAATGAAGTACAAGAACCATTGGGAGAGGACCTGTAGGATTGCAAGATAAGCATAGAAAACATTGCAACAAAACTATAATTTTTAGAAGACTGGTTGGAGAATATGATAATAGTGGATTGAAACAACCCTATTAAGGACAAGATAGAGTTTTCCATAAAGGATATGCAAAAACAAATAGACAATAGTGATGGGCAGTTCCAGTAGAAAATGCAGAGAGTGGAGAAATTTGAAAAAGTCAATAGTGAAATTTAGCTAGGAAATAATGGTTTGTGTCAACCAAAGGATAGTTTGGATGTGGAAATAGATAAAATAAGGAATTTGATGTTGAAGAAGCCTCACCAGAAGAGGTATGCAGGATAAAGGATAATAAAGGAAAATATTTTGTAGATGGTAGAGCAAGCTTTCATTAGCAAAGAAGGAAGAAGACTACAACATAAAACATGGGGAACTAGAAGGATGAAGAAGAAAATAGTAGAGCAGTGACATGAAATGGAGAAGGACCATATACCACATAAAATTCCGAATCGAGGAAGAATAAATTCATCAACACATGGTCAGGAGACGATCAACCTTTTCCACCTTGGGAGTCTGATGCAGGTGCATAGGCCGAGCACAAAAAATTGACGAAAACTGGACAAGAGTTACCAATGTGATGGGATAGTCACATGCTAATGTTAGGAAAAATTTTAAATGATTTGTTAAGAAAGTATGAATATTTAATTTAGGATTAGGTTTTGATTTTAGTCAACTTGAGAAGTTATTTTCTATTGTAAGAGAAATTGTTTTTATTAGTTTTCAGTTTCCCTTATTTTTGGAGAAGGGGAAATGGTTCACACTTTGTGACTCTTGGTTGTAATGGTCAGTTTATTTAGGGAAACAATAAGAAAAGATGGTTTGGGAGGTTCCTGAGGTGAGGACAAGCTCCAAAGGATAAGAAGAGTGAAGGAGAAGAGTGGAGGAAAAAAAGAGAGAGGGAATATAGGGACTCATTGTTTCTTTGTGTAACTACAGTTCTGAAGTTGTAGATGCCTGTAGTTTCCAATCTATGTGAACCAAAAGGTATTTCTATGTGAATGGCATAATGAACAACAATTGGGCCATAAGTTGTGTGATTTTTAAATGAATCAAAACTTTGTGGTTACACTGATTCAATTTCTTCTTTTGAACCATTATTATTTGCAGTTTTATTCGCGTGTGTGTTGATCAATTTGAGAGTTTGTAACTTATTGAATCGATTTACATTAAAAATATAAACGTTGTAGCTTCAATCACTATGTGAGCTGTTCATTTACATTATGAATTCTTGTTGTAATGGTTCCAAAACCCCATGGATGAATTTTCACGATGTTCTAGTGCAACGAATGCATGGTACTTGTAGTGATTTGAGAGCTATTACAAAGACAGAGTACCCTATTTGGAATTCTCAAGAAAAATAAATAAATAAATAATAAAATAAAATAAATTCTTTAATTGGTTGTTCGCTTGGAAAAATTTAGCATTGCAAACCTAGTGATGAAAGGCAAATGAAATTGTTCCCTGTGTCAAGGAGCAAGTTAGGGACGTTGGGAGTCAATATGGGAAAATAGTTGAGTCGTTTCATCTTCCCAGAAACCGCAATACAGAATTTTAACGGACATTATGAAATGATTTCGTAGCGATGAAACAATAAATTGGAAAACATGATCTACCAAATCATTTTGTAGTGACTACACAATTTTTTTTAGGACTGTGTGTTTGGTTTTTAAATGTTTGTTTGGCCTGCCCATTGCACCAATATTTTTATTCTCATTCATATTCCTATATTGAATGCATATGTTAAATGTTTCATTGAATATTATTGAATTGGATGAAAAAAAAACAAAGCTATGTGTGGAGTAGATTAGGGATATTGGCTTCAGCTTGTAAGTTGGTTGTCGTATCTCTCTCTCTCTCCATATTTATCTATCTTTGTTTCCCTCCTTTTTCTTTCCTCTTCCTATTACTCTCCATCCTCTCCCTCTCCCCCTCCCTCTCTCTCCCTATTTCCCTTTCCTCTATTTATTTATAGCTCCGTCCATCACTTAGTTTCTGTTTCACAAAAACCCTTAAAAAGGAGTGTTTAAATAATGGTAAGAGCGTTTTAAGTTGCACTAATGGAAAACCTTGTAATTTAAGGATAGTATATATATAATTTGAAAAGATAGTTGTGCTTAAGAAAAAAATGTTCTCTACAACTCCACAAGTTTTTGTAATAAGATTTCATCATTTATATACTCAAAGAATGCACTAATGGAAACAATTGCATGAAATATAACATACGAAAGTTAGAAAACTCAAAATTCACATACTTAGGCACAAATTTTATAAATAAATAGATATATATATTTAGAAAGCCAACTCATTTTCTTACATTTAATCTTTTTACACCAACTTTAAATACATTGTTGAAATGTTTCATGAAATTATATCATTAACGTATGCCCACCCAACAATATTTTGTTTTATCAAGCCCGTGACACTTTCTAAAATAGCGTTAACATCACAGATGAATCTCACTCTTAAGTTTTCCAATAAAATTTGATACAATATTACTTATAATACTACTTCTATGTGATAAAAATGGTGAAATCACCCTCAACCCCTGTAACACAATTATTTTTACTTATAATACTACATCGATTTTATCAAAATGGTAGAAGACCAAATATCATATGTGATAACAAATAAGCATACCCACAATCAAGCTAACACTTATATAGAAATAGTAATGGAACTTTACATTGGAATACTCATAAAATATCACGACTATATCAACGATCCACATGGAATTTATAACAGTTTACAATTAGTTTATGTTTTCACGCCTGAGGTTTCTGAATGCCTTTCCTTCTGTTACACTTTTCTTATTTTCTATCTTGTCATGTTTGATTCCTATGATCAGCTAATGCAGAAAGATATGTTTGGTTCAAGTTCAAATGATACAGCTTCTATGCTCAGCAATTGCAGATAGATATGTTAACTTGAAATGCTACAACTTATATGCTTAGCTATTGTAGATAGATATGTTAAATTCAAATGCTACAACTTCTATGCTCAACTACTAAGATATTTTCCATAGGCTTCTATGCTCAGCTACTCATGTTTTGTTTTTGGTTATGTTTTGCTTTTTGTTATTTGTTTACATCTTCTATGCTCAACAGGTTTTTCCAGTTGTTTTACTTGGCCTATGAGAGTTTGATTGGATTTTTTATACTGAGGGATTTAGCCTTTTGGATTAGTGAGCTTGAATTGAATTCCAGTCTGATCTTTGTTTGTCATTTGAAGTCATTTTGTACCCTGAAGTTGAATTGGGTAAGTTCAAATGATTGGGTAAGTTCCACTGTGCACCGCCTTTATATTTTTTGGATACAGAACAATCTGATCATAGTTACTAAATTCATCATTCCTAGCCCTTTACTCGAATCTGAATCATCATAGAATCAGGGAATTGGTGATCAGGGAATTACAAACTGTGGCCAGAACTCAGGGATTGAGGTGTTGAATTTATGAAATCTATAATATGTTTTAATTTCAATTCCAATGATTCCTTATTTACCAAAATAAATTAGCATCTTACATAACAGGTTCAATTAGCATCTTACATAACAAGTTCACTCAAAGAAGATCATTATATTGTTTATTATTTTTCACAACAACATCAATTCCTCATAAAGCTCATTTTTCTGGGCCAATAATTCATGTCACTCTACTTTGTGGGAGGCATTCACTCTGAGGTGCATTATTTTAGTTCATTTTGTCATAAAGTCTTATTGGTTTCTAATCGAATAATTGAGGCTTAATTGAGAAAGATTACTTTTTTGTTATTCAAATGAAAAAAAAAAGAGTACAGTTTACAGATGTTTCTTCTCTATGATTTGAGCATCTGAATGATCTGTAATACTTTTTGCAAGATCAGATCTTGTCAAAGAGATACGTTAAATTCTATCAGCTTAGAGACCTGCAGCAAATCTGTTTTTGTGACCTACATCAAATCTGTTTTTGTCCTGAATATTTTCAAAGACTAACCAAAATTACATTTCAAAAAGGAATTGAAATATGGGATTTTGATAAAACAAAAAGTTCTTGACCGGTAGCATGCATTTTGTAAATTCGGAATGTTGTTTTGTACTCTCCTAGTTTTCAATAGCTGTGAGATTGAACTGTCCAATTTTCTACTGAGTGGAGGGGATTAAAATTTAATTAAAATTTTCTAGCTAAATTGAATAGTTTGATTGGACCTAGCAACCCTGAAGTTTCTCTAAGAATGTACCCAGGATCCATCAATAGAGCTATTTTAGATAACATGTCCGCAATTCTGTAATATTCTTTGAAAATATGTTGAAAACTTCTAAATGATGTCCTTGTAATGATAAATTATCTGGTCTAGTTTTCCCGTGGGTGTATTAAAAAGTCTAATTGGTTTCTAATAGAAGAATGAGCCTTAATTGAGAAATATTTATGTCACACTCTACTATATAGGAGTTTTTCAAATCCAATTTGTTGTGGAGGTAAATCCCCTCTGCGGACAGAGGCGATCCCTACTAGCCCAGACCGGGTCTAGCAACAATCATTCACGCTATAGCGCAGGTTCCTAATTGCAAATAAACCAACTAGCGATGAAGGCTTACCTAGAATCCAACGTTGTTGCTTATAGAAGAGGTAGCACTCACATTCCTTAGCTTTGGCAGATCACGATCCCCACGATCTCCGTGATAAGACACCTGCACACACGAGAAACAAATCAAACGCAAGCGTAAAATCCAATAGATGAAACTATATGTCAGCCAGAAAGGACATAACTCATCATCATAAACAAAAACAAGAGTGGAACAGTAACCAATAGTCATTTATTATTAATCAATCAAAGGAAGAATAAAACCATAGTTCTGATGCTGAATTCTCCTTCGGCGGGTCACCAGCGGAACACTTTTTGAAAGCCTATCAAGGATGGGA